>VYZM01018853.1:24043-47836 GCA_013398915.1 Dromas ardeola | reverse complement strand
ATGCATTACGAACACCGACACCCCCCCAGACGGCAGCGGGAGTCACCACCATCTGCCAACTTGCAGTCGAAGGGAATACAAGTGCCGACACGTGCCGTATTATATCTGTAAAGGAACATTTTCACATTGGTTGGCTACCAAGCTGAGCTCGCAGCGTAATTCAGGACCCTCTCTGCAGCGAATACAATTCCTTTGGAGTGGATTTTTCCCGCCCCCCCCCGCTCTTCGAAGCGAGTGCATCTTCTAAGCGTAAGCGGGGAGGGAGCAGGACCTCGCAGGGATGCGTGTCCGCAGGGCACCTCGTCGGGCAGTGCCTGGAGAGACCTTTCGAACCAGTAACGCTCCAGCAGCAACTGGTTTTGCTCCAATGCACCTCTCCCAGTGAGGAGAGGCGGGCGGCCGGCGCCGCCGGGGCAGCGGGGCCGAGGCCGGGGGGAGGGAAACAGGCGTCTGCTCCTGCACAAGCCACCGACTCGCCACCAACACCAGGAGACGACCCATTTTCCGGGGCAGTGTCTTCTCGCTCAACACAAATCGGGAAACAGCGAGGGGCAGAAGGAATTTGAGACCAGCCAGAAGAACGGCGGGGATGCTCACCGCTCTTGGGGCATTATTCCTAAGGCCGGGAGGGCGGAACGTGCTCAACGCTTCCAAATACCATTTTCCGTGACCATCCCAGCTCTGATTTTTTTCCCCACACACAGGCCCCACTGTGCGTGCAGATGATCGCTGGCACAAAATGCGAGGTGACGAGCAGATCCGGACCATAAGGAGCTCAGAAGATGACTCTGTCTTCCTGCGTCCTCTCCCACCACAGCGTGCTGTTCAGCGTGCCGAAGCTGCTGTCCTCCTCCTCCTGCTCCTTCGCCAGCTCCACAAAAACCTGGAATGCAGAAAAAGGGTGGGAATACGCCACGCTCCTCGTAGGAACTTTCTTGGTCACAAACAGAATCCATGCTAAAAACGAGTACAGAACGTATTGCTTCATCTCCGAATAGGAAGCTTTTAATATTTTGGGGTTTTTTTCCTCCTTGCTCTGCCTCATTTCTTCAAGAGCACAGTGAAAATGAAGTTGAACCAAATACACGCTGAAGGACATTTATCATCGGCAATAACTAACCCAGAATAAGCGATAATAACCCTCAGCTTTACGCTCCTTTCAGAAATGCACAGCAATGCCCACCTCTCGAATAAATCAGAGCGATATTTCCACTAACGCCGCAAATGCATCACGCTCCAGTCGCTGCAGTTGGCACCTTATTTTTAAAGGAGGGTATTTTAAAAACGGAAAATGGGGATAAAGAGGAGGAGGGGAACTGGCAGTCCCCAATTCGCTTTGGAAAAGGGAACTTCAGTTCCCCAAAAATGCCCAAACCGGCACCAGCAGCGCGGCCCCCGGCAGCCTGAAAGCCGGGCATCGAGGAGATGCTGCCAGCGCAGGGCTCCCCATCCTCCCCGTCCATCCCTCCGCCGCCACGTGCCCAGACCGGACACACGGCTCCTGCGGGGCTGGGACAAAGCCAATCCAGTCCGGACGCCTGCGAAAACCCTGTCAAAAAACCGGCAACCCGTTCGCCCGGCAGGGTTTGCTTCCACGAAATATCACTCGCTTTAACATACCTGTTCCAGTGTGGCCTGAGAAAAGCTGTACTCCTCGATGTTAAAGGCGTGTTTTACTGTTAATTGATGAGAGAGCGTATTTAGGGATACTTCATTATGTGACACAACTGGATTTAAAGCATTTTAAGCCGGTACAAGCGCTTACTCTTCATTTCACAAGAAACAGAGTTGGGGACACCAATAACAACATAAAAAATAAATTAAATTAATTTGGAACAGAAATGCAAAAGTGCCAGCACACGGCAAATGTGTCAGTTATGGGAGACAGAAATGATTCGTGTGTGTGATGCGTGACAAGTGCTTAATTACCTTCTTCCAGCTTGGAAAAAGAATGTGAAAGCGACTGTACATCTTCCTTAGGAATTTTATAGGCCAAAATAGAAGCAAAACTGGAACAAAGAAACAAAGTAAGTTTAGCTGCAGGTAAAACCACTCAAAGTGAAAATATTAATATCCAAGTGAATGGATTTAAACTCATTTTCTGAGGGTTACTCCAGGCATTTTGACTAGTCATCGTCATACAAGACAAGAGGAACGATGCAGCTCCAGGAGACCAGCTGGTTCATAACCCGTCTCAGAGATCCAGGTCCAGGTGCATCAGCCCAGACCCCCTGAGACCACTATACGCTCTTCAGCTAAGATTCAACCATTTATATTCTGCCTATAAACTCAGGAAAGAAAAATCACTGCCCGGAACTCCCAAAGTTCCAAGGTTTTGCCTTTCCAATGAACTCAGCCGGAGGTCTCAGGATCTCTTGGGACTTTGCATCATGCAGCGGTTCCTGCGACCCAGACCCCGGTACAGGGAGCTGCTCTACCCCACACACCCGCTTCTGAAAAACCAGCTCTCCCCCAAATCCCCCGCGTTTGAGGAATGCTCCTTATGCGATGCCTTTTTTCCAGAATCTCATCAGCGAGCACCAAGCCAGACCCTCGAGTTCCTACAGCAGAAATTCAAAGCTGTTGGGGGGAAAACCAACCACAATCCACCCTCAAACCGCAAAAAACGTTCAAGCATTTCTCGATAAGGGCCAGTGACTACTCAGTGACTCAGATTTTACCCCACTTTCCTGGAGGCCTCGACCGAGGAGGAAGCCGTCAGGCACCAGCTAAGCAGAAACCGAGTTTTGCTTCCTCTGTGCCAAACATCTGCACGCAGGGCTCACGCCAACGCCCTGGCAGCTCTTGTTGGCCTGCAAAACCCTTCCTCTTTTTTTTCTTTTTTTTCCCTTTTAGGCTATGTGTAAATATTTTTTGTAAATTTTGGCAGCGAGTAGGTACTAAGCCACGGTACTAAGGAGCTGCTGAGAAATCCCGGGTTGGTATTAACACACGTTTGTTGAACGTCACCTTTCCTGACGATTGGCGTTCGGGAAGATGTGCAAAATCTGGCTCTGCAGATACTCCACCTGCTGCACGTCCGCTGCTTCTTTTAATTTCATTTCCAAGAAGTATCCTCTGCCAAACTTACTCTTCAGGTGTTGCACGGTACCTATACATCTACCAACGGCGGGGAGAAAATGAGAGTTGTACGCGTTACACTGCACTCAAAAAGCAGCCCAACTTCTAACAGACCCTTTATTTGCAGTTTACGTTTAATTTCACTCCAAGTTTAAGGTGCAGAGAAATTGTCTACATGTATTTTCAAAGAAATCTATTCTATTTGACGGCTGTCCTACCCTCCCTGCCACAAGACAGGGCAGGGCTGCAGCGGTACCTGAGCTGCCCGGACACCAGGATGGCCACGCGGTCGCAAACAGCATCCGCCTCTTCCATGTAGTGCGTGGTCAGGATAGCTGCTCTCTCCTTATTCTTAAACGCTGCTCGAATCGCCCTCCTACAAAACATAACCAAAAAAATAAAATAATCCCTGAATAAAACATTTGGCACCTAACAGTAAACCCTGGGTTAGCAGGGCCAGAGAACCGTGACGGTCAAACACAACCCCTTTGTTTTATGGACCGACACCACTCCCACCGCAGCAACAATTAATACCTGATTTTTTTTTTTTTCCACAAAGTTGGCTCAAATCTCACACTCCTCATTATTTTAAGATTTCTTTCAACTTTCAAGCTTTTAATAGAATCATAGAATTGCCTGGGTTGGACGGGACCTTTCAGATCATCGAGTCCAACCATCAACCTAACTCCGACAAAACCCATCACTAATCTAAACTACATCTCTAAGCAATACCTCCAATACCTCTATCTCTCAAACGGAATCTCCAAGTTATTCTGGGAGAGGACACAAAGCGCACCTGGCACTGCGGCAGTGCTGATTCCCTGTCTATGGCTCTCCCTAGCGTTAAAAGGGATAACGCGCACATAAAATCGGGCACGCTCCCAAAGAGAAACCAGCCCGTGGCCAGTGTGGCCCTGCCGGCACTCACCACATGTGCTGCTTGGCTTTTGGATCCATCCCGGTTGATGGTTCATCCAAGAGCGTGACCCGGGGGTTGCCCAGCATACTCAGGGCAAAGCACAGCTTTGGGAGGAAGGCAAAGGAGAGCGTAAGGACACGGCGGCCGCGGCAGACCCCCAGCACGGCAGCTCGGGGAGCTTCCCACCCCGCACCTTGCGTTTCAGCCCGACACCCAGCTTCTTCGTCGTCTTCTGCAGGTGGTCCTTCAAATCCAGGGCACTCGCGATGCTGCGGAAGCGGGGGAGACCGCACGTGAAAAGCTGAGGGGTGATGTTTTGGCTTCCCCCTCATCACATAGTACACAAACAGTCCCATGTGAAGAACTCCATTACAAATACTTGTATATAAAGTATAAAAAAAGCAGAGCAATAAGCAGAATCAGAGCTGGGTGCTGCCATACAAAACCTCCTGCCTCACGTCCTAGAGGAGGCGAGAACCCAGAAATGGCTCCAAGCCCTGGACGCCCCATCCTCGCATCTCCGCGAGGTCATCTTAGCACTTCATAACTTAAAAAAAAAAAAAAAGAAAGGAAAAAAAAAAAAGAAATATACAAATACCAGCTGAATTTTGTGTGGCTGAATCTGCATCTCCTAACGTACAAATTCACATTTGCTGAATTCACTGAAAAGATCCAATCAAACTTAAATGAACAAAAATATTGCCTTAGGGGATGTGGGGGAAAAAAAAGCCTTAAGAAAAAATATAGCTAAAACCTTAAACGTTTCTATAATAAACTACTTACCGTTTTATGACTTCCTTAACATCGGTCTGACTCATTCCTTTGATAGCGCCATAAATTTCAAAGTGTTCCTGCAGCGTAATATCTGGCCAAAGCGGATTCGTCTGCGGACAGTACCCCACAAATTTCACTGAGTCATCCTCGCCGCTCAGTCCAAAAGAATAATCTCCCATCAGAACCTTCAAGGAGAACGTACAGACTTAACTCGGTAATATCACAAGTTTCAGAACTGGGTTTGTAAAGTTTTAGCAAAAACCGCTTGGGAATGCTTGCAATAATAATAAAAAAAAATTAAACAGGGATTCATTTTCTACGTAGTTTTAGCATGTAACATACCTGCCCACTGGTTGGCTCAATCTCTCCAACGAGCATATTAATTAATGTGCTTTTCCCAGCTCCGTTGGGTCCTAACAGCCCCAGTATTTCTCCTAAAGGATGGAGGACACACAAACCATTGCCCATGAGGTCAGATAAATGGATTCAAGAGTTGTTTTTGCAAATAAAAGACCTCAACAGCAGGTAATTTAACTCCAACCTTTTTTTACGCAGAGACACACGTGTTTTGTTGCCACTTTCTTTATTTTCCTCCCCAGAAGGAATTCCTTTCTTTCATCAAACTCTTTGTGCAAGCGGCTGACCAGGATTGCTGGCATCTGGCAGAGAAGAGAGAAGCGGCTGCAGATCCCAGTAGCTCCGGGAAACCTCCCAGTTGGGGGTCTGGGCGGTGGGCGCACGGCGTTACCTCCTCGCTTTTGGGGCTGCTCAGTATTTCTTGGACTCGCAGCCTCTCCGCTTTCACGTCTTCATCTTCGCTCTCATCCGGCGGGACGTCGGGGAACTTCCAGGCTTTGGCTTTTGTAAAACATTTTCTACAGGGAAGGAAAGAACACGCCGCCTCCGCTCGGCGTTCAGGTGGAACAAAGCTCTGGGAGAAACCAGTCCAGATTTGCTCCCTGCTTTGATGCAGAAAGCGATTTGTGTTTGCTGAACCCAGGAACGTTTATGCCGTGCACCAGAGAAGCCCCAAAAGAGCAGACAGAGCTGTCAACGATTGCCATTATCTCATCTTTGTGCTGAGCCCTTCGTTGGGGTATGGCATCTCCCGCCACGCGATGGGAAAGGAACTTCCCTTGTTTTTATATATTACCAAATTCCTAATTTTGCAGTGATATAACTTGAAGTAAAAAAAAAAACAAAAACCCATAACAAAACTGTTTCTGCACTTTACTGACTGAATTCCAGAAAACAAATTCTGTAGACACTTGGGGTGGGATATAACCCCAGGTATTTTATTTTCTGCAATATCCCCCATAGCTATACACTGCATATTGCCGTGTAATCACCGGCAGCATTTTTAAAAACGGCTTCTTTGGGCTATTACTTTTTAAAAGTCTGCTCAACAGAGACCCACCTGAAAAATGGATCCTCTCTAACTGTCCTCCCTCCGTTCTTCAGCTCGAAACATCGCAGTAGGAAGAGCCACACGACACACTGCAAATAGGGCTAAAAACCAGATAAATACACTTGTGGTTACCCGGAGCGCTGCCAGCCCTGCGAGGCTGGTGGTCCCAGAGCTGACCCCAAAGGTGACCCCACCAGTGCGATGGGTGACAAGAAGCCCCAGCTCTTCCCCATCACAGAATTGCTGATGTTTCCAAGAAAATTAAATGCGTCATTAGATGCTGCTCAGTGGGTCGACGCCGAGGACACACAACCAGAGTCTGCTTGGATTTAACGGCAATTATCTGGGGCTTCTGGAGAGACGAGGGACTGTCCCCTGCTCTGGAGCTCTTACTCCATCAGCACAGGCTCCCCTAAGAATCAGGATTAACGGCAGCACCGTTAATAAGAGGACTGAAGCAGCAGATGTTGAGCTGGCAGGCACAGCAGTTTTTACTGATATTGTTTGTGCCGCAACAGGTTGCAAAGCTGCAGGCTCCGGCGATGCTCGGCATTAGATCAAATCTTTATTAATAAAGATGCCTGAGCAGAAGGGGCTCCCAGCAGGAGTCAGCAATTCTCTACAGCAAATATGGCAAATAATCAAATAATCATGCTTACAGCTATAACCGCTACTAGGAGCCGGTCCCACGGGTCGTAGTATCCTCCGTTCTTTCGCTTGCCTTTCCATGAGACCTGACAATGCAAAAAAAACCCCTACATTCAGGTAAATAATCACTTACCAGAGACTGCATATTCTACACCGCACTTTAATCTCAAACCAGTCATTTAATTTATGTTGCCCAAGCACTTTCTGAGCTCTGCAGAGACCCTGCTTGCAAGAGTTTGACGCCAATAAAACTCCATCACAGTCCCTGGGGCTGCTCCCGGTTTAAAGCCTCCGACTCCCAATTAACCCATCTCCCACCACTGCGTTCGCCCAGGCCACAGCCTGAGAAACGCATGCTTTTCCTTTCGATATTTAATGGAAGACTTGCTTCTTTCCTCATTTTAAAACTGCAGCATTCTGCTTAGAGGAAAAAAGGTGACTTTTCACCAAGTGCTGCTATTCTTCGCATGCTAAATGGCTACGGATGACACTACAGCGCTGGGCAGGTATCTGCTGTCTCGTTACCATTAAAGACACCCACCCAACCCCAGCCAGCAACGGGTGCTCTGGAGAGGATTTCTTGTGCCCCCTTACCTTTATAAAACAAATCAGACAGCCAATAAGGGGATAAATAGGAATGAAGATGGAGAAGACATAATGCAGGACGCTGGTTACCAGGTAAAAGTCCAGAAAAAAGGCCACTTCGGTGACAACCGTACAGAGCAAGGCTGTCTGTACAAAAGAAAAGGGGGGTAAAAAGTCCATTTTCATTCAGTTCGGACTCTGTAAGCATAAGCTATGTAATGCGAGGCACATTTTTTTAACGTGTTTATCATTTAGGATATGGCACTGAAAGAGACATCGGTAAGTGTTTCAAATTTCTTGTGCATTAAGGACACACAATTAAACAAAATAACTGGGAAGCCCGTTGCGGCGTTGGAGATAACTGATCTTCCCAGCTAACCGAACCCAAGGTAAAGCTACTCACCACTGAAAATATAAATGACCAAAATTCTTTCGTATTCTGGACTTTCCGAAACGTGAAGGAGACGACGTAAGTGAAGAGCACGACTGACGGGACGTAACCGATCAGGCAGAAAATCTGCAAAGACAGAAAAGGTGCCTCAGGAAACGTACAGCAAGAACCCGGGGCGGGGGGGGGGGGGGGGTGNGGGGGGGGGGGGCTGGTTTTTTGTGCGAGTATCAACTAGAATCACTTTAGTGTGCTACAGAACTCTGGATTCATCTTTGTCCCTTAATTTGATATATTTTGCCACCTTGGTACACACAGCATATACTACCAAAGACACAAATAAAAGATATATAGATCGGCAGGAACCTCAGTCACACCGTTTCCTTTAAACTATTTCCCAATTTTTTTTATAACGCAGGCTCTCATAAATATTGACCTGAAGATTTTGGCAAATATTAGGAATTCCAGCCTTCAGCCTTAGCATTTTTGCGGAAATTAAAGCAAGGGTAGAGGCACTGGTAGAAAAACAGCCCAGCAGCGCGACGGTCACATCCCAAACCCACTTAACTCGGAGCTTCTGGGAAGCAGCTGGGAAAATGTGATTCTTCTCAATTACAGCCAATATTTCAGGGAAACCCGCTCTGAATACAAAAGAGATGAAGACTCGTAGTCTCTTCAATTTAATCACATGCTGCAATTCACCGCGGAGCTGGTCTGTGTTCAAAGTCACTGTAACCTCGTCATTAGCTGCACGCCGATGCAAATGCGGCAATTAGCAATCGGCAGCGAAGAGGGCAGAGCAGACTGAGCAAAGCAGGGCAAAAAAAAGGACGGAGCATTTCCTTGGAAGATCCTGGTATTTTAAAGCTCCATTTTATTCCCGTTCTAAAAGAAACTCCAAAATACTAATATTTTTCCCCAGGAGAAGTAGCACTATTTTGCCTTTGGTGCAGCCTGACTGGTGCCTCTCCGCCAGCAGCATTCATTAGGCATTTTCCCCGTGTATCAGCTGGAAAAAAGTCTGCTGAACCATCTAATCGAAATAAACACTTGTCTCACCACAGCGAGGAACTTGCCCACGTAGAAATAAACGCCGTAGTGGAAGGCGAAGAGGCTGCCGATCATCAGGACGAGGATGGAGAAGAACAGCGGGAGGTCGACGGCGGCTTGGCCGGTCCAGTACGCAGAGGGATAAAGCCCCGCGATCTTCAGCTGCGTGTACGCCTTGATCTGCAGCAGGAAAAGAAAATGCAGTATGAATTAAATGTTAATTAAAATTAACACTATGTTAATCTGCCTCGGTGTTTGAGCAGGATCTTGTTTTTTCCCCTCCCAATAGACTCCTTTTACATTGATGTTGCATCACTGCGTTACCCAGTTACTCCTGATTTCAGCTGCCAAAGCAGCAAAAAACATTTGGACGGAAAGGAAAAGGGCTTTTCCCAAATCTGCTCTACCCCAGGCAGCAAAGAGCAGCCTCATCCACACTGCCTCTCACAGCAAAAGGCACTATTTCAAACACCTCTTCAGATTTTTCCCCAAACTCCACGGTTTTTTCAGTTTTTGTGCAGTCTCCCCGTAAACCTGGGACTTTACCTTATGGTTTTCTGCATTGTCCATGGCAAAATAGGGCGGCATTCCAGTAATAATGATTCCCAGCAACACAGCTTCAAAATAGATCTCCAGTCTGAAAATCGTTTCTGGAAGATTCTGAAACATAAATCGGATTATCTTCAGTACCGGAATGTGCGTGACCAAAAAAATTCCACTTAGAATTGGACTGAAAATGCTAAAACATTCGTTCTCTGTATCTCCAGATGATCTGAGCTGCAGCATGAAAAAAAATACCTACTAAAGGTTTAGAGTATTTTTTAAGAGAGTCTAATAAACTCCTAGAGCACTGATGTCCTGCAGCAGGTCCTCTCCTCTCCCAAAGGCCCCCCCAGCTCTGCACAGGAGCTCCACCATCCCCACGTTCAGCCTCCCAGAATCGTAGGTAGCCTGTAACAAATTCCCAACGGGACACCCTCTTCCCAAGCCCCCTTTTTCCTCCACTTCCACGAGCTGCAGAACGAAACCCCGGCGCACCTTTCAAATCCTCTTTAATTCTGCAAACGGCCATTACTTTGGGTTCTGGGGCTCCGTACTTTGGGTGCGGAGC
This sequence comes from Dromas ardeola, assembly GCA_013398915.1. Classification (NCBI taxonomy): domain Eukaryota; kingdom Metazoa; phylum Chordata; class Aves; order Charadriiformes; family Dromadidae; genus Dromas; species Dromas ardeola. The sequence goes on along the minus strand of VYZM01018853.1, from coordinate 37,872 downwards.
CCTCGGTGCTGCCGACGTTCCCGGGGGATGCTCCGCCACCCGTGTTTGCTGGGGAGGGGGGGGAATTTTTGCCGCGCTGCTCACCTGAACGAAGGGGTTGCTCCAGATCTGGATGCTCTCCGTCACGTTTAAATTGCGCAGGAGCAGATTGCTGACAATATTCATCAAAACCGGCAGGGAATGCACCATGGTACTGTTGAATACGACTGTGAAAATGTAGTTCTGGAAAGGAAACCGTTTGCTGTATTAATTCTTCTGCACAAAGGGTAATACCCCCAGAGGGGTCTCCTGTGGGCTTCATTAAACCTGAACATTGGGAAAAATCTTTGCATAATGTATAGTATGCTTTGCAGGAAGCCCTGGGCTGCTCAGGGTGGTTTTAACATATCACCTAATTCAGGAAAACAGCCACGCTCACAGCGAACAAATTATTTAGAATCAATTCCCAGAATGTTTCATGCAACCGCGACGCTGTGACAAACGATGCTCCAGACAATTACAGTCTGAAAAACAAAACTCACAACTGCCCACACTCGTCTGTGCTCGTCAATGCATTTAAAAGCCAGACAGGCAAAAATTTACATCAGCTAAGGGCTGCACTGTCACGCTAATATTAACAGTTTGCCATGAATAAAAATGGGAGGAAGAGACAGAGCTGGCATATTGCAAAGCAGTTCCTTTGTTGGAGATTAAATACGACCCCAACGTTCAAATCTTTCTGACACTCCTTCAGTGACCACACTGAAACGAACATTTACAATCCAAGAAACTCATTTTTCTTTACACATGAGAGCACCGTGGAATTATACCTCTGTCAAATTGTGTAATTCAGCCAGTAGAAGTAAAAAAAAAAAAAAAAAAAAAAAAAAAAAAAAATATTCCTACACCAGGTCTCTTGTGAAGTAAAATATTTCTTTTGGCTTTTTGTATCCTCGTGGGGAAGAAAGGGGGATGGAAGTTTTAGTAGCCTACCATAATTATTATTATGGAAGAACATTTATTTTGAACATTTTATTTATTAATATTTCCATTCTGTTAATACAAGTCTTCTTTGCAGGCCTCTTGTATAAGCAATATTGTATGAAATTATTTGATTCTACAACTCTATGCGCGCCTTTCAGGTAAGAGTACAACAAACCCGGCCCCTGACCTGCTGCTCGTCTGCCCCGTGGGACACGGCCGAGCCGGCCCGTCCGTCCTACCTGGCTGGATTCAAGGTCAAACACGTTCAAAGCCGCGCTGTGAGGGGCAGCCGAGACGTAATCGCTGTCGTTGAACATCTCCCAGAGTACGTTCATGCTCCCAAGAGAGCGGACAATGTCATCGATACCCGATTCTGGTGTCAGACAGAGAAAACAACACGATTACTCACCACCAGCTGGGAGTATGTTACACAGAATTATCGGTGCATTTTCCCACCGGTAGAACCCTACGATGAAGGATCACCGTTTCCTTACACGTGCCCACCAAAAAGTCCTCTGCTGTTTTGAGCAAAAGGAATGTTTTTAGTTCGGCTTCCCACTCAACAGCCTCCAAAGCACTCAAGAGAATGTTTTGGTTGTATTCTCCAATTAATTTGTGCAAGTCCAATGCAGCGGTGAGGAAGCGGAGCTGCCAAGGAGCACTGGCAGGATACTCCGAGTTTCAGTTGAGCAGAGAATTCGCTGAGAGAGCGGGACACCAGTGGCACTTTGATACCGTCTCTGGAGAAACGAAGTTGTATTGAGCACAAATTCCCGACAGCTCAAATGGATGCTCGTTTCTATTGCCTGTATCGCTGCTACGCACTTCTAAAACATCCTAAGTTGAAACAAAAAGGAATTTTCCAAAATGCTTCCCGAAATATGTTCATAGAATCACAGAACGTGTTGTGTTGGAAGGGACCTTTAAAGGCCACCCAGTCCAACCCCCCTGCAGTGAGCAGGGACATCTTCAACTAGATCAGGTTGCTCAGAGCCTCATCCAGCCTGGCCTTGAATGTCTCCAGGGATGGGGCCTCCACCACCTCTCTGGGCAACCTGGGCCAGGGTCTCACCACCCTCATCGTAAAGAGCTTCATCCTAATGTCTCATCTAAACCTGCCCTGCTCTAGTTTAAACCATTGCCCCTCGTCCTATCGCTGCCTGCCCTTGCAAACAGCCCCTCCCCAGCTTTCCTGGAGCCCCTTTAGGGACTGGAAGGGGCTCCAAGGTCTCCCCGGAGCCTTCTCTTCTCCAGGCTGAACCCCCCCAGCTCTCTCAGCCTGTCTTCGTAGGAGAGGTGCTCCAGCCCTTTGATCATCTCCGTGGCCTCCTCTGGCCCCGCTCCCACAGGTCCATGTCCTTCTTGTGCTGTGGGCTCCAGAGCTGGACACAAGCTGAAGTATCTAAACATCTCCTTATCCAGTTCCTTCATCTCTCTCTTGAGACAGAGCAAGCACGAGGCTACCAGACATAGGAGGAGGAGGAAAACCTCTGAACCAACCCTACCGCACAAAGGATACTCACTCTCTACCATCTCTGGGAACTCGGAAACTCTTCATTTGGCTTAATTTCAAGGAAGAGGTTTGTCCCCAACCCCAAAAGCTCCTTCCCCACCCTGGGAAATGCTACGTTACAGACAGTGGTGGAGACAGGAGCCGTCCCGAGGAGCATCTCTGCTCTCCTACCTGTGGAGTTCTGCAGCAGGAGACGACTCCTGTACTTGTGATAGTCCTCGCCGGGCTTCAGCAAGTACAGATCTGGGGAAAGTTTGATAGCAGCTACAGAATTTTTGATGATGTGGTGTATGAAAAACAATAAAATCTGAACTACAAGAAAAATCAGAAAAAGCAACAACCTGAAAGAAATAAAAATTTCGGTTTTACTAAAATTCAGAGAAAGCCAACCCAGTTTCTGTGCATGCTATTAAAACAACACTCCCCTCGCCCCCCAAAAACGCATGTATTCAACAGTAACGCATAGCTTCATACTTATTATTTTTTAAATGTAACTATGGGAAATAATTTCATTGCATCCTGCTGTTTCTCTAGTGCCATTCAAACCGGTTTTGAGGGTTTTGTACACAAATGAGAAAGCCCCAATACTCACATCACTCTCACGCATTTGTTTTCCCGCTTGAGACTAAGGAAATGAACTTTGGCTATGGTGGAAACCTGCTTCTTCCAGAGGGCCGTATTGCTCATCGCTGGCGCCTTCGTCTCCGAGAGCATCAGGAGGCTCTGCTCCATATCGTCAAGGGACTTCGTATCCACTTCATCCTGCACTTGCTGGGAACTGAACACGCTATAATCTGAAAAAGAAGAGAGTAAAACTCTATGAATCTGATGCTCCATCAAAGCTACGTGGTTGGAAACAGCCGGGCTGGAGAAAGCTGGGTGGCCACCAAGTCCTTCCCCTTGGTGTTGCAGAAGCCATCTCATCCCACCCCCATCTCTCCCCGCTTCACCCCAAGCTCAGTGACACCCATCTACCCCAAATCCATTAATCACCCGGCTCAGCAGACGCTTAAGGCAGATGATACACATTTCTGCCACTCAAAAGGTGCAACTTGCCCCAATTCCATACCATTAGCCCATGTGTGCACCTGTATTATTCAGCACAAGCATATTCAGCCGTTAAACCCTCTCACACCCACGCAAAAGCTTCGCGGAGCAGGATAGTTTACTAGTCTGTATCGCAAAGAAAGCTCTAGAAAGATTAAGATAGTTTAAACCATTCAAAGTTAACATCAAAAGAGGAACTGATTCATTCTGGAGTAATATTAAGCGGTCCCAACTCTTCATTTGAATTGGAAGTTAATTTAAAGGAGGGGAAGAAAGACAAATTCAGCTATTTCAGCCTTAAGTGCAGGCTAATACTGCTGTTCACGCAGAAGGTTGGAAATAAAATTTATACTGTGCATTTACAGTTTCTGGAAAGTAAGCTCCATTAGGAAAATAAAACACATTTTAAAAAGCTAGCCACAAAAAGTGCAATTGCAAAGCAAAGAAATTAGATGTAAGTACACTGGATGAAAAATTAATTACTGCAGGGATGCTGCTAAAAAGCTTTTCCCTTGGACCCTCCCAGAATCGTTCCCTGCCCAACTCGCTGCTTTTGTGTGTTTTTCGTGTTAAATATTTCAGAAGCCTGGAATGCCGAGCGACCGAAGGAGCCCCACACTCCTGCTGCTGGATGTAGCACTCAGAGAGGATTTTTTTATTCTTACCCCCATAGCAAAACTCCTTGTGGCAGTGATGTGGCAGGGACAATTCTACACTAATTAAGACTAAATCAAATATGAGGGAAAAGAGGAAAACAGCCACGGCCCATCCCACCTGCTTGATCGATCTCTGCCTCAACTTCCAGCTTCAGATAGACATCCTCCAGCGTCGTCATGGAAACGCCGTAAGTGATAACGCCCAAATGGGAATGAGTGTCCAGGTCGGAAAACAAGCCTGGAGACAGAAGAGAAACATCCTGGTTGCTCTGGAACAGGGTTACGTCGTCTTCCTGAGAGATCTCCAAGCACATCAGAGGCATCCCTAAAGCCTTCTGCATGGTAGAAAAAAAAGCAGGTAACGTGCAAATGTGCTTAATTATGAAGACACAGGTCAATTGAGAACCAAGGTTGGGATAAGCTCCTTTTAGCACAAAAAACTTTTCAACCTCCATGGTCAGGTGTGGGAAATGCAGCATGTTTTCCCCAAGCTGTAGTGTTTACGAAAACCACCTCAGCATCCTAAAGCTCCTGGGCTCAGATAGATAGATAGATACACACACACACACACACCCCCCCACACAACCAAATCTATATATATATACACAACAAGATCTGTAAAGCCAGCTTCATTGGGCAGGAGATCCTGGATGGCACGCATAGCTTGAAGACCAAAATGATGTTCCGAGTGAGAGCACTTATTAGCACCCTGGGATAAAAAAATGCTATTGGGCTCTTGCCAGTCCCATGAAGCGAAGGACCTGAGAAAACGAGGAGCTTCAGAGCCAAGGTCACACTGAAGGGAAACGCAAACGCGTCAAATGGGAAGAGCAGCTGGAAACCCAACGACGCTCATCAGATCTCCACGATTTCTTCTGCCCCAGTAGCTGAGGCATATTCCTAACCTTGGCTTCTCCTTAAAACAATTCAGGTGAATGGATCCAATCTTGCATAGAGATGCCTGTTTTCCAAAAGTACCCATAGTGGCTGCTAAAGGTAAAGCTAATAAATTATTAACTGGTCAAATGCAACGGGGAAAAAAGCATTTATGAAATACGAGCCGCAATTCACAGCAGTATTGATTCTCCCTTAGCTTTCCACACAGTGCAACGGACGCTCTGTTTCTTCCATTTCCTCCTGGGAGATGAACAAGGAGCCCCGTATAGGGCTGATCAGATAATTGCTGCCATCTAGTGAAAACAACACGTCTGCTCCGCGCTCCCTCTTGCTGCTGAATTTTAAGGCGGTGACACAGTGCTTTTGTGGCTCTCGACAAGGGGCATTGATTATTGTCAGACTTGGGCCTTCCTGGCTTCCCGCTGGAGGCCAGCCCTGCTCATTAAAACGCTCTGCAATGAGATGATGGGTCTGCAGGACAAGGGGATTCTCGGACAAAAGGGTCTCTTTACCCTCCTGCCAAAGGGTGCTTCTCCCCAGAACTTGGCGCCAGGTACCCACGTCCATCTAAACACATCACAGCCCGCTTGGAGGAGGTGCCGAGGTCCTCGCTCGCCTGAGAAAGAACCTTGCAGACTGATCATCAGCTAAATCACAGCCGAAAAATGGATACGGATAAAAACACGTCAATGCAGAAGTGACAATTTAACAAGAATTGCAGGCCATGGAAACAGATTTCTCTTCTGCAGCCACTCAACCCCACGGCACAACAAGGCCATCCATACCTGCAAACTTGTCCATGTCCTTGAGCGGCAGGGTGTAGACGAGCTGCTCGTCGTTCTGCTGGATGAGGCTGGCGGCGGGGATGTGCTGTCTGATCAGCGAGGTGGTCGCTTCCGTGTTGCAGTAGGCATCGATGTGCATGCTACGAAAACGCACAAGAAACTGGGCTTTAAAAGCTTGCTTTTCTCCTTACGCCTGCATCAGAACTAGCAGGCAGCAGAGCCCCAAACATGCAGTACGAAGATGATAAAAGGACCATTTTTGGGGATAGGGGGTGCTAATCTTAGAGATTTCAACAGAAAACAGTAAGAAAAAGACAGATGTCACGTAACTGGTATCACACAAAAAGCATACCTCAAGCGGTAGCCAATTCCCCATTTGCTTTTGAGAAAGAGAGACGATCCAAGGCATTTCAACATCCCTTGAGAAATCACAGCTTTACGATCTAGAAACAACAACAAAAAAATAATCAGAGGATTGTCAATTTACTCCCAAAACCCACCTATATATTTCAAATAAAGGCCTATACCACGGTTAGAGAAGCATTGCGTTTTGCTCCGTAGGGTGACTGTCACTCGGGGCCTGGGTACGCGGGGTGGTAGCGGGGGGTGGCGGCAGGACTCACCGGCCAGGATGTCCGCCTCGTCCATGAAGTGGGTACTGAAAACGGTCACGCGATTTGCTTTTCTGTTTTTCAGGAGGTTCCAGACAATGTGCCGCGAACACGGATCCATACCCGCCGTCGGCTCATCCAGCAGCAACACCTTTGAGCAAAACCAAGAAGCATTTGCAAAGCCAGATCCAGCACAAGGTATCGACCTCAGGAAATCCCTCCTAAGTAACAGAGACTGGGCTTTTTGTTTAAGCCAGCTAGTTACTCCTCTGAACTTGAGGAAACGGCCTCAAGTTGCACCGGGGGAGGTTTAGACTGGATATTAGGAAAAATTCTACACTGAAAGGGTTGTCAGGCATTGGAACAGGCTGCCCAGGGGAGTGGTTGAGTCGCCATCCCTGGAGGGATGTAAAAGACGGGCAGACGTGGTGCTGAGAGATATGGTTTAGCGATGGTTTGTGTCAGAGTTAGGTTGATGGTCAGACTCGATGACCTGAATGATCCCTTCCAACCTGGGCAATTCTATGATTCTATGACCCTATGATTCTATAATTCTATAATTCTAAACCATACAGGAAACATCCTAGAGCAAGAAGGCAGCTGTCTTTCTTCACTATGCTTTGAATAAATTACCTCCTGTTGTGACAAATGGAAAAGTCATACACTAAGTTAATGCCATAGTCTGTTTTATTCTGTTTCTAATACAATTACGTTTAGCTATGTATTCACTCCTAGTCAGGGATGGTTAAATAGACACGCATGCTTTTAAAATCCCAGCGAACTGTCACACGGGTCATTTTTAAATACAGATCTAAAAGCGGTTCCCATTCTTACAGGTCAGAAATAACAGATCTGTAAGACAAAAGAGCTCCCTGGCCCCGACCCGGCTCCAAGCGCCCGGGTGCCTTTGCAAGGAAAGGCTCCAACGGTTTCACTGCCGGGAGCTAAAGGTTACCTGCCAGAGACAACACAAAACTTGTCACGCTATTTATTTCCCAGAGAGACCAAATCCAGAGCTCCTGCCATCACCTAAGCCATTAGCACCCTCAAGCATCAAGCTATTGAAGGGATTTTAACTGTTTAAACCACAAATGAAGAAAAAGGGAGCAGCAGATGCTCACAGGGACAATTTCTGCACCTTACACATTATTTATATGCATTAGTTGGTTGTGACAATAGACGTCAAGCCCTAGGTGTCTTAATGACGGCATTTGGGAACGCCTCCGTCGCACTCACCTTGGGGTTCCCGAGAACAGCAACTCCCACCGACAGCCGCCTTTTCTGTCCCCCACTTAATTTTTTAGCTTGGTTGTCCCTGATCGGCTGCATATCCAAATCCAGCAACACTTTCTGCACCTTCACAACGTAAGAAACGCATTTATTGTTAAAAAAAGGCTACACATTTTTTTTTTTTTAAACAGATTATTAACAATTAACGTTCAAACTAACTCCTCCTAATTCACAGCGTATTCTGCATCTGAGCTGCGCACCCTGTACAAACCTGGGCAGCCAGAGTCTTAAGCTCCAGCAAACCCGCAGAATTAAAAGGGGGTCTATGCTTGAACACAAATGCTAGGATTTAAAAATTTTAAAATTTCAGGAGCATTTTAGTTTCCTGGGAAAAATTAGCAGTTTATCTATGTAAAACCATCTGTCTGGACTCTGCCTCCTTGTCTGTTACGCTGTGAAGTAATATTCCCCTGCAAATTTGTTTTACCTTCCAACCTGGGCAATTCAAAGGTATTTTGCCCTACAGGTTAAAATTGAAATATCAGACAGTATTTGTGCCCAGCTGGCTCACCTCTTGTATCAAATCATTCTGAGGGATTCCTTTAATTGCAGCAAATATGGAGAGATTCTCCTCCACAGTTAATATATCAAAGTGGATGTCGGACTGGGGGCACACCCCCGTTATCTGTCGCACTTCGAGCATTTCATCGATTTCGGAGACTTTGTGCCCATAGACAGAGACGAACCCTAAAAAAATTTAAAAAAGCCAGGAGCAATCAACCGAGAGGTTTTGTTACGGCCAGAGAGTAGGCTAGCGTGGGCATGAAGCTAAAGCAGATTCTTCCGGACATTATCCAGAGAAAAATTTGGTGTATCCCGAAATAACCATAAGGTTATTTTGGTTTTCGGAAGCAGGGTACTCCAAATCTCCTAACTCACCGTCGGTGGGCGGACACAGCCCGCAGAGGATGTTCATCAGCGTGGTTTTCCCCGTCCCGCTGTGCCCGAGCAGAGCCGTGATCTGACCTTCGTAGATGTCGAAGGATAAATCTGGTCCCCGAGGCAGGTGCGAGAGAAAGAGGAGACGTTACCGACGCGCTCCCGGCACCCGGAGCCGGCTCCTAGCGCAGAGATAAATTCAAATACTGACATATGGGGTATGCATTTACGCTCTGCTCCGAGGGACACCTTACCTCCAACGCCCCGACACAGGACCAGCGGGGCTGGGACAGTCCCTGCACCGCCCGAGGGGTGGCCACGTTTAAAAGCCACATGGGGCAACGAGATGAAAAGATCAGGGAAATGGGGCAGGGAAGAGCATATCACTTAACGACACGGGCAGAGGAGGCGTAACGGGGATGATTCTTTAGCGGTGGAAGGGCTCCTCTTTTTGGGGCGCCGTTTTAAACGCTGCTAAAGCGGTGAGAGAAGGCACACACAAGCACATCTGGCATTCATGCTCCAAGGTCCCACCCCACTAAAAGAAACCAAAAAGCCCAAACTGAAACACAAAAGATCACTCGGCAATTCAGCTATCGCTCCTCTGCGCCTGGTAAGCAGCTAAAAAGCTCAAATGTTCTTACTTCGGAGAGCCTCCACAGTTTCCCCCTTTTTCCTGAATGTTTTCTGAACACAGCTGATTCTGAAAGAAGACATGTCATTTTATAAACTCTTTTAGGATCTTTATATGTCATTTTGAATGATCAACAGTCACAACAAGACGACCACGCTGAAGTGGCACCAGACACATTAATGACTCGTAGAGGCAAGTCAAGAGACAGGGCATCTGGTTGCAGACCTTAGTCCATCTCCACCCTGGTATCAGAAAGCTTTTTCTGGTCACCTTTCTAAGGTATTTCCTATGATGACAGACTGAATTATTTCAAATCTGTGTTTCTTTCACACAGAACAATTCATTAAAGGTTTCCCAAGCTAGAAAAGGGCATGGCTCCTTCCCAATAATTCCACAGTACAACAGAACACTCAACTGACACGATATGGAAAACAGTTATTAGTACACCAGACTTCAAAGACACGATTATTGACTGTTCTTGATCACAGTTAGGCAGACAAAAGCAGGTATCTTCCTCTCCAAGAAAGGTAAAAACTTTCCTTCCAGCCCCACTGTTTTTCAAAATGAAAAAACCCAACTATTTTATCTGAAGGCACCTGGGCAGGATGGGTTTTGGACGCCTGGCCACCCTGAAAATGAGGATAGGGAGTGGATTACAGGTGTGAATAGTGGGGAGGAGAACTGGGTATGAAAGAAAAGAAAACCTGTACACGTGAAGATGACAAGATAGTGAGAAAATGATGGAGAGCTGCTGGAACGATGCCATGGAAAGAGCCCCGGGTGGATGAACAATGCAAAAACAGCCACAATGTTCTCATGAGAATATCAGGATTAAAACTGGACCCTCCAGCCTATGGCAGATGCCCAAAGAGACATGGATAGCATGGACAACAAAAGACTCGTTCTGCTCACTAAGCTCGAATAATTATTTAAGACCAGTGGAGCCAACCCTGAGGAGTGAGGACCCAGAGTTCCCCAACCCCCACCAGGCCACGCCATTGGAAAATGATAGAAACAAGGGCTAAAAGGAAGATACTGAAAATAATAGCTGAGACACGCTAAAAATACAAGACAGTCCACATGCAAGACAACAGGTGACAAAAATGCAACGCAAAAGATGAGCATGGCCATCTATTTTTCAGTCTTGTTTTACCCTCTTAGATATGGCAGCTGGGTAAAACCACCACGAAGTTCTCCTCTGGTCTACAGAGAACAGACCAGCCTTCTCACGAACCTACAATTCAGCTTTTTCTCCTCAAATGTGTGTTACCAGAAAACCAAACCCTCCCAGAAGAGTAGGCGTTTCAACATCTGCAACCGCTTACGCCTCAGCGAAACTGAGGGAATGGAAAACCAGCCGGTTTTGAGAGGACTCCAACTGGAGGAACACAATCCACAAACAAACCCTTTCTTTAAGCCCAGCCATTTGCCCCTGGAGAGCATCCATGGCCTTGATGATGGGGCTTGACCGAAAATGGGAGTTTGCCGTGCCGGGTGTGCGGAGGACGCTCCGCAATGCATACCATATGCTATTTGAATCCGACGACGGGAGAATCAAGAGCAGTTTTTCAAATCACACACTAAAACGTCAGGGCCCCAGGTGAGACGTGGGGCAGGGCGGGAATCCTACCTGATGGCCTCTTTGCCCTGAAATTCGGACGGCACGGGTTCGACGATCTCACTGAAACTTAAGCTGCCGTTGACGCTGCTCTCATACAGCTCCTTGTAATTTTTCCTGTGCTTTGACCAAAACGAGGGCTTCATGAAGAAAAACGGCGTGCGGCGCAGTCCAAACTCCCCTGGGTGATAAAGGGAAACAAGACAACTTCTTTCGTTGTTGCGACTGCAACGTCACAAAGTGTTGTAAAAGTACAAAAAGTTCTGGTATAAGAGTAGATATTCCTCAGCTTTGGGGTTTTAGCTATAAAAGCCACGAGCTATCCCGCTAAAGTTTAGAAGCCAGCCCACGCCCCCATTCCCGAGGGATTTCATCAGCCAAGTTTACATTAGCTGCATTTAAGCCAGGGTTCCCACCAGCACTGCCAGCAGGTTCCAGTTTTGCTAAGTATTTAAATACACGTACAAATCTCTTCCCGTGTAAGAGAAATCCCCTGCGCTGAATGAGCAGGGACTTAAACACGGGCAACAGAAAGCCAGAGAGCTCAAAGGCGAAGGGAGCCGAAGGGCTTAACCGGGCATTAGTCACAAGATTAACAACCTTATTCCTCACGTCATGTTAAACTCCTGCCGTCACAAGGAAAGGGCTGGAACAGGCAAAGCGTTCTTTAATTTTCGAGGCTAAAAGAGCAAATTGCTGAGGCACTAACCCAGTAACGGAGCTTTTCCTTTAGAAAGAGGGAAACAAAGTCTAGCTGGCGCACCTAAAAGCCATCAGTTCTAAACATGCTACCACCCCTCCTCGCACCTCACAGCTTTAACACAATATAAATTTTTTTCAGCTAAAAGCATCCCGAGTCACAGCGTAAAATGTATTTGTAAAGAGCAGCATCTCCCTTCTCCACAGCCAGAATTAAGTCAGAAACACCACCAGGCTCCGGACTTCGGCAATTGGTGATGCTGGCACAGTTCAGTTCCGTTTTTCTCGTGAACATACCTGGGATAACCTGATCAAGGTAGACGGCGACAAGCAGGTAAAATATGCTATCCAGCACCAACAAAATAAGAGAGATAAAGAGCGGGTAAGGGCCGTGATTTAGATTTGAAAATGTGGCGCCATCTTCATAATCCTCCAGATGCATGACCTGCCAACAAACACGGAGAGAGGGGGATGTTACACGGCACCAGCCTGGGAAGACACGACAGCAAAGTGCAAAACTCAGCAACAGGGAAAAAAAACAATATTAGAATTAAAGAGTAACTAAGATGACAGCAACAAACAGAATGAATAACAGTTGTCTGACGGTGTGCTGTTATTTTACTTGATATTAAATTACCACGGGAAGCTATTAAAACAGGCGTTTTCCCCCACCAACATCAGTTTATTAAAAAAAAAATAAATACGTATTTAAGAATATCTACATCACTACTTATTTGAAAGCGGTGCAAGACAAACGAGCGTGATGCGGCTGCAATCGGAGGAGTAAAAGGGTATTTACCTGCGCGACACCGATCAAGAAGCTGCACTGACACAAGGGGCTGAAAACCCAGACGAAAGACTTGGGGAAATCTTCCAGCAGGACAATATTAAGGCCCACGAACCCAAACGCCAGCGTGGCCAGGAACTCCACGATACCCACGTGCTTCGACTTCTTAAACAGAGGTGTCAGCATAAGTGCAAAAAAAACCTAAGGACAGATCAGAAAAATATATGAAGATACTACATCAAAAAAAAATAATAATATAGGGTATAGAAAAACTGAAGTAAAAAGACCATAGCTTCAATTTTGCTTCTGATAATCATGTAATTTTCCTGGTATAGTCACTACAGCATTCACACACGTCCCGCCCTTACAAACAGACCGTCGGGAGGGACAGTTTCCCAAAGACGCCAAGCGACACAGCACAGAAAAAAAAATTATAAAAGCAAAATAAGAAAATAAGGAGTCATATGGCTGAGCGTGCATGCACGCCCTGGTTCGTACCTTCCGTCTATGACAGTAAATAAATGATGATTTCTGCAGTGGTTGCTTATGCACTCAGACATGCAGTTTGCTGTATAAATTAATTCTCTTACTTATATTCTATTCAATTCTACAATTTATACGGTATTCTATACAGATATAATTCTATAGCTATTCTATAATTTATACAGTAATTCTACCATTACACTATACGGTAACAGCAAATGTTTAGAAGAGGGCATGGGTTTGGACATCAAAACGGTGCTGTACAGAGTATCTTCAGTTCAAAGAAGACAATTATAAACTCAAGATAAGTCAGTGAGGGGAGGTATTTCTCGTAGTGATGGTCCAGACCTGTACAACACCCCAACCAGTGTGGGATGGGGATGGGGACAGGGGAGACACCCACCACCCCCCGTCCTACAGAACCCACCCTTGCTCCAAACACTCCGGTAGAGAGCACAGGACCAGATGGGAAGGAAAAAAAAAACAACCCAGGGATGGGAGGGCCAAATTCAAGGAGAGCAGGAATACTTACTGACGAGATCCCATACAGGAAAAAGAGGAGAAATATCACGAAGGCACTGCTCTGGGGGAAGAGGGAGGAGGCCGTGGCAATCACCGCCATGAGAATGGACATGACAAAGATCAGGCTCATGTAGAGCAGCACCCAAGAAAGCCTAGGAGCAAAAAGGTGGGGGCGGGGGGAAGAAAAAAAAGAACAGACACCAGTCAATGAATCCCCAGCCTGAATTATTCACCGGCAAAACCAGCTAAAACTACCATTCTTTAATATTCCAGACAGCTGCACCAAAGGACAGGCTTGCGACAAAACAAGAGCCCTCAAATAAAAAGAGCTCTTGTAAACATCCCCGTAATTGTTCGAGGCATTAGAGCACACGCATCGATACCCACGGCACCAAAAAGAAACACAATTAGATGATTCATGACTTTTTTTTTTTTGTTGGGTTTT
>VYZM01018853.1:0-13630 GCA_013398915.1 Dromas ardeola | reverse complement strand
CTCTCCCATCACGGCCTCGCTGGGGAGCAGAGGAAAAGGGTTGGAAGCAGGAGCCTCCTGGATACATCCAGTGCCGCTGGTTCCCGCCTGCACCCAGAAGGTCGCCAGCGTTTTACTGCATTACCCCAAATATAATTAAAGCGTTGAAAATGCTGCCTTGAATACAAACGCTGGTTTCCCATCATTTATGTGTCTTGGGTCCCTTCCTCGGTGGTTCGACGCTGCCTGATGTTTCCCACTAAGTTATTCCCCCTCTGGCGAGTGTTCCCGTCCCCTCCGGACGGGCCCTTCGCCTTAGTCCGTGCCCGGTCCTTTCCTGACAAGTGGGATGTGATGGAAACCACCGAGATCTTAATTGCCCCCAGCGCAATCTGACGTGCTCGTGTTTCTAACGCCCCCCCTCCAGCTGCTGGGAAAGGGCTGGGCTGGGAATGAAACCCAGGGGTGCCGCCGAGCATCCTGAGTCCTGCCACGGAGACACGGGGAGGAACCGCACGGCTCCTGGAGCTCCCCGGCTTCCCGTGGGGAGCGGGGCGGGTTGGGGGGGAGCAGCGTGTGACGTTCCCCATCCGAGTCGGGTTTGTGCAGGAGCTGATGCGCAGAGTCTGTACGAACTCAACATTTTCACCTGCAAAACTGAGATCAGGAGACTGTGTCAGCAGCCGGAAAAAGGGGCTCGGAGCACAACATTAAGTGGAAAGCAGGGTCTGCACGAGTAGGTCTGCCGGCCACACAGAAGCCTCTGCGTTCACCCCTTCACCTGCGGCGATGATGAGAAATACTCCGGGTCCAAGCCCCAGCCCTGGGGCAGCACCCTTAGGCGCTGCAGCACCCTTCGCTGCAGAGCCCCCCTGGGCCAGCGCGGCGAGGCTGCGGGGGCAGGTTTTGGGGAAGGGGCTCTGAGGAGGGGGTTGGTTCCACCAGGTGCCCCCCAAGAGCGATGCAGCCCGGCAGCGGTGGGTTCAGGCTCCTTCAGATGCCTCACATCCAGCAAATGATAGAATCCCACCCAATCTTTACGCTAGCACTTCCTTTAGGAAAAAAAAAAAGCCATCAGAAAGGCTTGCTTTAACTGGAAACTTTATTTTTTTCATTAGTTTCCACCTTAGCAAAGATAAAAGTACTCTAATTAAATAATGCCCTTTAGTTTTGCCTAATGAATACTGAGTAAATACAATGGCATAACTTGAGCTTCAATAAAAAAAAACCAAAAACTTCTTATCTTCATCCATCTAGCATTAAATAGAATAGAAGCCAGCCTGGGGCTGAATTTGTCTGGTCACTTTGATCTTTGTTGTGGTCTCTGTTTATACTTTTAAAAGTTTTAACTACTCCTGTTCATGTGCTACCTGCCAAGTTTTGAACTCCTTGGAGTTTAGGGTATTTTAGCACAGCCTTGAGGGTATTTTACCCTCCGTAAGTGGGTTCTCGCCTCCAGCCTGGTCCTTCCAGGGCAGCTGAGAGCTCGGGGGCTGCAGCCATAACCCCCCTTGGGGCAGCTCACGGCGAGGAAGAGTGAAAGGTTTGCACAAAGCACGGGAGCGGTGTCTCACGTGGATGCTCCAAGCCATCGGGGTATGTCATACGGGGAGATGCCATCACCCAGAACAAGGTGTACCGTCAGGCGGGTGAGACACCCTTGGAACCGGGGGCTGCTGCGGCCACAGAGGCACCAGCCACACGCGGCAGCATCGGCCCCAGGGTCAAAGCCAACCCCCAGAACGGGGAGAGAGCCTCCGGAGAGTAATCATCACCCCAAGGACTGCAATGCTTTCCATCTTCAAAGCACACTAAAACCATTACCTAATTAATTTTTACAACAGCCCTGTACGCTCAGGTGCCTTAAACATGATCTCCATGTAGAGACAGAGAAAGCCAAGGGTGATGTCATTTGTTCAAAGCCAGAAGGCGCCTGCATCTGAGGTGGGGATGGGCACTGCTTACTGCCAGCAGCGGGCACCCGAAACCTCTCCAACTTCCACTTCTGAGTAAAAAACTTGAAAGGGAAAGAAACCAATTTAATCTCTTTAACTGGAATAAAGATCTAAGCGACTGCACCCAGGTAGCGGCACAGCACCTCTCTGGGCAACCTGTGCCCAGGGTCTCACCACCTTCATTGTAACGAGCTTCATCCTAATGTCTCATCTAAACCTGCCCTGCTCTAGTTTAAACCATTGCCCCTCGTCCTATCGCTGCCTGCCCTTGCAAACAGCCCCTCCACAGCTTTCCTGGAGCCCCTTTAGGAACTGGAAGGGGCTCTAAGGTCTCCCTGGAGCCTTCTCTTCTCCAGGCTGAGCCCCCCCAGCTCTCTCAGCCTGGCCCCACAGCAGAGGGGCTCCAGCCCTCCCAGCATCTCCGGGGCCTCCTCTGGCCCCGCTCCAACAGCTCCGTGTCCTTCCTGTGCTGAGGGCTCCAGAGCTGGACGCAGTGCTCCAGGTGGGGTCTCACGAGAACAGAGTAGAAGGGGAGAATCCCCTCCCTCGATCTGCTGGACACGGTTCTTTTGATGCGGCCCAGGATGCGGTTGCCCTTCTGGGCTGCGCGCACACATCGTTGGCTCATGTCCAGTTTTTTGTCCACCACTGCCCCCAGGTCCTTTTCCGCAGGGCTGCTCTGAGAAAAGGCACAAGCCCATTTACTGCTGGGCACTCAGGAAACGCTGTCTCCAAAGAGAAGCGGGACACGATGAGGAACTGGGGTTTTCGCCCGTAATTTGGTTCTGCCCGGCACGGTGTCTGATAACGATCCCTCGGGGAAAGACGGGAGCGGTCCTTGAATGCAGACCCTCGGCAGGGAGAGGGCAGGCTGCGGGCAGGGGGCAGAAAACCTGTTGCTGGCGCTCGGCTTGGAGACAATTGTGACCTCCAAGGACCTGAGCCACCCATTTGGATGCAGGAGGAGTTGGGTGAGAACATCTCTGCCTGAGAACATCTAGGGTTTACACTATAAATGCCATTTCTTTTTTTTATTTCCGCTTTCTGGAAAGTGAAGGTGCTCTTAGATGCGGAAGGATGAGCGTGCCGAGGACTCCCGGCATAAGGAGCCCGGAGGCTGTGGCCGCTCAGTGTCCCCTGCGGCAGCGACGTGCCCAGGGCCGGGAGAGCGTCTGAGCTGAGGCGGCACCGCCAGCGCCCGGGCCAGCTGTGTGCTGGAGGAAAATGCATCTAAACACTCACAAGAAACGAGCCAGGGGCGGGACTCCAGTCAGTTAATAACGCAGATGGGAAAACCAAAGGAAAATGTAAAATGATTTGGTTTTATCTGCATTTGAATCCGAGCAGTTTATGCGGCGGGCCTCCAGTTCTCAAAGGACTCTGCAAAGCTTTGATAAAAAGCGCAGCAGTGAAAGAGCAGCTGTTTGCCTCACCTGAAGCTTCTGCATCGGTGGGCAAAACCATTCCAGCATTCCCGGGCTCTTTGCAAACCTTCTGCTGCCCGTGAGGAGCAACCGGAGCAGGCGCGCTCTGTGCTGCAGCGTGAGAGCCATAGGGGACAGAAGGGCCCTGAAGTTCAAGACTGAAATTCAAGAATAATGTGGCAGCTCTGGCCATTTATTTGTCATCTCGATACTGAACTTGTTTTCCCCTGTCAGCCCAGCACGAGGAAGGATGAGCACAACCTCCCGTATTGGACTGCAAGAAATAGAGCCCGCTCTGCTGTGGGCATCTCCCCCTCGCTCCCTCCCATGCCGAGGTGCAGGGGGTTTTGCAGGATGAGCAGGGATGCTATCGAACAATTTGGAAATGGTCCTTTGCGATTTTAATGCCCATTTTTCTTTTTTTTTTTTCCTTTTTACGTGAAAGGCTGAGTCACTACCTACTTGAAGAAAGGAAACTCAGTTAATCCCATTTCCTTTCTGAAACACGATGGGTTAGTGCATTACCACTGCAGTGCATGGAACCGCCGCTTCCATAATATCCTGTTCACTGAATTCCTTAGATGAGCGCCTGCGCACAACTTTCGTTTTCAAAGAAATACTTCTGCAAGGAGATCCTTCCAAAAGAAAGTGGAAGACACGGCCGTCCACAGTCTGGCAGGGAAGAAGTGCCATTCCGCATGTGCCACTGTGGCTGCGGAGCTCCAGTGGGATGCGAAGAGTCCATCAGCCCAAAGCTGCATCAAAAGAACCGTGTCCAGCAGATCGAGGGAGGGGATTCTCCCCCTCTACTCTGTTCTCGTGAGACCCCACCTGGAGCACTGCGTCCAGCTCTGGAGCCCTCAGCACAAGAAGGACACGGAGCTGTTGGAGCGGGGCCAGAGGAGGCCCCGGAGATGCTGGGAGGGCTGGAGCCCCTCTGCTGTGGGGACAGGCTGGGAGAGCTGGGGGGGTTCAGCCTGGAGAAGAGAAGGCTCCAGGGAGACCTTAGAGCCCCTTCCAGTCCCTAAAGGGGCTCCAGGAAAGCTGTGGAGGGGCTGTTTGCAAGGGCAGGCAGCGATAGGACGAGGGGCAACGGTTTAAACTAGAGCAGGGCAGGTTTAGATGAGACATTAGGATGAAGCTCTTTACGATGAGGGTGGTGAGACCCTGGCCCAGGTTGCCCAGAGAGGTGGTGGAGGCCCCATCCCTGGAGACATTCAAGGCCAGGCTGGATGAGGCTCTGAGCAACCTGATCTAGTTGAAGATGTCCCTGCTCACTGCAGGGGGGTTGGACTGGGTGGCCTTTAACGGTCCCTTCCAACCCAACACATTCGGTGATTCTATTCATCCCGGTGGGTCCTGTTCAGCTGCGAGGCAGGACCGGCACCGTCCCTTGTGAGCAGCATCGGGGGTGCCCGGCACCGCACGGACCAAGTGGAAACCAACCCCGCTCCCCAGCTCACCTCACCTCCGCTGGCTTCACACAGACCAAAAATAACTAAAGCTTTTTTTTTTTAAAAAAAACAGGTTGTCTGGAATTTTTTTAGGTTTAATTAATCAGACAGGTTGCCATCAACAGTTAAAGTCGTTCTCAGAAATCAGGTAGCTCTGTCTGTAAGCAATTACTCCACCCTCTGGAGCTTGTAAGAAGATAGAACAGGCTTTAAAGAGGAGATATACTCCACATTTACTGGAAATGATATGTTTGCATCAACAAAGCTGTATATAGATGATGCATTTGCATCACCTAACACCAGAGCCCAGATTCTCTGCCAGGGAAGCCCTTGGACAGTAATTCAGAGCACCTGATTTAGAGGCCTGTCTCCTTCTGGGAGATGGAAGGAGACTAAAATAAACCATGCAAAACCCAACAACTTCCTTCAGCATTAACTGCTCAAAGTCTGCAGCTGCACCCGGCAACGAAGGCTGCTCTGCCACCGCCAAAGCCTTTGCCACCCAAAACTTGCCCGATAGGCAGAGGCAGGGCATGATTACCAAGCACGGACCCGCACCAAGAGCAATTTATACCTGTGTAGAAAGAAAAGGGGTTAAACCCGCTGTTGCGAACGGCAGCATTTCGCCCCTTGATAAACAGTTATGCAGAACGCAAGTTCTTTAGGAGCCGGATTTGCTTATGGCAAGACACAAATTTTACCCCGTGCCCTTATCCACAACATTCAAACTGCCTCAAAATAAAATTTCACGACAAGAAATTTCAATCTTGGCCTAAGACTTGGCACAGAGAGTTTCAGCCCAGATTAGACTTCTACGGGAAGTTAGAAACCCCCGCAAAACCCAACTTTTCTAACTGAAGCATCAAGAGACACTTAACAACAGCAGTGCCACGGGTACGAGGATAATATACACATTGCATGCGATGCGTATAGAACACTGTAATTACAGCCACGTCAGTACAAACATGTATTCATTCTGGCCATGAATGATACCTAATCCTCACAGAAAAAAAAAACAAACACCAAAATGCCTATTTTAAATCAGCAGAGTTCAGAGGGGGCAAACGTGCCCCGTCGCTGGTGGGGACATGGCAGACAACAGGTATTGTCCATCGACACCACCGCGGCAGCACCCCCCGGTCCAGCGGCTGCCAAACACTTGCCCACCACCAGCCACGTTCCCTTCCCAGCGAATTTTGCTGTACGGATTACAAAATATAATTTCCCATTTCAAAAAAAAGCACCGTGCCGGCTGCCTTTGTATTACAGCACACTCTAGATACACTTGTCATTTAAAGAAAATTACGCTTCCTGCTGCCAGCCCAATAAAAATATCCCTTCAGAGGCCGCTACCTGTCCTTACTTAGCACTGCTTTTCTCAGAATGTCACTTTTGGAGCGGCTCAACTTCATTTGGCCATGTTTTAGAACATTTTTGCAGTGGATTCCTCCTCCTCCTTCCTCTCCCTGGCTGCCGTAAGGCATCAACTTCTGGCCCTGAATATTTGAGCTTCTCCTCGCCTTGCTCCCTCCGGACCAGGTGTTTCCAGGTGGTGTCCCACCACATCCCAGGCGGGTCAGGACGTCATGTAGCATTGTATCTGTACCCAAAAAATTATCGTGTGCCTCCATCCGAGGCAGGGCTTTTGCCAACAGAGCCGCCGTGCAGGAGCGAAGCCCCCCCAAAGCAACACGGGGCTCACGGCTTCGCCTCCAGTGCCCAAGCCCCCCGCCCCAACACCGGGATTTACCCTGAGCCATCCAAATTTGTATCACGTCAAACGGGAGGGCAAAAGGCTACCGCAGGCTTTTGACAAACTCTTCAGATGTATTCACAAAGAAAACCGGCTCCAGTAATTAACTCTGGATCGTATTACCCTGGGAGCTACATAAATATAATAAAAAAGTTTAATAAAGCACCTTGACAAAAACACTGACGTGGTGGTGGTTGTACACCCCCAGCGACAGAGACCATCCCCACCCCGGAGAGCTCGGAGGCAGCTCCAGTCTGGCAGCGAAGGGAAGCCCCCGCGCTCCCCCAGGATGCTCAGCCCTGTGCGGGACCGGGGACCATTCTGCAACCCCGCTCCCGCGGAACATCCCGGTGCAGGAACACCTGCAGGCACGGCTCTGCATCCAGGGGGGGTCCAGAGCAACGAGACGTTTACGGCTGAACCCTTAACGGTGTCCTTGAATGAGCCTGCGACTCATTTTGCTGGTAAAAAGAAACAACTGGTGGAATGAAGGAATCAGGGAAAAACAGCGAGAAACAAAGTCCAAAGTAGAGAGAAGTGCCCCAAGGTGAAAAAAACCCACCCTAAATGCCTACGTAAGCCAGGCAGCGAGGGACGCGGGGCAGGTGACTCGCAGGGGCCAAAGGTTGTGCCTACGCCTCCAGCCAGCCAACAGCAACCCGGCGGCTGTCACCGAGCCGTGCCGCGGGGCTGGTGGCTCCTGGCGCGTTGGGGTCCTGTCCCCAGCCCCACCTGGGCAGGGGGGAGAACCCCCCCCAACCGGAGCCTGGCTGGTGGGTGTCTATTTAATGCAGCTCAAAGGCGCCCTGATTTTAGAGGAACCTTGAAGGGGTCATTCGATGACCTTAATGGTCTTTTCCAACCCAAATGATTCTATGAGTTAAAATGCTCCCTCAGCTCCCGGTGCGGTGCTTGACTCAGCCTTAGGAAAGGGCTCGGGAATTGGTGGATGGGCAGAATTTCGAGGAGTCTCAATTTACTTTATCGCTCCCACCTTTGGGATGAAGCCAACCCACACCGCTGGGCATTCAAATGATGCCTGGCGAGCGACCCGCGCATCTTACCCCCCCGGAGACTAAAGGTGATGGATATGACCCCCAAAAATATTTAACCCCCCAGCTCCCCCCCCGGCGGAGCGGAGCAGTGGCAGGGCTGCGAGCACAGAGCCCACGGCACGGCGTCGGGCTGGGGATGGACAGGGGGGGAAAGGCCCCGGAGCCCCGCAAACCCTGCACAGCACAAAAGCGCTGGGACTGAAGACTGAACTAAGTGCTCACAAGATGCCTGAAGGATGCATTTTGGTCCATTACTTCACCAAAGCAAGCAGAGAACCTATTATATACATACACAGATGCACGGAGTGCAGATAGGAGGAAATTCAAACAGTAAAAAAGGAAAAAATATTTGTAGTATCAAAACCAGCAGCCACAACACTCAGCTCTGCCTCCGCCACGCCAACCCCAACGCGTGACCGAGGAGCAGGACCACTGATGGGGGCTTTCTGCAGGCAGGGCATGTCTCCAGCATGGACATCTCCGCACAGCAACACAGCAAAAAAGTGTCTGTGGAAAAATGTATCTGGTAAAATTTCAAGCTTTTTTCCAACAGACAAAATCCCCGAGAGCATGCCTGCCTTCCTCTGCTGGCTGCAAGTCTCAGGAGGGACACGCAATGTAAGATACGCCACATAAAAACACCTTTTCCCCAAGAAAATTATTTCCAGTGGTACGAGGCTGCTTTAGTTCATCTGTGCATTAACCTCATATTAAAAAAAAATTATAAATAATCCTATCTGGCTCTTACCTGCCATGGTTTTCCACCTCCATCTCTGTTCCTCTTTAGGTTAGCAGACACAAGCATCACCCTCACCCCTCCTGGAAGAGCGTGCTCAACCCATTATTACTATCTGCCCGGGTTTATGGCTCTAAGACCTTGTTATTACTTAGGCTACAAAGTTGAAAGTAGTTTTTATTTATTGGCCTCTGCCACTTTTATGAGCTGCATGTACTTCTTGGGTCATTTTATCCTCTCCGCATTCCCCAGCTATATGGCAAAAGCCACAAAGAGAGACTTTACCAAGGGCACCGGGGCAGCACAGGTTCTTTAACTTCTGCCGACTACAACGTCCTTCTGGGCTTTTCATCCACCTACTCAAGATCCGAGGTGGAAAAACGTGCTGCGAGCTATCA
This sequence comes from Dromas ardeola, assembly GCA_013398915.1. Taxonomy (NCBI): domain Eukaryota; kingdom Metazoa; phylum Chordata; class Aves; order Charadriiformes; family Dromadidae; genus Dromas; species Dromas ardeola. The sequence continues at coordinate 4,876 of VYZM01018853.1, read as the reverse complement.
GCTACAAGAGAAAACGCTCGAGGAGAAGGAGACGGAGGAAATTCAGACAAAAGGTAAGCCGTGGCTGAGCTCGCAGGAACTGTGCTTGGCTTTAAACGCTGGCAGCCTGCAATTCCCTCTAAAGCGGGGAACAAAGGAATGCAGGATATCGCTCGGCACCATTCAGGCCGGTGAGGAGCAGATGGTCTCTGCTCCCAGAAGCGGCTCGTGCTCGGGACGGCTCGTTGTTTCTCACCTCCTCTGTCGTCAAGCCGCATTCTCCTCCCCAGCATCTGCACCCAGCGTTCGCCTTGGCTTTTCTTCAAGCTCCTTCCCCAGACCTCCCCTCGGGGGCATCTCTTTTTCTAGCTGGTCCCCCTTGTCTTGGAGAACTTCCTACACTTTCTTCTTCATCTCCTGCAGCAGAGAGCCCTGCCTCGGCCGCCAGCCCTGCAGCAGGCAGAGCCTTTAGTGGGCTTATTCCTACTGTTTTTAATTTCCAGCTTGGCAGCGGGAGGCCACTGTACCTCGGGAGCGTTAGGGAAATGACTGGAATTCGCCTGTCCACATGCAGCCTCCCCTGCTCTATTGGGGCTGACCTCAGCTAAAAAATGATGGGAAATTCCACGTCCGAGGGATAGGATCCCCCTTGAAAATATCATCGTCTTGCCTGTCGGCTCTAAAAGCCATCGTTACACTCTCTCACAGGACAGACCAAGCCAAACCCTCGCGACACTTGCCCCATAATCCTTCCTTCTCCACAGCTCCCATTCCCGAGGAGGGAGGTGATGGCTGGAAGCAGCATAATCCATCAAAAACACCAACTGGAACCAAAGGAAACCGAAATAGCCACTGGGTGCTTCTGCAGAGGTCCTGCTGGAGCCCGTCCCATCTCCTGCCCCCTGGGAGCCGGCTCACTCAGCTCCTCTGCTCCGCTCGAGTCCTTCCTTTGCAAAGCGTATTGTTTTTGGAAGATCCCACTTCCCAGGCACCGTGACTTCTGTCCGTCCCTGCGCAGGGTTGTCATCCAAAATACACAACAGCTTCAGAGCAATAGCTGCGGCACCTTCCCACCGCGTGACACGCTGGGTAAACCGTGATTCGAGTCCAAAAACCTGGTCTCAGTGTTCAAGGATGTACAAGGAGGTACCAGAGGTGTTTTGGACACCAGTTTTGCTTCTGTTTCACGCCATCTACGCTTAGAACTGTTACAAACCACACAGGCTCGGCATCTGCGTTTTCTAACGAATTCTTAGTGAAGGGATATGAACGGGGGGAGAACACATCCCTCCCCACCGAGGTGCAAGAAATTGAAATATGTAAAGAAACTCTGCCAGTGCTCATGCAAGAGCGGAGCGGGACGGGGCTCTGCGAAGCTGCACCCCTCCAGCTCGCGGGTGCTTGTGGCCAGAGCGCCGGGATTCATTTTTGGCCTCTAGATGATCCACAAGCGATCGTTCGCACAAACACTGAAACCGAAGCCTCCGACTGTATTTTTACTGGACAAACCCAGCACATGACAGGGCTCGCCTTCCAAGCGCCCCCGATCAAAGCGAACGCTGGAAACGAAGTCGTGTCTAAAACAAATACATATTTCGGCGCAAACCTCTTGTTTACAAACGCGGGGGGGAGATTTTTTTTCCAGGAGCGCCCTGAAACCACGGCGTGTTTGTCCGATTTCTCTGCGGCGAATTCATTTCTTAGCAATGAAGGAGCAAGCTGGAAGGAGGGATAAACAAACCGTAACACGTATAAAATTCAAACGACTGTATGGAGTCAGTACTAGAGAAAAAGGTATGGCCCGACCCAGATGTAGGAGTCGGATCTCTGGGTTCAGCCCCATGGGTCACCCTCCAGCAGGAACCCCCTTCCCTCCCAGCTGCTCTCTCCCCAGGCACTTCGCAATTGCCGCTGTATTTCACGGCCACCTATAATTTGGGAATTTAGTCCCTAAAAAGCCATTGCACAGGGACGCACACGGCACGGCATTGCTTATTGACACAAGATGATTAAAGTCATGTTCCCAGAGAATTTAATTCTATGCATTGGGAGACCCAGGCCCACACAAGGCCCCCCCCGCCGGGCATCGCAGCCTTTAGGTACAGAACCATTCAAGACCAGATTTTTCTGTTCTGTTTCAGCATCTGCTCTCCTGGACTAATTGCCGCATGGCAAGTCGCAAGTGTTTTACTGTAAACAAAACCAGCAACTCCAGCTGTGTTAAAAAAAAAATGACTGAATAAGTCCTCAGAAGGTAAAACGGCCTTTTTCTGCAGCTTGGAAGCGCTGCTGATGGCAGGAGGAGAGGGTCTGGACAGCAGAGACAGGACTGAAGCCTCTCACTGGAGAGGAGGAGGGTGAGTCCTACCTAAGGCAAAGGAGAGCCGGTCACGTTGCCTGCAGAATTTAGACTTCAAAAGTAAAAAGATCTGCCGAGGGAAAACTAAACGCTGAGCTTGAAGGCTGGGCAGTGTGCTGGAGCAACGGTGAACAATAAAGATGATAAAGTCTTGGTACCACTTGGCTCAAAGCCGACGGTAACCGTGATGCACCATCCGTGGAACCCCACTTGTACTGGTCTCGGGTCACCCACCGATGGCTCAGGGCATCCCGCGGGCGCCGGGGAAGGCTGCATCCCTCATTCCCCCGCCACCAGAGCATCCCTGGGGACACGGCGCTGCTGCTCGCCTCCCCAGCCTGGTCCCACCGCAGCCTGCCGAGACTCGCCCGCCCGGCTGAACCTCGCACCCCCTCCATCCCCACACAGGCGAGCGCAGCGCACGGCGCCGGACAAGCCTCGGCAGGTCCCCGGCTCGGCCTCGGCTCCTCCAAGCCAGGAGAAAATTCCCCTTGGCATCAGCAGGGCGCTGAACCAGGGTGCCCCAATTCCGAGGAAGGCAGGGGGATCCCAGATCCCCGCGTGCCTTTGGGGAGGGGGGGGAATAGGGAAAGCATCAAAAAATAATTAAAATTTACTTTTGCTGGGCGGGTGTTCCAGCCCGTGCATGTGACGGGGACATCCTGGAGCACCTGGGACACGGCCAGTGCTCCGGGAAACTGCGGAAAACGAGGACTCCATCCTCTATAGGAAAAAAAAAAAATGCCTTAAAACAACTGAGCTCTTGTTCTCGCCTGATGGATGTTCTTCCAACCGTCATCCAAAAACTTCACGAAAAACCAAAGGAGCATCCCCCATTTTGCACCTGCGTGCAAGTTCGACCCAGAGAAGTTCCCCAGAAAGATTAAAGCAAATTAAAAGCCGTCGCCTCGCTGCACGTCTTCGTGGAGACAAGGCCGGCTCGCTCCGGCAATCCTCGAAGGCTGCCCGCGCTGCTGATAATTTAGCTTATAGCTTCTGAATTGTAACGCTGCCATTTGTAATGCGTTAGTTAAGGCCTTGTCAGCATTTCCATCGTAAACCTCTCATTTTGGGGATTCATTGCTGTAAGGCTTTGCTCTAGCTGCAAGTCTGGCAGGGAGGACCACGCAGAGCAGCGCATTTCCCTCACCCCAAACAATCGCTCCCAACAGCGGAAAGTTTCCCAAAGAGATCCCCTTACAGACTCTTTCAGACTTTGGCCCTAAAAATGGCAAAATCAGGGCGAGCTGAGCTACACGGGGCCGGCTGGGAAATGCAGCGGTGCGAGGGCACGGCGTCAAAATCAGCCACAATTGAGGATTTTCAGCCCAAAGAAAAAGGACACGAGGAGCGGCAGCGCTCCCTGCAATCCCGGCCCCGCTCTCCACGCAACCTCTTCACTGGATTTTACACCCTTGGATAAAACTGGGTATTTCGCTGGGGTGTAAACAGACATCCTTGGCACTAATTCAGCTGTAAATGTTTTAAAATTGCATCTTTCTCAGCGCTTAGTTGGTTTTTTTTTTTATTCTTCCAGTGTTCCTATAATGAAACACGTATTTAATGTAGAGCGCTGCTTTAGGAAGGCCTATCTTTTCTTTTCCTTAGGGGCTTTTCCCAGTGCGGGGGTTCCTATGGACAGAAGGGGGTCCCCATCTGGCACAGCCCAGCGTACAGCTGGGTTTCTGACCCAGACAGTGTCCCCATCTCAGGGGGACGTCACCGCATCGGCTCCACCGGCTCTTCCCATGGGAAACCTCCGTCAGTCCGCAGGGATTGAGCTGACCCCCTCGGAAAACACTCCGCTTCTGACTTGGGATAAATTCGCTTCATCTGCTCTGCCTGTAAGGGGAAAAGAAAGAGATTAAGAAATTATTAATGTTATATAAGGTGGCCGAGAGCCGTGGTTCAGCCAGGGCACCGCCACGCTGCGCAGAATGGATAACGCTCCCGGCATCGTACAGGCACAAAAGCAAGAGGTTCCTCTCTGATGGATCTTTAAAATCTAAACCCAACGGAAACCAAACGGAGCGCGTCTTTTTGTCCTCTTTCCGTTGTGATTTCGCCTCCCCGATCTCTCTCGGTTTCACCGCGGTACACCAGCACACGGCGATGGGTCTCCCCACGCCCGGCGCGGGGTGACGGGTGGCAGAAGCAATGGTGGGCAGCACCAGCTGCACCCCGGCGCGTGGAGGGGACGATGGGGTGACACACAAAGACCCCCACGGGCAATGCTCCCACGCTCCCTTGGATGTGTCCATCCCGCCGTCCCACCACGTTCACCTCCCCGAGACCTCCGAGCCCCGGAGCTGTTCCCTGGTCCTCAGGGAGCCTCTCAGGTCCCAGCTCCGGGTGGCTGCCACCTTCCCCCCGCACCCACTAACAGGAGGAGGAGGAGGAGGAGGAGGACATCCAGCAGCCACCGCACCCGCCTGCCGCACCGCAAAACCGCACAGCGTGCAGGCAGGGATGCAGGCAGGGGCGCGGGCAGGGGTGTGGGCGGGCAGGGATGTGCGCAGGGTGCAGGCAGGGGCGCAG
>VYZM01018852.1:391333-412791 GCA_013398915.1 Dromas ardeola | reverse complement strand
TCTGTGATTCTGTGAAATGAGGGCTGCTTTCTTTCAGCTGCCCTCCCCACCTTCCCATCGAGCCTCAGAGCACCCTTCCGCCGCAATGAATTTAATATAGGAAGTGTTTTCATCCTCCTATTATGGATGAGGTACAGCAAGACTGATCGTTTGGATTTATTTATGTTATTTTGGTTTAAATTAAGGCTGCGGCTTCGCAAGGCTGCAAATCTGGCTTTGTCACGCCCATTATTCAACTGAGACCACCAGGTCCCAGCAGAGCAAAACTGGGCGGACCCCAGCTGCTGGTGGAGGGTGTCCCCGGCAGCCCATCGCCCCTGCAATCGCCACCGGCTGCCATTTCTGTACCGGGCCAAGGGCTGTGGTGCTGCAATGTCCCTGGGAGCAGGGTGGGCTCTGACTTCCATTGCCACTGGGACACCCCAAACCTCCCTCCCCAGTCCCACTCACCCCAACTCCCAAACATGCCTTTCAACCTGCTTACTGCTGGTGTTAACGCCTCTGGATTTAAATATTCAGGCCACTTTGCAACAAACATAGATGCTTTTGTGCTTGTGCTCTTGCACTTGGAGTTCAATAAACAGGTTTTGGCTACCTATCCCATGGCAGGTTGTAATACATGGGGCGGTTTATCCTCTTCAACAGAGCTGTCAGACCAACAGGTTAATGTACGAATATGCTGAACCTGAATGGACTGTCTCAAGCTGGAATCAGAAATGACTACGGGCAAATACAGTCAGAGGTCACCAGAGAAAGTGACTGGTAATGCTCAGATTTATATACAACTTCTCAGTAGAGGGAAACAGCAGCTTTGAAGTATCTCATACAGAGCTAAGTAAGTAAACAGCTTCAAATAAAGCTCAGCAACCCTCCAAACCCATGCAGGCTAGTTATGGCTCTCCTTAGCCTGTCCTTCATGTATCTTCAAAGCGACCTGTGAAATCGGTCACAACTTTGCCACTCGATTTCTTTCCTTTGCAACACTTTATGGCAAGTTTCAAATAACTGGGAAGCAGCACAGCAACATCAACCAGAACATCCGCCACTGTACAAAGGCAAACTGCACAGCTTGGATTTAATTGGTATTTATATGCTTGCATTTTCCAGATTAAATGTGTGGTCTAAGCAAAAACGTCAGCCCGTCTCCACTGTCTTCATCCAAACTCAGCCATAAGCCCTCACATGTCCCACTGAAACAACCAGGACCCTACTGAAATCCATTTTATTTAGAGCACTTTGCCCTGTAAGGAGCTCTGTAATGCTCTCTTCAAAGATGAACAGTGCTCGGAAATTTTATTCTTGATGGAAGCTGTACTTAGAATGTTTTTCTGCTGTCCTCAGTGGGGTTTCACATTTTGCATGTGTGACAAAGCAGGCATCGTCTTCAAGAAGCTGTAAACCCTGACTGCACACAAAACTACCCTAAATCTAGAGCATCCACGGACCAAATTTACCCCAAGATGCTCAAATCTCCTCTGCTCCTAAAATAAAGGTAGAATTTGGTCCTGGAAGCTTAAGGTCGCTCCTCCATTTGCAGCAGTGCCTAACTAGAAATTTGTCAAGTTTCTAGTCCGCACCTCAGATAGCCTTGTCAAGTCATACAATCAGCAAGAAGCAGCCAAGGCAGGGTTTTATTGTCAGGGAATGTAAACAAATAGCAGGCAGTGCTGCTTATCTATCTCAGGTTGGTACATATAATTTTAATTAAAGCATTTATGTAAATACAGATGCAAATTAGGTTCAGTATAGCATCTGGCAAATTACTATCAGAGCCCTGAGGCTACTGGCAAATTATCAGCATGAGCTTGCATTATGTGAAGGTACCAAATACAGTCTTGGTCCAGACGCTACATATTTTATTTGGCTTAAATTGGCAGTAAAACACCATATTGGTACATACATAAGAAGTTAAATAGTCTTCCATTCGAAAAAGAGCTCTTAGGAGGTAAACCAACATCATTTAACATCCGTCCTTTAGACAGTGTATGTCTAGCAAGAAAAAAACCCCCTCTTGCATTTCTGCAACACCTATCAAAGGAACTCAAAGCGCCTCTGAAATGTTAATTAATCCATACTCTCCCCAAGGGAGATCTATTTTAAAGATGGTTATATGGAGTCTGCATTCATCTCTCATTTGCCAAAGGCTCACAGGAGGGAAAGCCACAGAGATCGAATCTGGACCTGGGAGCCTTGATTCCCTGCTCCTCCACGTTCTCATCACAAGACCTCCCTCCCCAAAAATCACAAGAACTCGCTCACACCAAAGAGGTGTGAACCTCTTTGGCCTAGATATCACTGCCTCAAAGTGGTGTTAACTTCAAAACCTCGTTAAAACTGCAAAGGCGACTACATGACAAGAAAAATAAGGGAAAACAAATCACAAGGGGAGAAAAAAAACCCACGCAACTTTTGAAAACTGAAGGAATCTTCAGATCATGCTGAACGGATCTTATCTTTTGAAAATGAAAAGGTATGACCAAGATAATGTTCACAGCAATATTAGCATCAACTTCTGCTGATTATTCCTTCCCTCAAGGTACACTTCCATCTTTAGGGCCTTGCAAGTGGAGATCAATTCCCCTTCTTTCAGAACCCTCCATTAAGATCAATGCTTGGAAAGAGGCAATAGTTCCTAAGGCTTAAGAGCACACTTAACTTGATCAACATCAGTGATGCTTAAGCACAAGCTTAACATTTTGCCTGCAATAGCCTTGCAAATTTCCCAGGGTATGAATTTCCCATTGGCACTGAATGAAGTGAAATCACATTTGTCATTTATTCAGAATGGGTGCAGAAGTTGACTGGAAACAATTGTTATTACTGATGACAAAGAACAGGAGAAAGAAATGCAGTAAGGTCTGGAGTCACAGGGATGCATTCACAGCGTGACAAAATGTGACACATACATGACATATCATTACTATGACAACATTGTTTGGAAGACATGTGTAACCAGCATTTTGTAAGCATATGATCATACACTGGCCTCTTCCTGTGCTCAAAATTAAAAACAAAACAGAGGGACAGGAGCTAAAGGCATCCAGCCACAGACTGGCCTGTTTGCATTCCTTTGCCCTGATACCAGTTATAATGACTGCACATTCATTTAAATGCTTTGCTTATTGACCTGTTTATTTTATTTGTATTTAGCATTTTGGTTCAAAAAAAACCCCCCAATAAACAGGTAAAATAGCAAGTGTTGGTTTTGAACATTGGGATGCTGGTGTAAATTCCTACAATAACGGTAAGTTCCTGGCTGCAGGGAGAGTGGAAGAGGGGGAATGGGGAATGGAGATATAATTAGGGACATTACACTGAGGTCCCATCCCTTGTGATGTATGGAACAGGCTAAACATGAGAGCTTCATGCCCTGGGAAGCCGGGCATCCCTCCTCTCCATGGCTATGAAGAGGGATATATATATACATATATATATATATATATATGTACACACACACACACACACGAGAGCTATATATATCTAGGAAACTTGCCGGAGAGCAGTAACATTTCAGGCTCAGCTCCCCCATAATGTGTTTGTATCTTGACTGGACCCTGGTCTAGCAAAATTATTTTACTGGGTCCCCTTTTCAGGAAGAAAGGATGCCAAGTTTCACTAGAAGGGGGAGGGAAGATTGTTACAAACGATGAAACACTTCCCACTGTTATTTTGGGAGAAACCCAAACCAAAATCATAGCCTTGCCATGTACTTGTTTCAAGTCAGAACCCACATTCTTCATGGAGGCCAAGTTGGAGATCTTGATGCCTTCTTGCTGGTAACCACATCTCAATAGAGTTTCATCTGATCTGAGACTTAATTGGGCAATTCCAATAGACTGAATGATTGCATTAGTTTTGCCAAAGGCAATAAGTAACTTTAAACATACAAGCAAACAGATAAAAAGATAAGTAAGAGACCTGCAGGTCTAAGGTGGCCTTTGCAATCTGTGGCACTCAGCTGGTACAGACTTAGGGACCCCTTCGGAAATCAGTGTGTCCTGTACTGTACTGAGAAGCTGAGCTATTCAGCTAGCAACTCATAACCCAGGGCCACGAGTGCAGCAGATGAAAAGGAGAGGCAAAAAGGGTATGGTCCCAGCCAGGCCACGGGAGAGGAGGTTTTAATTCTCCGCCTGAACTTGTGTAAACCATTTTTATTCCTCAGTGCTTCTACACCTAATTCTTGTAACAAAACTTTTCTGTATCACAAATACTGGGATGGAAAATATGCAAGTAGATAACAGGTGCTTGTATTTTAGGAGAGGTGGGATTAAATAAGCACCGGTAAACCACACTCTTCTCTGCTTCTCCAACAAGACTGGGGATGACCTTGAGGTGTTTTTCGAGAGCGAAGAAATGTGTAACTCCAAAAGGCTGGGAGAACAGTATTTTACCAAAGGACCTGTAGTAGCAGTGTAACAACATAAGCTCTTGAAGAGAGCCAAGGATTAAAACTCGTTGTGGAAAGACAGAGTAGGTGGTAAAAACCCAATGAAGTTATCTGTCTTTTGAGACTCGGGGGGTGAAGCTGTGGTAGGAAGAGGGAAGGGGGTTGCTCTGCCCAAGAGGTAAAGTTGGGCCTTGTTTCCTCTGTCTGCATAATTTTTCACTTTTTATTTTTGGATCTTGCAACACTATCCAGCATTAGATGGCACACAGCTAGAGTAACAGCCACCATGCCCCACTCTGGAGCGTGGGGGAACACCAGAACCACCCCGCAAAGAAGGACGATGAAAGAGGACCTGCAACATTAAAACATGCCTTTCACCTCTGTTTTCCTGAGGAGGATTCGAAAACATCCCCTTAAAAATTTACAGGAACTAAGACCCCAGAGGCAATCCAGCAGTAGACGAACACCCTTGTAACCTTGCCAACACTATGTAGGGCTATCGCAGAAAAGCCCTGGTCTACACGAGCCCAGCATGAGTCCCTTGCAGGCCGGCAAAAGGGCGGCTTCCCCAGTGTAGGCATGCCATTCCTCAAGGCTGTGTCAGCGCGGCCATGTCACTCAGGAATCACACCTCTCCACAATTTTTGGCCAGGACAGCTTTGCTGGCAGAAGTCTGTAGTGTAGGCACAGCTTAACCCGAAGCCATTTTCAGAAGGCATCGAGATGTGAGCTGACTTCCCAGCACAAATTACAACTTGCGTTGTAATACAAAATCCAGCCTTTTAGCCCTTCCACACAGAGCTGCTCAGGCCATTGGAGGTGGGGACCATCAGATGCTGCCAAGTAAGAGTCAAGGTGACAATGCCATGAAATAAATGGCTTTATAAAAAGCCTGACAGGAGAGTTTTCACTGATAAGCAAACTCTATCTGAGCGCTGTTCTGGGCCCCATCACGTCATGTTTGTGCAGAAGGACCCAACTACACGAGCACAGCAGTCGCAAGGCAACTTCACACTCCTTAAGCCAAGGCAAGCACAAGACATAAAACAGCATCAGTGGCAAAAATGAGAAACTAACACATCTCAAAGGACAATTACACTCCTCCGAAAAGGCCAAGTTTAGCAGGTCTTGTAGGACAGCTTCATCCCAGACTCAACCAGAAGCCATTTTATTTGGCTGGCTGACCTGTTCCCCGATTTCTACCCATGAACTGTATGGCTGGTTTTGCCCTTTCTTCTTCTTAATTTTAGGCTTAGATAACATTTTCCTGAGTCGGAATTTACTGTGAACCAAAGCGGCTGCTGGCTGGAGTACCCAGCAATCTAAACGCATGTGAAAATTTAAGCTAACACTTCCAAATCTGAGGACACAAAGCAAACACACATATAGCTAATGAATAGCTGGGTTCTACCAAAAATGCTGGAGACCCACAAGTCCCAACGAACTACAGGTACCCCGTTGATCACTTAGACGCCAAGACACCTCTGTAAAGGCTAAACTTTAAAGTCTAGCCTTTAGAAACCACTATTCCTAAGTGTGAGCAATCATTTTTATCTTGACAAGACATGAGTACACAGGCAGAAAAGGAAAATCAGTAATGAGTTGCAGCATTCTCTGAAGCACAGACCAGTCCTCAGTCCAAAACTGCTGAAATCAGGAATCTGCCCAAGAGTGCAAACAGACACGTTTTTTCCTTGGGAATGTAACCCGCAGCTGAGCAGCATGCAGAAGACACATCTGGAATTTCTCTGCTGCCAGCAGATCTTTTAGTTCACGTTATGACACCAAGAGACCAATGTTGATATTTCTACAGAGAACTCCTCCCTCTTCCAGATATTTCATAGGATACAATAAGTTTGTACTTATTGAAAATGTTACTTATCGCTGTATTTTCTCACATCATCGATTCTTGATCATTGATGCCTTTGGCAGAGATAAGACACAGCCCACAACATTTTGAATTACACTGGTCTTCCCTGTGCTCAGGAACAGAGATTTTGCAACATCCCTCACCTGTGACTCAACCTGTGATTCAACCCTCCTCAGAGAGGAGGAACAGGGTCTGTTTTGGGCAGACTCATCATAACTACCAAGGAGGAAGCAAGGAAAGGGCTCTCAAAACTTAGGTGGAGCTTCCTGCCCTTGCTGGGATGAAGGGGCAGATCTTCCACGAGGAAGAGAGCAGCTCTACAGATGAAGGGGTAACGGCACCATTGGTAACTAAAAAAATAATGACAGTCAGCTCTGCAGCCTCCATTGCAGCTGTTTCTGGAAGAGCTGCACCAGCCAAAGGACAGGGACTCGATTCCTGCATCTACCCATTTTCTAGCTTTTGGAGGAATTGCTTCAATAAAGAGTGACAAGAGTCACTCAAGATCGGGATGGTATTCTTGTAGCAGCAGAGTCACTGAAGTCTTCCCCAGAGATACTTCTGCTAGTTTTGAGGGCAAAGCCAGATGGCACTCAGCACACTGCTGGGATATTCCTAGAGATCAATGTGACAATGGAGGTGCACCAGGGTCTGCTGCAGTCATACAGGGCACAGGACCATGTTCTACTACTAAGTTGTGGCCACCACCAGCGTACTAGAGCTGGCTTTTCACCTTGCCTTAGCAGTATGAAATTAAGCTGTTTAAGGTAGACCCTTGAACACTACTTTGGTGAAGGACAGGACTTTGAAACTCTACCCTGGATCCAATGCAACTTTGCTCCATCAATTAAAAGGAATGGCTCCAGGAGAGAAACCAAGCATGCCTTGTAATTTGATATAATGTGGGATAAAATATTCACACTCTGTAAGAAATAAACATGAGAAAGTTGTACCAGGGAATGCTTCTGATATGGATCTATTTTTCTGCCTGGCTCCACTCCGGCGCTACCCGCAAGCCCAGAAGCTCAAACAGTATTAAAGGCTGGTCATTCCTGACACACCCAGCATCTTCCAAACACACAGGAGCCTTTTTACTCTAAAGGCCAGCTGCATATGGAAAAGATGTTAAACTTTGTACAGACCAGTTCTCACTCCTGGAGTCATACCTGTTCTCTTTAAAGCATATTTCCTTACTTCACCAAAAAAAGCCTCCCACATGTATTTACACTGGTGTTTGCTCTGCAGATGGCTGTGGGAAAGAAATATAGATTTTAATCTGCCTGGCGCACCACCAGCCGAGCTGCAGTTGGGATTTAGTGGACAGACTCTTTATTGCTGGTAGATATAAGCGATGGGAAGAACACAATTTTATCTCCAAAATGTGGATGGAGGGGAAAAATAGCTTCCCTGATGCTTCTTGGTTCTGGAGGGAGCTACAACAACTGGCACTTTCCCAGGGAAAGCACTACCCTATGCTCCTCTCTGTGATCACGTAGGAGCTCTGTTTGGAATGGGACAGGAACGACTTGTAGCAATGACTTCAGAGGAGGTTTGGTGAGCATCCCCCTCTTTCACACTAACCAGATCTAATCAAAAGTAACACAGTTTTGGGCAAAACCATTTCCATCCTCTACCGGCTTCCCATTACTCAGCTCCAGGCGCATCGTTCAACTTTGGTGCCTCAGTTTCACCATCTGTTAAACAAGGATAATAAAACCTCCCCTGCAGGTATCATTTACAACTTGGTGCTTGTAGAGCACCGTGCAAAGGAAAACACTACAGCAACTACAGATCCTAAGCAAAGCAGCCAAAACTCTGCTAAGAGGGCAGAAGACCAGACACTAGACTAGGTTCGTCTGGTTATGAATCTTCTGTGTTACAGCAGGTTGTCTGGCCTAATGGCTCACCAAGGGAACATCTGAGCCACCGATGCGCAAGTGAACCACCAGCCCATTTGACCCCTACAGCCAGACGTGCAGCACAAGCTCAGAAAGCCAAAAAAAAAGAGAGAAGCTGCCAGCTTCTTCATATTCATGAGCTCTTTAATAATGCCCGACAAAACTTGGAGGCATGTTCTCTGCTGTTGCTCTTGCCCTTTTGCACAGCGAGCAAGTCATAAATATTTCAGGGGAAGAGTCCAGAAAATTTGCAAGATTGGTCTTAGCCTTTTACAGCATTAATGAGCAGGCCATTAATAGTTAATGAAGCAGCTGCTGGTGATCTCAGAGGTAGAGACAAGACGAGAACAGCAGTGTTTGCCCATTCACTACAATGTGATAATGCAAAGGAACGGCTTGATCCTTTTATCAAATCCTCCCCACCATGGCAAGACCCAGGAGCTGATCACAGGACCTCCAGTAGAACCGCACCCGACCCCCCTGCCCCACTGCTGTCACCCAGCAGGGGCGGAGATCACAGCAAAGGGTCTGAACCGACCATCCTGATGCTCTGGGCACATCCGTGGGAGTGAAAAGGCCTCAGTGCTGCATCTCACTTCAACACAAGTGCAATGACCTAAACACTTACCCAGGTAGGACCACACAATGCATGTGCGCAGGTGCACGCGTGCACCCTGTAGTCGTACTTATGTAAAAATGCCAATAAAAAGAGTGGGGGTTTGGGCCTTTTAAAGGTCTCAGCTGCTTGTTCAAAGCCATATCTTGAAAGTCAAATTCACAATACAATTAGGCAGCCAACTTCAGAGAACAGCTCTGTGATTTCAGCCTCAAATGCAGTGAGGACTCCAGTGAAAAGGTATTTTTGCTGTACATACTCTTTCACACCTCTGAACTGACATCCCTTTGTCTGTACATTTGCAGCCAGGAAAGCACGTCACCTTTTGGTAACTCCACTTCTCGGGAACTTTACCAAGGAAAGGCTTTCGACACCATCTCCCACAACATCCTCATAGGGAAGCTTAGGAAGCGTGGGTTAGATGAATGGACAGTAAGGTGGATAGCAAACTGGTTGGAAGACAGAGCTCAGAGGGTCGTGGTTAGGGGCACAGTCTAGTTGGAGATCAGTGACGAGTGGTGTTCCCCAGGGGTCAGTACTGGGCCCAGTCCTCTTCAATATATTCATCAATGACTTGGATGAGGGGATAGAGAGCACCCTCAGCAAGTTTGCTGATGACACAAAGCTGGGGGGGGTGGCTGACACACCGGAAGGCTGTGCCGCCATACAGAGAGACCTGGACAGGCTGGAGAGTTGGGCAGAGAAAAACCTTATGAAATTCAATAAGGGCAAGTGTAGGGTGCTGCACCTGGGGAGAAATAACCCCCTGCACCAGTACAGGTTGGGGGCTGACCTGCTGGAGAGCAGCTCGGTGGAAAGAGACCTGGGAGTCCTGGTGGACAACAGGATGACCATGAGCCAGCAATGTGCCCTTGTGGCCAAGAAGGCCAATGGCATCCTGGGGTGCATCAAGAAGAGTGTGGCCAGCAGGTCGAGGGAGGTCATCCTCCCCCTCTACTCTGCCTTGGTGAGGCCACACCTGGAGTCCTGTGTCCAGTTCTGGGCTCCCTGGTTCAAGAAGGACAGGGAACTGCTGGAGAGGGTACAGCAAAGGGCCACCAAGATGATTAGGGGACTGGAACACCTCTCTTATGAAGAAAGACTGAGGGAATTGGGTCTGTTTAGTCTGGAAAAGAGACGGCTGAGGGGTGACCTTATTAATGCTTATAAATACTTAAAGGGTGGGTGTCAGGAGGATGGGGCCAGGCTCTTTTCAGTGGTGCCCAGTGACAGGACAAGGGGTAATGGGCACAAACTTGAACACAGGAAGTTCCACCTAAACATGAGGAGGAACTTCTTTACTTTGAGGGTGGCAGAGCACTGGAACAGACTGCCCAGAGAGGTGGTGGGGTCTCCATCTCTGGAGACATTCCAAACCTGCCTGGACGCGTTTCTGTGCAACTTGCTCTAGGTGACCCTGCTCTGGCAGGGGGTTGGACTAGATGATCTTCAGAGGTCTCTTCCAAACCCTACAATTCTGTGATTCTGTGAAAGGCATCACAGGGCTGTCGAAAGCTACTCCAGCCCTACAGCCCAGGTAGGGGCAAAATGAAAGGGGGATGGCAAGTAGAATTGGGTAAAAGTTTGGACATTGCCAACTCCATTTCCTTCTTTCTATCCCTGCTGGTAGCACTATTTTTAAGGGATTTGTGAAGTTGGTTTCTGGCTGCCTCCATGTTCGTGTGTATGTGGGTCTATCAATCCCAGCACATCCCCTAACGTCTGTCACATTTGACAGAGGTGAAAATCTTGAAGACAGTAACTTCCTACCGGTCTCATGAAAAAAGACAGGGTGTGGAGGAGAGATCCCCAACACTGGTGCCATCAGGTGGAGAGGGGTTAGTCTGACCCTTCTCCCAGTGCATACAGGAATTCAGTCTCGTGAGTCAAACGCACCGGAAAGTGGTTTGCATCGGTCCTGCTGGCCCCAGGAATAATCAGTCTCCTGGACTTCAGTTCGCATTACATCTGGCTTGTCACAGATTAAGCTTTTTCTGCTCAACAACTGATAGGTGTCTGCACAAAAAGCAAGGACTGGTATCAGAGAGACTCCCTGAAGACCCCCAGGTGGATAGGGACAGCACAGACCCATCTTCTTCAACAGTAAGCCCATAAACTGAGTGGGGTTTGGATGCAATCTGAGAATCTCCCTTTTATGTAAGCATCCTTAGCACAGAGTGCAAAAGTCTGCACGTCATCTGTTTGGGCTGTAATGCTCAGAGCCGGCAGTCAAGAGCCTTGAATTCATTGGGAAGAAGAAAAGGCAAAGAAAAGCTTAATTTCAAAGTTGTAGTCTTAAATTCCACCCTCCAAACCAGAGCTGTTAAGTAGTGCAAGAGTCAAAGGCAACTGCAGCACTGGGCCCTTTGTTAAATAATTAACTACAATTCGCCTAATCTATCTGCAGGTACTCACTGAAGAGACAAAAAAATTTCTCTGTCAACACCCTGCTCTCACCTAAACCGTGGGCTTCTGTAAAAGCACCTCCTGGGATGATCGTCTTCCAGTTTTTAACACAACTGGCTTTGCTTCCCTTCAAACAAGACACTGCCTGCCTGCTTTCAATGCAGATCAAAGGTGATCTTAACAGGTCCTCACCGTACTGAGACCTATAAAATAAGTTTATTATGTTAAATTTCATGTAATTATTTTATTCTGTAATTTGATTAAAAACTATAATTTGCCTTGGAAAAAAAATTACTACTTGGACTTAATAATAAAGAACATAATTAGCAATGAATGTACAGTGCTTCCTTTTAAAACCCATAGCATGTAACATTCCTTCATGCTTTAAATGGGGAGCATCTTAAAGTCGTTATAAACCTTGATTTAAAGACTTTAATACCTTGAACTATTTAAATCACATTAAGGATGAAACTTCACATATGAAGAACCCTGCCAAACCGAGATGTGCATTGGGCTGTTCCTCCCCCTCATACCATCTATTTTACATAATTTAAGAATGGATATTTTAAAACCGCAGACAAGTAAAAAAAGTTTAATGATAAAAAAACCCACCCAACTTCAAATGTTTCTTAATCAGCTTCCTATTAGCTGCCTGTTTCATTCAAAAAAAACAAGAAAAAAACAAGTAATAAGATTCTTGATATTTTTCTTTCTCCTCTAGCTACATTGTAGAAGTTTCAGTACCAACTGTGTGTTAAACTCGCTGTTTTGAACTTTTTGAGCATTTATTTTTTACTCATTTTAAAACACAGCAAAGGGACAAGGGCCATTCACACACTAGCCAAAAATTCATCAAGCTGCAACCCCAACCAAGCCAAGTGGCCACAGCGAAAGCTGAAGAGTGTTTCAAGACGAGTGGGTTGTAAAAGGCCAGTAATAAAGGGTGGCAAATCACAGTCTTTTTGCGCTGCTGCGCAGACCAGCTATCAGCAACTTGGGCAGAAGGGTCTCCTGGCTGATCTATGCCAGAAGCCTGGCATGGGAACTCTTCTGGAGGATGCTGTGGCAGTGGCTTGGATGCACAAACCAAACCCAACCTGACAGTAACCTTAGGGCACACGGTAGCAGCCTCCACCCAGAGATTCAATAAAAGGGTCAGGATGAAGAGTGAGAAGAAACAAATAAAACTCCCATCCACACAGGCGTGAACAAAATACAGGCAGATTAAAAAAATAAAATAACAAACGCACGTCAGATGAAAACACAAGCCAGTCTGAGCGGTCCTGCGGGAGCTGCACTTACCACGAGGTACCTCTGTCAGTGAGAGGCAAATACGAAAGGCTGCATCAAGTCCAAGTCAGCTAACAGAAAAATATGATCAAATTCCAACCTTGGCTGCAGAAATCGATACAGAGAGGAGGCTCAGGTAAGAATTCAGCTTTCCTGTGCAAATACACCATTTCCAAAATGCAGCAAACTGCACCTCACACCATCGCACACAAAACATCTAAAAAAAAAAGCTAAAAGAGTGGCAGAGACTGGGCGGTAATCCCCTCTTGCTGCCCGCTACCTTCTGTAAGTAAAGGTGTCCAAAACCAGAAAAAAACCCATTGCCATACAGTACCGCATACTGTTTACATCACCACCAATTTTGGGACGCAGCAGTGCTAACGTTAAATACCCAAACATCCCCCTTGCAAAGTACCTTGCACATTTTTCAGGGGGTGCTTCACATTTAATAGCACATTTCAAAGCGTGTCGCTCCATCAAGCCACCACAAAAGCTTTTTCCCTGCGGATGGAAAGGAGCCTTCCCTGCCCAGCGAGCACCCTGCCACGGCAGACTCCCTGCTGGGATGCGGACATGGATGGGGCCCTCCGAAGCAATGGCAGGGTGGGAACAGGCTTGGGGGAGAAGAGAGGAAGGAAGAGGGTACCACAAAGAAATAAAAAATGCAAAACATGCTGTCAATAATGTACTTCCTCCTAAACTGGGGACAGGGTGCAGATAGAGGTTTGTGGCTTTTTTTTTAAAACATATTTAAGTCCCCTAGAAAGGTGCAGAGAGGTACAGTGGGCTCAGCAGGGAATTGGGGCCAGCCAACGAAGGGTGTGCGGGTTCCTGGTCTCCCCCTCAGCACCCCAGAAGTGCTGCCTGGAGCTTGCAGACCCCGAGGCTGAAAGCACCCGCTCTCCAGCGCTTTGTGGGGAGAACAGGACCATGCACCGCTCGCCAAGAGGCAAGAGTGGAGCAAACAAAAAGGAGTTCTGATTTCAGGAGATTCACTTTAAATCCACTGACTCGGTGCTCTGATCTGCTGCTGAAGAAGAGACGGGGCTGGAGCTAAGATCATCCCTATGTACGAGCTCTTCTCGGCATAAGTAATATCTTGTGACACCACCCTCCTGGCCTGCATACTCACCGAGTGTTCACACGCTCTCCCGGACGATCGCACAGAGGGTAAACACATAAAAATAAGGTAAAACACGAAAATAAAGTACTTCCAGATAAAGGCTAAGATCTGGACTAACAGGGCAGGCAAACAGAATTTAAGGCATTTCAAGTATATTTAGGTTTGAAAGCAAAATACTTTGAAGAGCTAACATTTTTTTTCCCTGTATCTGATTAACTGTGGATTTTGAAACTTGTGTTTGCCTTGAGCAGTATTTCCCAAACCACCTCATCCCCTCGACATAACCGCAAGGCACACAGACAAGATGCTGGCAGATACGCAGAGGGGCATCGTGGAAAAACTGTTTTAGCAACAGCAAAATTGTGAAGATGCTCTAACTCTAAAGAAAGAGAAGATGCTAGGTTAAGAGCGGTGAAGAAAGTAGTTCCCTCCAAACACATCGTTCTTCCTCGTCACTCCAACTGCTTTAAAACACACGTGGAGCCTATTTCTTTCTTATGCCAGAGGACTCCAGACAGACAGAGGGAAGTAAAGGCTTCCTAAGGTAGCAGTTTCCTCTGAATTTACTCATCATCGTTTACCTGGAAACTTCCTACCCACAGCAGGTGGGCAAAATCCTGCAGGTCCTCAGCAGCCACCAGTCCCTGCACCCGGCAGCCTGGCACAGCCGGCTCTCCCGTGCAGCATTCCCAGGCACTTTCCCTGGTTCAAAACCCCCACACGAGGCTTTCTGAGCATGTTACCTCTGAGCATCTTACCACTGCTGGCTTCTCAAAGAAAATTAAATCTAACCCTCAACATGGCAGCACAGTGGAGCTGGCACCTTCCTGGCAAGATGCTTGTACCTGAGCACAGGTTGGTGAGACCTGGGCCTTAGGCTAAAGCCCATGTAAAAGGGCTTCTGGCTCTCAGAGCCTGAAAAAAACCCTGGCTGCCCAGTCCAGAGGGACGAGGAGCAGATCCCAAAAATTTGCAACGACGAAGTCACAACTCCTCCCGGTACTGAGCACTACAGGATGGTAATGGAAAGTGTCATCATAAAAGTGACAGGCTCCAAGAGATGCCATGGGGATGCCGAACAGTGACAGGGAAATAAATGAGTGATAAAGGACTCTGAAAACACCTTCGGCTGAGCAAAAGGAGGGTGTTGGTGCAGTGGTCCCATGGGTGGGAGCAGTGACAGCCAGGTGGACACCCAGCCCGGCAACCCAGCGCTCTCCCCAGGAGGGAGCCGAGCGTTCAAACAACGTCCTTGCCTTTCAATCACATGGAAAAAAATAGGTCCGACCCAATGCTGCTTTTTTCAGAAGACCAGGAAGGGGAATATTTTTGGAAAAATGCAGAAAAAACTCAGCTTCGGGGCGTACCGTGATCCTCTGGGATAACCCCATCTTCCACAACTTTCATGGAATCTGTACCGAAGCCCGGAAGATGACAAGCACCGAAGCCTGTAACAGCAGTGTGCTCCCAGTATATCATTTAAATAAATCAGTTTCTGGAGAGACAAAAGACAAGGAAAAACTCCCTGTGGTGCCTGACAGTTTGTGCTTAAGAGGATGCTGGAAAAAAAAAACCACAACAAAACATATTTGCTTTAGAGGTGGGAGGCGAGAAGAGGGGCGGGGAAGGCATCTCCTCAAAAACACTTCAGGCCAGAACCATCAGGACTTTTCTTTTATTTTGTGCGAGGGTGAATCAGCAGCCCAGCAGCAAAGCTTGGAGATGCCGGCGCTGTCTGCTTCATACCGGCTTCCCCCGGCAGGAGAGGACGGAAAACCTCCCCACATCGTTTCCCCGGGGCCTCCGTCCCGGCACTCTTGGAAATCCAACAAAACTTCCTACCTCCAACTGTTTACTCTTGGATTTTCTTCTTGCACGTAAGATTTTTAAAAAGAACAAGTATTTTCCCACTTCTGCTATCTGAGTGAAGTGTAACATGAAGTAACTGAAACTAATAAGCATGAAATTAGGTTGAGAGAGATTAAAAAAAAAATGTCCAAAGCTTGGAGAGTGAGAAAAAGGAACAGGGAAGGGCTACAGAGTTCTTGAGAAATACTGGTATTTTATTAAACTCCTCTGAGACTGCCTTTAGCAGCACCTCAGAACCTGCTTTTTAGGGTGCTATTTAAAATAACCCAAAAACAACTAGATTCTGTTTAAAAAGAAAGGAAACACATTTTTCCCTATACAGCTTTGCTCACAGGACTTCTTCCTTCACTCATCAGACTGGACAAGAGGTTAAATAACCCTGAACTTGAGGCTTGCTTAGTTACGGTCACTGACTCAAAACAAGCAAGAAAATCTCTTTCCATTTGGTTATTTTGTTTTAAGCTCCAGCAAGTGAAATATGAAGTTTTAACATTTACTAAAGAATTGTGGGAACAACAGAAAATTAACGACAAAAGAAAAGCCAAAATCGACAGGTAATTTGAGGTTGCAAGTTTAAAAAAATATTTAGTATTTAAGAGGGGAAATAAAGTCAGGACAGGAAGAATGGGAAAAAAAGAGGGAAGGAAAACTAAGATTTCAGGCCTGTGATGGAGCACGGAAACCAGCACGAGAAGTTCCCGTTCCACCCCTCTCACTGCTCACACAAAGTTAATTGTCCCCTCCGTTGGTGCCAGCTGGGATCATGCTGTAAATCACATCACCAAATTGCTGCAAGTAAAAAATAATACTAAAATATATATATATATATATATATCTCACTTAAGAAAGGAGGGAGTGAAGCAGAGGGTTGCTTCTCACCAAGATTGTTTCTGTGCAAACCCACAGCTAAGAGGACCGTAATACAAGGGAAATAACTGTTTTTCAGCTTTGCCACATTTTTCTAGGACAGAAGATGAATTTCAGGTCGTGGAGGAGTCTCCCAAGTGAACTGAACTACGCTGTGGTCAGACAACACCGGTCTGGAGGAAACTCCCGTGACGTGCACAGAGTCCCTTGTGTTTGGGCCAGGATGCACCCGCTCCTGTAGCCCGGAGCCTCCAACGCCATCTCCTACTGGGAGGCCTGGGCTTAGCTTGGGCTTAACTCAAGCAGTAGAAAGGGCTTCCCAGAGAGGAGCGTTGCTGTGCAGAGAATGAGAGAGGAACATGCACACGGCAGCAGACAGCTCTGCATGGGAATGTCTTATGTCAGGTCTGCACCACAAACACTTGCCAGGTGGTTGTATCAGCCCAGGGCAGGACATGTCACCAATGTAGCTGTGCTGGCAAAACCCAGGATCAGAAAGGCTGTTACACCAGCAAAGGGGCGATTTTTGCTGATGCTGCTTATCGAACTCATCGCGTGGCTTTGGGAGGATAAACCCACGACCAGCAAATTCACCCAAGGAGAAGTCCTTGGTTTGTTCACGGGATGCTGACCCCACCAAAGCGCTCATGCACTCCTAGGCTCTCCGTACCCCGTGTAATGAGATATCAAGCAGTCTGAAATGTATATGTGCTTGCTTTTTGCCAAGGCCTGCAGTGATATGACAAGGGGCAATGGTTTTAAACTGAAAGAGGGTAGGTTTAAACTGGATATAAGGAAGAAATTATTTATGATGAGGGTGGTGAGACACTGGAACAGGCTGCCCAGAGAAGCTGTGGATGCCTCATCATTGGCAGTGTTCAAGGTCAGGTTGGATGGAGCTTTGAGGAACTTAATCTAGTGCTAGATGTCCCTGCTCATGGCAGGAGGTTTGGACTCGATGATCTTTAAAGGCCCCTTTCAACCCGAACCATTCTGTGGTTCTATGATCCTATGGATGCTGGGGCTGCTCTTCAAGCCAGAGCCCCAGGAGGTGCACAGCCCGTGGGCTTCCCCCGGCCGTGAGACCACGGGCAGCACGAGACAGAGACCCACATCACTTCAGAGCTTGTCAACGGTGTAGATGGCAACTGAGCCCAAGGGTGAGCCTGGACCGTGGCCTTGCTTAACCTGTCGTCTACGGGGGCTCTGGGGGTGTGTGGAAATCTGCCAGTTGCTCCCAAAATGTCTGCAAAAGTCAATTTGAGAGACAAGCCAGTGGTGAGCAGGCTTGGCTTTGCTAGATCAGGTCCCTGCTGAAAAAGTCTGCCCAGGGGCCCCAACCTGGAGAAGACATAAACTGTAGATGTAGCCGGGGAGGCTCGCTGCTGGAGCAACACTGAATTCCCCTCATGCACCCAGCTTTTACCAGCGGGCATGTACCCCGCGCACCGGGACGACTCACAAAAGGTTGTCAAAACTTGCTGAAATCCCTCCCTCCTCCACTCCCGACGTGCAATTTCTCACCACGCAGCCGTTACAGATCACCTTCTTCCCCATTTGCTTCCCGACCCTTCCTCCCTCCTCTGTCAGCCCTCCAGATGGCCAACGCTCCCCTCTGCCAAGCGCCGACACGAGCCTTCCCACCGCCTGCCCCGCTCGGGGCATCGCAAATTCACAGGGATGTGGCACCATAGCCCATGTCCTCAGCTACCAGAATAAACCACCCCGAGCAGGATCTTTTTTTAAGTCTCCTCCCAGTTACCAATGCCAAATCCTCCTCTGTTTGCCTGTGCTGTTCTCCCTCCGCTCACTAACAAAACCCAGACTTTTAAAGGTTTTTCAGGGCTAAATACACAAAATCATTTCACACATCTCCCTGAAAAACCCTATATCCCTCAATTTGACCGGATCTCCCAGTCGCACCAGCAGACTCACATAACTGGCCGTTCTACGTAAACTCATTTTACAGAAAACTCAGTTTTCACTCTAGAAACAGGTTTTGGGTCTCAGGGTTCTGAGAAAAGCTTGCCAAGCGCATCGTCTTATATCCAAACCCTCAGCGTTTCTTGAAACAACCCCGTGTGCATCTTTTTTTTAAAACAAAACAATCAATACAACAAACCCTCCTGACTTGCAAAGGCACGGCGGTTTGGGGAGGGGGGGGGGGTTGCGTTGGTGATTTCTGAACTGCCTGCGGACAGCAAGCCTGGAATTGAGCTCTCTTCCCTTCATCTTCCCAAGGGCCCAATTCACTTCATCCCCATTTGGCTACACCTTCGCAAACCAAACTCTCAAATACTACCCTGTATAAAAAGTATTTGTAACATTCTGGAAATCAACAGCTTTTTGCAGAAAAAACCCAAACTTACTGCTACCCTGGGACTGAACCGTATCATGGCAGCCTGTAAACTTCAGACCTGCCTATTTTTAAAGGGTTGAGAAAATACACTAACACCACAAATACTAGCTCCGGCTGAAGCGACACGTGTAAACACAACTTGACAGCAATTACTTTAAATGGCTTTAAGTTAAAGCCTTTATAGATTATTATAATGCCTACTTTTGTTTATGACTTATTTTCAATACGAACAAATACCGTCATGCAGATGTGCATGTTACCACCTTCAGTTTGCAGTAACTTTTAGGGAAAGAACACACTTGCTGAATTATCCGCACACTTCAAACAAAGTCAAAACTACAATTACACTCTCTCCACACAAAAAGCAAAAGCAGCTTTGCTGCAACCTGACTGCCATGCGAAAATCTCCGGGAATTCAGTTGTGACACTGTTCATTTCTAAACAAATTCTAATCAAAACGTTACTTTGATTTATTTTCAGTGGATGTTTTCATTCCTTAAGTTAAGTGGACATGCAGGAAAATAATTTAGATGTAGGCCAAAACACCCCAATCAAAAATAGGTTCCAAATAGTATCTCTGAGAATCATCCTAGTTAAAGCAAAGCTGAAAGGAATAAAACCCGAAGATGTCGCACATGCAGATACAGTGATGTCATGCCTGGCATTAAAATCTTCACCTTATACGAGGATGAGCAAAACCTGCTGTGTTCTCAGTCCAGCATGCAGCGGTTTGAAACTGGTTTGAAAATGTAAAAAGAAGCAAATAACTTTGCTATATTTAACGTTAGCTTTCTTTTTTTTGACTTTTAATAAAAACCCAATAAAACTCCACCCGTAACAAAAAAGAACCAAAATGTGATGCTGCCAACTTGGGCTGCCTCATACAACGGATCACTGATTTTACAGGAATTGTAACTAGGGTCAAAAGGGGAAAAAAAAGTATTACTTTGAGAGAAAGCAGCTGACGGCAGAGATGGCCTGTGGGATGTAGCTCTGACAGGAGAACTTTTGGGGTGGTCAGGCAGGAAAAACATCGTTTTAGGAAGGTGAGTAATCACACGGGCTTTGGGTTGGTAACTGAGCTATGCACATCTATAAGCGCCTTCCGGTGCCGAGTTCACCGCTGGCACAAGGAAAGAGGACCAACACGGGACAACTCTTGGCTGTTCATTTCTGCAGATACGCTGCAGAAGCCTGGAAGGGGATAAACCCGCACACGGCTGCAGAGGTAAAATAAGGACCGGCCAACAACTTCAAAAACGCATGGGCTTTTTAGCATTTATATTCTCCCCTATTGCTGGCCAGTACCTTGCTTTCCCTGGCCCGGAGATCAATTTGCAATTCTGGGTTTCAAAGAGCTGCTGAGTTCATACAACAGACCGAAGCCACATCTACATTAGAAAGGCTTCACCGGGACAGGAATATATTACAGTCGCAAAGCACTTCTGCCACAGATACCTCTAAAACAACAAAATTATTCCTCTACCTGTCTAACAAAACACGGCAGCACGCGGCCGTGTTACTTCACATGGCATTTCCCAGTAAGTCTGCATGCGAGGGGTTCCTGCCAGAGACCCCAGATCCCCGCCAGTCACACCTGCGCCCGCACGACTATCCCAGCCCTGGCATGGAGGCACAAACTCCACACAAAGTTTGATCTGTAGCTTTTTGAAAAACAAAGACAACTCACTGACCAACCACACGTGGATTACTTGTAGGTGAGCTGGATGACGAAGCAGAGAGCGGCAATGATTTATCATCATTTGCTGTAGAAGAATTACTTTGAAGCATCTGACATTTTAGTTCTCGGCCCCAATTTGAAAAGGTTTTTTCGGGGGGGATGTCTATCACTGCTCCACTAAAGGATGTGCTAAAATCCCTTCCTGCACTGGGATCTTGACACCTGTGGGACAAAAAAACCCAACCAGGAAAGACCAGTTTTGCCAAGCTGACAGCCTTACACTGCGACCCCGGCACTGCTGAGGGAGATCTCCAGTGCTGCCAGGGGTGCAGCATCACAAGGCACCGCAGGCTCCGTCACCCCGTCCTGCTGCTCCCCACACTGCCACCTTGGGACCCGGCTGGCAGGAGGTGCTGATGCCCAGCAATCCTGGTCATCCTCTCACCTTCCCACACAGCCAGCGTCCTCCTCTTCTCTCCCATTCCTACTTCTTCAGATGCTTTTCCCCCTTCTGCTCTCCACCTTCAGATCCAAAACTTTTGCTGAGTTCTCCTGCGTGGCAGGGCCCTTGCAAGCTCCCGGGGTTTAAAAGGAGCACCTGCCCCGAGAGGATGGGGAGCCTCCATCGGAGAGGTGCCCGGGGATCCCAAAGGAACTATCAGGGCCGTGTACCCCACCAGACTCTCTCCCTAAGGAGGGATTCCCAGGCTCAAAGTGAACAAAAGGGCTCAGGAAAGAGGCAGGCAGAGGGATCCCCCAAAGTCAGGCAGGGACGTCCCAACTCCACTTCCAAGTTTTATTCCTAGCAAAGAGGGGGAAAAAAATCTGGGGTGAGAGAGAAGGGGAAAAAAACCCCATGACAGCTCTGTGATGGCTTTGGAAACCAGCTAAAACAAAAGGGAAAGTCACCTTCCCTTAAAAATAAAAAAAGTGGGTGCAACGTGCCAAAGGCCGAGTTTCCCCAAATCTCCCTATCCCGGGGAAAATAAAATGCCACAGGAAAGGCAGTGACTTTGGCAGAAGCTGTAGGAGGGATGGAGCGGGGCTCCCGGGCTGCCCCGCCGCGCTCCGCGGGTACCGGCAGCGGCG
>VYZM01018852.1:221167-390143 GCA_013398915.1 Dromas ardeola | reverse complement strand
GCTCCTCCTCCGGCTCAGCCCCGCGGATCTTCCACGCATCCCCCCCCTCCACGCCCCGAGCGGTCCACGCGTGGGCTCCGCCGTGTGGTGTCACCGCCGGCCCCTCCGCCCGTCATCGCAGCGCACCCCGTCCCGCTCCGCAGCAGGAACCGCGCGGAACTCCTCCATCCTCCGGGCGGAGCCGGGGCTCGCAGCCCCCCCACCTCGGTTCAGGGGCTGAGGACCCCTCGGTCCAGGACCCCGTGGGCCTGACGTCCCCGCGTGGGGATGGCAGCGGGTGGTCGTAGGACGTGGGGACGGGACCCCCGCCTTAGCATCGCGGGGATGGGCCCCCCCACTGTAGGGACGGCGGGGTCGGACCCCCGCCATAGGGACGGCGGGGTTAGACCCCCGCTGCAAGGACGGAGTGGGGGCTGGACCCCCGCTGCAGGGACGGCGATGGGATGATGAGGGGCTGGATGAAGTTCCCTGAGGCTGTCCTCCCCCCCCACCCCCAAAGCGGGGCAGGTTACCTGGGGAGGTGGGAGGCATTTCTTCATCCTCGGCTTGGGATGGAGGTTTTTTCCAAGCCACCCCAGCTTGGGTGGGCTTCAGGAGGCGGTTGGTTGTTGCTTTGCAGAAGGTGGTGTGTATTTCTCAGGGATGCTGCAATCTCCGCTCCTCCGCTGCACCGCAGGAATCCTTTCCCCCGCTTAAAACTGTCGTTGAACTCTTGTGCCTCTTTGCCTTTCTTCCAAAGAGATGTAGACAGATAGGACCCAGGCTATTTTCTGTTTACTTCAATGAGCTAATTAAAAGAAATAATTTACCGATTGTATCTTGCTACCAGATAGCAGATCTTCCAACAAGTCCAGGCTAATAGGACTTACGAGTGGCATAATCTCCCTGTAACTTCAGCGGTGTGCTATCTACGATGCGGTATCTTTGATTAGATGGCATTAAATCGATATTTTAATTGTATATTTAAAGCTCCAGAGGCTTTGAATCTCCCCTCGCTCCGCCTCTCCCCCTGCCCCGTGTCACCAGCGTTGTGGCACGGAGAGCCGGAGCCGGGCTGCAGCCCTTAACCCTCCTGAACAACTTCGGTGGGCAACGTTTTCTTTCCCTTCCCCTTGTAGGGCTGGGGACCGGCTTCTATGAGGGTGTCAGAAGAGGAGCTCGAAGTTATTGCAACTGAATAATCGCGGAAGAACGTAAATATGTCAAAGCAGTGTCAAGAGATTTCTTTGCAGGGATACCCTTATCTGAGTAGGCGTGTTTTTGACTGCCTGATTGAGTACAGTCTCTGCAAGTATTTGGTAACAGAATGGATTCCTTCCTCTCTGCCACCAGCTCCGAGATTTGTGCTAACTTTTCCTCTTCTTTCTGGATTTCAGCTGTCAGGAAGGGACAGGCACAGGCATCCTCTCCGCGCTCGCTGGGGACACGGAAGGTGACCATTAGAGCTTGCTGATGCTCATTGAACTTTGGTTTTCCTCCCTAGAGTTTTGTTTTGTTTTGTTTTTAATGGAAATTCCTCTTTCTTATGAATACTACTGAACATATATTTTGTTTAACTCTTCAGTAGCTGATCAGCCCTGGAAATGTTTCTGAGTTTTGAACGCCTGGGAAAAAAAAAATTAAAAAAGTGCTATTTCTATTTTAGGGGGCAAAAATATTTCACCCCAGGATATACTTTTTTTTCCCTACTGTCTTAAATTCCTTTTCTATGATTCGGAAAAAAAGAAAAGCCAAAGTGTTTTAATAAGACTAGTATCCTTCTGGATATAAAATATTCTTGAAAGGGCAGATCAATGGAAAAGCAAGTGAAGAAATCGTCTGCTTGCTCTTGTCCTAATTAACACTTACTTTAAGGCCTCTTTAACGTTTTTTGCCTTGCCAAATGCAAAAGGCTCTTTGATTGATTGGGTGATACGGCGGCGGCTAATTCTGCCTTTCAAGTGCAAAAAAGGGCCGTCAACGGGAGCCGGGTCCGGGGTTTCAGACTTTAAACCCGGGTTGTAACAAAGACAGTTCTAACCTCAGGTCAAAGCGGTGCCTGCACCGAGTAAGGCCCCCAGTGAGGCTCATCTGCCTTCCCAAAAACCCTGGATGATGTCACACGAACTAGGAGCTGAGAGGTCATTAAAAATGGGGCATAATTCACTGTATTTAAGGGGAGGAGGGTGCGGGTTTAAAATTGTAGCAGCTGCTATCGCCGTCCTAAATGAACAAACTAAGGACAACTTTTTGAGCGCTGTGTGTTCAATGTTATGCCAGAGAAACTGCTCAGACCATGTAGGTACATCTAAGGATACCCGCTGGTGTGTGACTTTGCATTTTCCCACATCAAAGTGCAAAATATAGTGCACGGAGATCTGTTTTGTGAATGTTTTTCAACTTGGTCATCAAATTCCTCCTCTGAAGCTTGAGCAGTGGGACCAGCAGGCTGTGTGGCTTCTCCACCCAGATGCTGTCTTTTAGGAAACTCGTGGTTAGTCGGTTAGCTCCGATTCTGTCAAATTTAATTGAAGTTAACTGAAGGGATCAAAAGTTTACTGAGGGATGGGAGAACAGTGTTTATGATTAGAGTTTATAATTACAAAAGCCTTGATTCCTTGGGAAATCAGGCAAAAAATGAAAAAAAAAAGAAGTATCAGTGATGACTGCAATATGAATACTCGTGCTAACTCTCGGTATGTAACTCATTGATAGAAATCGAACACTGAAATGATGCAGTGTAACACAACAAAATGGAAATGGCTTTTACAGAAGATGCAAAAAACAGATTTGCAATTTTAAATTTCTTTTGCATAAGGCCTCTCTTTTCAAGTAATAACACAATGGAAGCCACACTGATTACAAAGCACATGCGTGCACAATTTCCCAGGAAAGTGAGGGCAGAGCACTTGCTTGCTTTAAATCTAGTGCCCTCTCCGTTTCCTCTGTGCACTTTCTCTAGATTTAAAGTGACTTCTGCTCCATAAAGCCCTCAGATGAAGTTGCAAGCTTGCCTGTGAAATAATACCTTGGTCAGAGATAATGAACTGTGTACTGATATGTATATATATTTTTTTTACGGTGAGGAGGTGAGCATCTGACATATGTATTGTCACATACGTTTCAGTCTTTTTCAGCTTAATGGTTTCTTTCTGACTGTTTAATCCTGTGAAATTGCAGGCTGCGTCAGCATTACAAATCTAATTCCCTCTCTTGGAGGTGCAGCTCCGAATTTCGCTCTGAAGAGACTGTGTAAATATCCTCGAAGGGAATGTGCATCCTTTACAAGCCAAAACAGAGGCACGTAAATAAAAGAGATAGAGACTCATTTTCTGTTGCATGCGTGGCTACATGTCGCTCGCTTTTATGCTGGCCTGACACTGTGAGATCAAGCGGAGCTTTGCCTACAGGGTGCAGCAGCAAATGGGTGGGCTGGGAGCTCCAGGACGTGTTCGCTCCTCCCGGGCGAGGTGAAGCGGCCCTGGGCTGGCGGGCCAAGCTGCCGTCTTAGAGCTGGTTTTGGGAAGAGCCAGGCCCATCTTCAGTTGCTAATTTTACACCTTGCTCCATTTTCACCTGATTCTTCTTACCCCGTAAAGGTACGGTGATTTCCCACTTGGTGTTTTTAATGATGGCTCAATAGTGGAGTTAGGCTTTCTGTGCCATCAGCAGTAGAAATTAAGGTAAAAACGATTCAGAAAGAAGTCAGCAGATAAATGCTGTTACTTTTTCCCCCCCTCTCTTGCAGACATCTCGATCTCTGTGCTGAGGGCAGGAAGCGGTGTGCTTGCTGCACAGGCATGCAGCGCATGATATGCAGACCAGTGGCCGAGAAACAAAGCTCTTCAGCCTCGTGTGTTTGTCACTCTCTCTCCAGTGTGGGTTGTTTGGTTTCTTTCACCCCAGCAAAACAACTCCCCAGATCAAGCTTTGCCCTTTGCTAAAACGCTTTGTCGATGCCATCAGTGCTCTCAATCGCCGGGGTGTGCAAACGCAAGCTGAGGTAGCGAGCACTGATCAGATGCGCTGTCTGCAAAATGAGATGTTAATATAAATGCACAGAAGAGCAAAGCAATATCAAGGTCTGATCCAATTATAAGGGCTGACCTTATGATTTGTAGTGCCCTTAAGCCGGGGGAAGCTGTCAGAAGGCAAGATGCCTCCCCTTCAGGAGGCAGGGCTGATGGGGAAGATTAGTTGCTAAGCCTGGATGGGGAGAATCCCCTGAACACAACCTCCCTAAGCATTTGCACTCATCGCTTGAGCTTAAGATGGGTCCTGGCAAGAGGCACGCAGGCATCTGTCTTTTTCTGTTTCAAAAACTCCAGGAGAGCTGATCACTTATCACGGGAACCATCTGGCTTATTCTTAGAGAGATCAACAGTTAGTCACTGAACGAACGAGGAACATGATGCATTGAAGTCTGCTCTCCCCATTAAATACGAGGACTCAGCCCAAGGTCCCTGAAACACCGCATGCGGTGCCTGCTGCAGCCAGAGGGGAGAGAGATTTAATTCTGCCTTGAGGTTGCTGAGCTGCTACGGCGTGGGAGAGAGCTGCTGCGGCAAGCTGGGGGATGCCAGCCTCTCTGCAACGAGTTGTGGTGGCCACGGGGACCTGAGGCTCTGCTTCCTCAAGGTCACCTCTGCCAGGGACGGAGAAGCCCGAGGGGTGGCAGGGCTGCACCGTGGCTATCTGGAGAGCTTGACACAGTCTGCTCTGCCTCTGTTGCTTGCAGTCGATCTCAGTTCCCAAGCGCAGGGGCAATAGGTGGGACTGGGTTATCGCTCCGCCACGAGGATGCTGAGGATGCAGGGCAAGGCCAGCGTAGGATGCTGTGTGGGTCAGTGCTGTTGTGCTGTGAGAATTTGGGGGGGCAAGGGGTTGTACTCTCATCTTGGAGGGGTAACACTTCGGGATGCGAGGGCAAACACATCAGCGTGACTCTGGGCTCCTCATGTGCTGTATTAAAAAGGGCCATAGAAGTACCTAAGCCAGCTCCTTGCTAAAAACTTCTGAAGCCAGGGCACTCCGCCTCCCCTTCCGTTGGGCCGTTTGTGTTTTAATAAAGGCTGTGGCCCCCTCCGCCTGCCCTCTGCCATTCCCACCAGGCCCTTGTGAAGGGCGGCTGGCCGTGTGCCGGCGTGCTTTGAAATGCACTGGTGCGCAGGGAGGGGTTCACTCGCCCACCGATGCTCTGGGCCTCCTGCAGTCAGGCAGGCTCCAGGCTTTTTTGGACCCACGAGTTGACCCCAAGAGCCAGGTGAACTTGGAGCAGCAGCTTGGTCATCCTCCCCTGTGGATGGCCTGCAGATCCCACGTGAATCCCGCAGCCTTTGCTGAGAGCGGTGGTTTGGGGATTTTTCTTTTCTTTTTAATGTCTTTTTCTATTGCTCTTGCTAATTACTAAAGCAATTTTTAAAATTTAAATGAGGGCTTCCTCCCTCACAGCCCATCTGCTGTGAAATCATAGCGCACATCCTTTGTGACAGTTCAAGCATCGCCATGGCAACGTGCTGTGATGTGATCAACCCTGAGTTATGACCTCACTGCGGGACCAGGCAGGCCAGGCTGCTTTGGCAGGAGAAATAAAAAGCAGCTTCTGTATTAACAAAAGTGGGATTTCTGCTACAAGCCGACGGGATTTGTCCTGGAGCAGACGGGCTAAGGCCCTCCCCAGAGCTTTTTACAGGACTTCAGTGCTAGGGCTGGGGGGGCATCCACTTGAGAAATCGTGTATTTCTCTCCTTAGAGAAAGTTGCTTTCTTTGAGAAGTCTTTTCCACCAATTTATGGTATTACTTCAGTAGAAATCCTTGGAATTGTTAAGACTTTTTTTTTTCTCACCACCCCCCCTCCCCCGGCCCCGCGTATCGTGTATCCAAAGACTGAAAGTGCCGGATACCAAACTCTCTTTTTCCTGTTTGGAGGCAGGTGCTGCATGGCCGGTGGCAATGCATACTTCACCTATGCTCCCCCGTGGCTTCGCCTGGACCCCATCTAGAAGATAACAGGGCTGGGGGTGAGTGGTTTGGCTTTCCGAGGCATTCATCTCTCACCTCCCCGCTGAGCCTGGCATGAAGGGTGACAACTGTCGCAAGCCTTTGTGGACAACTGGAGCGGATTAGTGACCAAAGACCGCCCAGCAGGTGTCACACCCAGTGTTATCCATTTCCAATTAACCAAAGACCTGGTTCAGATCCCCTGGTTCAAAGTAGGGGATTTTTTTCTTATCTTTTTTTTTGTGATTCCTGTGGATTTTGGACCAGATTTTAGCCGTCAAACTGAGCCTGCTTTTCTAGGAAGCTATTTGCACATGTAACTAATTCACCGAGACAGCTTGTATATTTATCTGTACTTTAGTATGTATTTCAGAACGTGCCTTTATCTGTCCCTTAGATTAGAATATAGCATCTTTAGACTGCTGGTGCAAACAGAATTGATGGGGATATTTGGCAGTTCTAGAGAAATTGGTGGTATAATTTGCCACCTCTCTGGGGAGCTGGAAAGTTAACAGGCAGCCTAGTTTGGCTATTTTATTTGTTGCTGAATAGACGTGGTGCTGTTTATGAGGACTTAAACGATATGTGCCTATTAAATGATATGTGTTAAAAAAACTGAGAGGTGTTTGGGGAAAGGCAGGAGAGAATCTGGGGAAAATGATGCAGTTCCTCAAGCGGTACGTTGTACAGAGGAGAAGTATTAGGCTTTCATAGCATTAGACTTTCAAGTGTTAAGACTTTGTGGCAACTTTTATATGATGGTCTAGGGGACCACAGTGGATCTGCTGTGCCAGGGTCTGTATGGTGACAGGAGAGCACACAGCCCTGAGCTGCTATAGGTTCCGCTGTTCCTTATGGTAGAGCTGGTGTAAAAGGCTTACAGTCCTCATGCATCTATTCCTCCCCTGTCCCTTTTTTGAGCATATATAATCAATATAGCCCCAGTGTATTACTCATCAGGTCATTTCATTTTGCACTGATGACTCTCTGCTTTACCTGTTGAGTGAGAAAACTGGCAAATTGTTGCTGCAGCTTTGTCTTTAGGCCATTTTGGAGAGACAACCTTGAAGACCTCCATAATTTTTTAGGCTCACAACCAAAACCAGGGCTGGGGGGGTAGAGGGGGAGAAAGGAATCATAGAATGGTTAGAGTTGGAAGGGACCTTAAAGATCATCTAGTTCCAATCCCCCTGCCATG
Organism: Dromas ardeola; assembly: GCA_013398915.1. Lineage (NCBI taxonomy): Eukaryota > Metazoa > Chordata > Aves > Charadriiformes > Dromadidae > Dromas > Dromas ardeola. The sequence continues at coordinate 382,965 of VYZM01018852.1, read as the reverse complement.
GGCAGGGACACCTCCCACTAGACCACTAGGTTGCTCAAAGCCCCATTCAACCTGGCTTTGAATCAAGTATAATGATTTTCTCCCTCCAAAACTGGCTTTAAAAATACACTCTGGCTCAGCCTCTTTATGCCATCTTACAGCCTCCAGCAAGTTTTTACAGCTGAGCTACTTTCCAACCCCAGAAAATGCAGCACAGCCCCCAAACTATTGAAGTGCAAATGGATTGACCATAATCTAGGAAGATTCAAGAGAAACAGGTCAAATGTTACACTAAACACTTATGGCAACATATTTTAACAGCAGGAGGATAGAAGCATGTTTACCCTGGGCAGGTTTAATGTGAGAAGATTAAAATCTTCTCTTTTCTGAAGGTGAATGCAATCAGTTTACTGGTCTTTGACTGTACATGCTCAAAAATAACAATACTTCTGTAGCTCCATCCATACCAGGGTCTCAAGGTGTTCAGAAGATTATCTTCATAAGCTTTACAGTGCGCCCACGTTATCAGCCCCTATGGTTATCCCAATTTATCGGTGGGAAACTAGGGCTTGGGGAAACTGGAGATGGAGTTCTTCAGGGGTTTTGGCTGCAGCCAAGCACTCATAAAAATCAATGCCAGCACTGGGGATCTTGTGACTTTTGCTGGCTCCACGCAAGAAACCCGCGGCACAGCCAGAACCCTTGAGTCTAAACCTGTTGGCTTAGCTATGTGCCCCATCGCTCGTCCCCACCGCTGACACCAGCAGAAGCACTCAGTTCGGCTCGCTATGCGTTGTGGTAAATATTTATAGGGCTGGCCTGGATCTCAGCAGTGGCAGTAGAAATTTTCCTGCTTTCAAAGAAAAGTGTGCCCGTATCGCTATCAGAAATGTAAAAGCAGTATCACAGTGCTCACGGAAACAAATTGGAGTCTTTATCCTACCAGAGCTCAGCCAAGAGTTCATATCGTTGCCTTCGTAAGACATCTGCCCTTAGGTCCTCAGCGCATAGATTTTCCCTGCGTGCTGGGGTAGCTCCGGGGTTTTGTTTTGCTGCAAGACCGTGCCAGTAATAACTCCTGTAAGTTTTGGAAAGCTGGATTTGCAAAGCTAGCAGCTGGAGAACATGCTAAATTACAGGTTAGGCTATGGGTATTTACTACAACTAAAGGGAAATGTTTTTTTTCCGATCCTGAAAATCCTGGAAAGGCATCTCTATCAGTGCAAAATATTTTGTCACAGTACCCACCTTAAATGTCACCCTGGTTCAGTGACAAATTTATGGTGACATTTTTCCACAGAAATGGCTAAACTCAACTCAAGTGCTGCCTGTAAAATACTGATTTTCCTGCACTCTGAGAGTGTCTGGGGGAAAAAATGATACTGTATGTAAAATTTGATTTATAAAAAATATGTGCCTGTTGCTTCAACCTCTGGGTGCATTTACATTACAAGACACAAATTAAATTTAACGTCATGCTGCCAACAGCTGTGTTTCATCCAGGAGTGAGCTGGCAGGATGGGAGCTAGAAGTTGCAATACATGGGTGACAATATGGGGTGCAAGTTGGAAAAGGCAGGGAGGGGACGTACCAAGAGGGGGACTGATAAAGGCATATACCTTTATAAAGGCACGGACATGCATCTTGCTGGCTATGAACTCTATAGAGCCACCCGGTCTCAGACCTACTCTTTTCAATATTAAAAAACATGAAGATAAGGGATCCCTCTTCCCCTAACCCCTTGAATTGACTTGCAACAGTTTTTGTAAGTTAGGAATAGAATGAAAAATAAGTGTAAAATTTATCAGTGAATTCCTTAATGCCGTAATATCGGTGCAAGTCTTTCAGAGAAGTGCTGGGATCTACTGTCTGGGAGGGAGGTGGGAGAAGGGTTGCTCTGTGTCCAGGTCCTACTCACCGCTTTTACTTATGTCTTAGCACTTCAATGAAATACATTTAAAAATAAATGCTCTGCTAAGGATGGTGTGATGGATGCAGAATTTGATGGATAGTGATACAAATGCAGATTAATATTAATCATATCCATGTAATTTAATGAAGGATATAATGCCACCTGCTGTGTGGTAAAAACAAATTACTGCTTCTTTGGTTGTTTTTGACTAGTTCTGGAAATAAAATGTATTTGGACTGAACTAATTTCCCTTTAATGTCTTGTATGTATAATTAAAGATTCACGTGTTGCAACTAAGCATAAATACTGTGTAAAATCACACACAGGAGAGGCCTACAGTGTTAACCCACCACTTCCCAGATGACACAGCACCCCAGCGGTCTTCTAGATGAGTTCAGTAGTAGTTTCCTTTTCTTCACTGGGGAGCTGGAAGACATCCTCATACACTTCCCTGCTTTTTTGCAGGTGCAAAAGAAATCCCTGTGGAGGCAATAATGACCTTTTATTCATAGAGCAGTGCCAGATAGAGACATATATTCATATGCTTAGCGTTGGCAGGGCATTTGACCGGACGGGGCTCAGGGGCACGCTGTGTTGGTACACCTGCTTGGGGATGCTGATCCAGTGGTTCCGAAGCCAGGGATGCCGCAGGAATCCAATGAGGGAGGGATGATGCCTTGGACCAGGTGCCTCTGCTGGGTGAAGACCACAAGTGGCACCAATAGAAGGCATTAAAACCCAGGCCGTGCCTTGGACCTGTTGCTGCTGTGGGCCTTTCTGAGGTCTCAGTGGGGTTTTTGGCTAACGGGTTATTTTGCGGCTCAGGATGCCCAGTCTAGCCAGAGCTCCCTGTGCCGGACCATGCTGTGTCTCCTCGCCATCCCTCAAGGCTGAATGGCCTAGCTGCTGGATGGCGTATTATATAGGGCAGACTGACAAATGGCGGTAACAAAATAACTTTGTCCCCCAACAAAGTTAATTGAATGAGATTTAATGTTGCTAAGAGATTTGGACAGCATCCCTCAAACTTCAGGAGATTAGGCTGCCGAGCAGGAGGCACTGCAGAGGGGTTGGCGCCACGCCAGTAAACAAAGCTTTATCAGGATGATACGTTAATATTTGTGTGTATTGTAAAATTAAAAAAAAAAAAGAAAAAGAGGGCAGGGTGGTGGACTGCCTCATCTGCTTCTCTGGCATAGCAATTCCCATTGAAGCTGATGGTAAAACACTAATGCTTCAGCAATAAAGACAAGTGATTTCAAACCGGCTTGATTGCAATGGAAAACAGATGCCTAATGCAGCCAATCCACCTTCATCTGTGGTCCCAGCAGATCCTACATGCAGAAATATTTGCCTTATGAGAAGGCCCAGATGCCCCAGCTGAAATCAGAGCTGAGTTCAGCAAGGGACTTCTTTGGGATGCAAGGATCCTGTCTCAGCAGATTGTGGGTGGATACAAGCTCTCTCTGCCTGGACACCAAGCTAGCCACGCATGGGTTCACCATCATTCAAAAACTGTGTAACCACGTTAGTGTGAGACTGCACTTGAAGTAACAAACCACGATGAAAACTCAGACTACAAAAAAAAAACCTCCAATGAACCATCTGGTAAGAAGTGCAGGCAGTGGTGAGACTCTTGGTGTCCTTCATCTGACACAATACGGACAGTGGAAATGCTGAAAGTGGATCTTGCAGGCTGAGAAGATGCTCCTGAATTTCATGTAAACTTTGGACAATTAACACATCGAAGCTAATGCCAAAGTGTATTTTTGTGGGTTAATTGCTGGAGAGAAGTTTACTGTAGAAGATGACGGAGCAGATTCTGAAGATAAGAAACAAGAGGATGGTTAAGAGGGAATTTGCTGTTGGTTTAGCTGGTGATGTGTGCCAGGGTTAGAAGAAATGTTTTCTGAGTGTGGATGTGTGCGAGAGGCTTGGGGAGGGCCACAGGCAGTGCTCCTGACTTGCTCACTCCTAGTAGGTTCTCACCTTGGAAATTTGGGGAAGGTGGATCTGAGCGTGCCGGGTGCTGGAAACACACGCAGATGGGTGTAAAGGGTGTCACCACTCCAGCTACAGCTGACCTGAGCCCTACCAGAAACTCGAGTGGTCTTTTCATCTGAGGATCACTGCAAGCGTGGTCCATCTGGTAATCATATCAACAAAATGTAGCATGTAGTTTTCTCACCATGCGAAACCCGCAGCACCTGTATAGGGCATGGAAGAAAAGGGGAAACCTTGAGATTTCATGAGGTGGAGGACAACACAGTTTCTAACCACAGAGCTTAGTAATTTCAGCTGTGGTTATAACACAAGAGCTACGTCTCTCCTTCATTGCCAGTAAACAGGTAGGGGCTGGGCTGTCCAGATGACATATTTTTTCCTCTCTTCCAACCTACTGCCTGCATTCATAAGCACTTTACCTGGAATCCTGGTCTCAGTGAAGCAAAATGGCAAATATCTTATTGACTCCAGTGGGACAGGTGCTAATTCTCAGACAGAATGACGTACTAGCCATACGCACTGGCTATACTCTGAACTTACACACACAGAAGTCACATAAAGACAACACCGAGGTCATGGGAAATCCACATTTTCTGTATAAAGCATGGGAGTACAATTTGTGGGCTAATGCAGCTTATCTTTAGATCACTAAGGGGATGGATAAGGCTGGGGAGCCTTGTGTAGCTCAGATACAGGTTGGAGCCTGATTAAAAGTTGTCTGTTGTCTCCACAATGTAGTTCGGATGTGTCTGCCTGCATTTTAGTAGACAAGTTTTACACCTACAAGGTTGCCTTTGCCAAAGCACCCCCTGGCATTGGGGTGAGGTACAAGTGTGACATTTGTACTGTTTCTATAGCTGGGCTACAAGCAAGCCAGTTGCTATTAACATTCCCTAAAAAACTCAGACTCCAGGAGGTGGAGACAAGAAATGCATCGAGCATTTATTGGCTTTGCTGCTGATAACTGGGTGAAGATAAATATTTGTGCAATGATGTGTCCACGTTATCTGGCTTTGGGAATACAGTTATGATTCAGTCCAAGTGCTTTATCACTGCTACACATCAGAGAGGAACTATACAGAAAGCTTATCTCAGGACTGTCTTGGCTTTTGCACATCTGAATAATTACGGGGATCTGATTAGTTATAAGTTTTATGTTCCTTTAATGAGGTTTTTCCATCTGAATAATCGGTTCCTCGCACAGAAAAACTCCTCCCACTTCACATTACTTTTTATTGCCCTGGGCTGCATGAGTCTAATTCATTTTTGTATCCCAGAAATAGTCTCTCTGGTTATATTTTGGGGGATTCATCTTGAGTTAGGACCTGCCGTCTTGAGTGCTGAGGAAACGTACAGGTTTGCAGGAAGGACTCTGTGCGGTAAAACAACAAGAGAAACTAGGAAGGCTAATGCTAAACTCAAATTCATCCTGGTGGAAACTTTATTGTAGTGGATGAACCAAACCACTGAAGAAAAAGCTGGGTTTACCTCCAAATGCCACATCTCCCAAGTCCATAGGAGTTCAAATGAGCTAATCCTAGCAACTTTGAGTGATGTAAGGTGACCTTCACTCCAAACGCCTTTTCTCCTGTTGATTTTATCCGTTCGGGTGTCTTTCTGTGCTCAACTGGCAGCATCAGCAGAGTGGGAGGAAAATAATAATAACAGCAATCACTGCCAGAGCAGAAAAGAAAGTGTGCAGTCTTTTTTGTATTGTCCAGAGGAGGAAAGAATATGGCAGAGAAACTTGTGTGCTGAGTTAAATCTTAATTTACCTTCTAATAAGCCCTGATGTATTTAAAAGGGAAATGGAAATGGTGGAAACAGGCCTAATATTAAAAGTATTGTCTCTGTTTTAAAAAACACTGGTGGAAAATGCTTTTGTTAATATTTTTCCCTCTCTCTGGGCTGCAATGTTTGGTTCGTCTGTTCGAGCTCAGTGCTCGTAGCTGAGACCATCACAAGGGCTGGCCCCTTGAAACCAAATCTCTTCATTCCTTCCCTGTGTAATCAGCTGGGAAGAGGCTTGTTGGCCCTGTGGGGACCTTGGTCCATCATGAACAGCCTTCTTCTGCTGGGGCTTCAGGAGCTGGGCGAATGTGGGGGAACGGAGAAGCCAAACCTCCTTCTCCTCTGTCTGGTTTTAATGTCGCTTACGAAGGAGCTATCGGAAGTTCTTAGTTTCACATTTTGATCTCATTTCCCATTCGGCAGCTTGGTACAGATGTGGATTTTCCAAGCCATCTGATCTGTTTGGATAATAAAAGCCCGCTAGGTCTTTTGGGGAAAAGCTGATATACAGTTGCCAACATTTTTGTAGATGTTTTCCAAGCACAATTTTCCAACTGAACCCCAGAGGGTGGGCAGGCTGGGAGCTGCTGGAGGGCTGTGTGCTCATTTTCATCCATTTTTAATGTACTTAAAAAAAGAAAGAAAGAAAACAATGCCCTTTCCTAGTGACCAACTTCTCTAAAATGATACAGTTCTGGGGTTTTCATATGAAGAATTTATTTTCTAATAAAGTCTTGATTTATATCTTTTAATCTAGGTTTCCACTTTCTGCCAAAACACTAAAAGAGCAGCAATCTCTTCCACATCCATGTAATGATGAGAGATCCCCACATGTTCTGAATCAGGAAAAGCATATTAAAATCCGATACTGTGTTCTTTAGAAAGCACTTAGAGCTGTCAGTTCCCTTTGAAATCTGGTGGTGGTGGTAAACGTGTAGCACTTCTAAAAATAAGGTCATGGGTGCTAATCCACAAGCTCCCAACGTCACCTTCCTCTCCTGTGTTTTATGGGCTTCTCCCAACAAACCAAGCTGGTAGTACTGCATACATCACCTTGATGAGCAGTCCTGGAGCATGGTACATTCATCTTTTGCGACTTGAAGTGCTGAGAGGCTCTGACCTCTTTTCTGGCACATCTGGATATATTTACAAGGTAAAAAAGAGTGAGTGTTGAGAATAAGTGTGTTGACTCTGGACACCCTACTGCTGGGATGCTCCTGGGTCTCGTTCTCAGGAGACCCAGCTGGTACCAGTGGGGAACATCTAGGACATGCTCTGCAGTGCACTGTGTGCCACCTTGTGGACCTGTTGTGGGATGGTATTTGGCCGAGGAGATGTACCCTGGTCCTCTGTGCTGCACGCCCGCCTCTCACTCCCTTGTGCTGTTCTGAGTACCTTTACTCTTTCTCTGAGAAATATCCTCTCTTTCTGAAATTGATCTTTTTCCTTTCAAGTTTATTGTCTTCCTCTGTTTTCTGTAGGTCTACAAAATAAAATAAAGAAATGTGAATTCCTCCCTCATCTTCTCTCTCTTCTTTTTTCTTACGATACCTTCTCCTGCTGAAAGTGCAAGTGCAGTCTGCTGCCAGGTCTTCATAACTGCTGTGCATGAGCTGCAGAACTTGCATGTGAGGCTTTGCATGTGGATCTAGAAATCAGTGTGACAAAGTGAATACAGGACTCAGCAATACAGATTTCTCAGAACTAAGACTGAGGGCACCATTGCTTTATAAAGCTGCATGCAGTGAGACCCAGCAGAGAGCTCTCGTTGACCTCCAAAGGCGAATGCAACCCTCATCTCAGTAGGGCAAATGACATAAAAACAGGTGTCTGTTCTCCAAAGCTGCTTTATTTTCCTGCTACGTGTGAGCTGGAGAGCCTCCTGTGTGCTACTGAAGAAGGAAGATTTATTTTTTAAAATTCTAATGTCATCAGAAGATTTTTCTCTTAGAACTGAAAATCAGCAAAGAAACTTTAAACAGTGTGCAAGAGGATTGTTACAGGTGATCCACCCATAATTTACAGAGGTACTTCAATCAGCACAATAACATTGAGGATCATGATGCTCTGTCCCTTTTTTTCTTCCCTGAACTGTTTGGTTAATGGTTGGGCTAATTGGTAGCTGTCAAGCTTGTGCTGAATGTACCAAGGGTTTCTGCGATATTGCTCTGTCCTCTTGAAGGCAAGCCGTATAGTTTGGGTTTCAGAAAGATGTCAATTAGAAAGCAATTTCCATGCATTCACGGCTTACTCTGTTATAATTTTGCCTGACACTTTCTATGCTGCTTGCTCTTCCAAAGCTGATCTATTTATTTCTGTTATCTGCTTTATCGTAAACTCCCAGAGAACAGACTGTCTCCTTTATTGCATGCGTGCAACGTGCCCGCCAGAGTCTGGCTCTCCTTCTTGCTGGGACTCCAAGGTGCTGCCACAATAGGATGGAAAGTTTGAATAAGCTCCTTGTAGCTGCTCTGAGTGATGAATGTGTGTGAGGAAGTCTCCTAGGATTTTTTTTCCTATAATAAAGTATTATTTTTCACATTAACGATTCCAAAATAGCTGAACTTTGACTTGGACTTTTCGGTGCATGTTTCCCAGAGTATGTGTTCACGAAGCCGTTCTGCTGCTGCGGGTGAAATTTTGGCCCCTGCGAGCCCTGCACTGTGCCAGGGAGCAGTGGCCAAACCACTTGTCTCTTGCTGCTTGATTTTGAGGAGCAGATCTTGTATCTTTTTTGTCTGCATCTCTATAAACTTCCAGATCACATTGTAGCTTGAGCACATCCCTCCAGGGAACATTTAAAAATACCTGGTTTTGAAGATGCGTCTCAGAAATAGGTATTTTTAATTGGGTAAGGAAAAAATGTTTATTAAAGGACAAATACTGTTTTTACAGGTATGTCGCAGTGGTGGTGGTGTGGAGATAGAGCTGGTTGAGGTTAGTGGCTTTTTAGCTTTTATTGCAGTTTTATGGTGAAGATAAGGCATGGAGAACTGGGCTCAGAAAATAACCTTACCCCATATTTTTGGGGAAAATCACTCATAGTCTCTTGCTATCTGAATTTCTTGCCTGTCAAGTGGGGACTGCAGTTGAGGGGGGGTGCCATCCTGGACTGCTACTGCTGCTTCTGAAACTGCTGTTCCACCCTGCACTGGAGCCAGGAGTTATACAGGTCCTACCTGTCTGGAGGAGTGAGGGGTTGTGAACATTTACCAGATATTTTCTAAGCCAGAGCTTGATAAATGGTGAACGGGGCTACATGGTATGTCCAGAGAGGGCACTTGATGGAGGTCTCTGCTAGCCCTCTGCTTAGTTTGCAACTTGTCTTACCTGCACAGTGAAGCAGCTGATTTCAGTAGGTTTTGATGCTTCATTAAAACACCATCAGTGCAGTGTCACGGTGCAATACATTGGGTGTCTCTTGCAACTGTTATCCTCCCAGCACTTCTTTCCGAACGTATTCAACAGGGACAGGAGAGCACAGTGGAAATGTGGGGACATTTGAGAGCTGTGGTTGTCCATACAATTTGTTCTCAGCACCCATTTAACGTTCCTAAACTGTGCCTTGATCCCTCGGTAAGACCAGTGTAAGGGGTCCAGCTAATCATAGAACAGAATCATAGAATAGTTTGGGTTGGAAGGGACACTTAAAGGTCATCTTGTCCAACCCCCCTGCAATGAGCAGGGACATCTTCAACTAGATCAGGTTGCTCAGAGCCTCGTCCAACCTGACCTTGAATGTTTCCAGGGATGGGGCATCTACCACCTCTCTGGGCAACCTGCACCAGTGTTTCATCACTCTCATTGTAAAAATTTCTTCTTTATATCGAGTCAAAATCTTCCCTCTTTTAGTTTAAAACCATTACCTCTTGTCCAATCACAACAGGCCTTGCTAAAAAGTTTGTCCCCATCTTTCCTGTGGGCCCCCTTTAAGTACTGAAAGGCCACAATAAGGTCTCCCTGCAGCCTTCCCTTCTCCAGGCTGAACAACGTGAACTCTCTCAGCCTGTCCTCATAGCAGAGGTGCTCCAGCCCTCTGATCACTTTTGTGGCCCTCCTCTGGACCAACTCCAACAGGTCCATGTCTTTCCTGTGCTGAGGACTCCAGAGCTGGATGCAGTACTCCAGGTGGGGTCTCACGAGAGCAGAGTAGAGGGGCAGAATCACCTCCCTCGACCTGCTGTCCACGCTTCTTTTGATGAAGTCCAGGATATGCTTGGCTTTCTGGGCTGTGAGCGCACATTGTCAGCTCATGTCCAGCTTTTCATCCACCAACACCCCCAAGTCCTTCTTGGCAGGGCTGCTATCAACCCCTTCATTCCCCAGCCTGTGCTGATGTTGGGGATTGCCCTGACCCAGGTGGAGGACTGTCCACTTGGACTTGTTGAACCTCATCAGGTTCACATGGGCCCACTTCTTGAGCCTCTCCAGGTCCCTCTGGGTGGCATCCTCTCCGTCAGGCCTGTCAACCGCACCACTCAGCTTGGTGTCATCCGCAAATTTGCTGAGGCAAAAAAGTTTTTGAGTACCTCAGCCTTCTCCTCATCTCTTGTTACCAGTTTGCCAGTCTTGCTCATCAGAGGGACTATGCTTTCTTTGAGCTTCCCTTTCTGGATGACATACCTGTAGAAGCCCTTATTATTCTTTGCATCCCTTTCCAAGTTCAGCTCCAGCTGCACCTTGGCCTTCCTGACCCCATCCCTACACAACCGGGCAGCGTTCCCGTACTCTTTTCAGGATACCTGTCCCTGCTTCCCTGGCAGTGGGAGCAATGGGTGTGGTTGAGTGAAGCAACTTGAATGTCAAGTAGTACAGAAAGTTTCGAAAACCTTGGATTAGGTTGTCACTAGGATATGGCCTAAATCACCAGATGTGAGGAAAAACAAGTGATATGCAATGAGGGCTTCCTTTGTGTTTGACTTACCCTGCAGGACTCTCAAAGCTGTGGATGATCATGCAAACCGTATATGACACAGAGAGGACAAATCTGATTTACTGGAGAGAGGGATTTGCTGTTCCTTGGCTCTGGGGTCAGGGCTCTTCATCCACATTAGCCCAGAGAATTTTTTTTTCTTGGTATAGAACAAAGATATACTATAATAGCCAACAGATGCTTAACTGTCATGTTATGAATGGCATCACTGTAATTAAATGCCTCAGCTTGTTGCCTTAAACAAGTAGTTTCCTTGAGAATTCATCACTAAAAAAAAAAATAATGCTGTATTTCAAAGGTGGAAACTTTACTTTCCTTCCTCCTCATCTTGATTTGGCACCTAAAACTCCCCCATTCCTTTAGCAGGACCCACTGTCTCATATGCAGGAACAATGGAGCAGCTTTGCCTGAACTCAAGCCCCATGTTCTCTCAGGAGCTTTATGGAGTGGAATGCATACCATAGTCGCCCTTTACAGATGGATGCATCAAGACAGAAATCTTCAGGTTTGACACGACGACTCAAGTGCTGCATCATGGTGTGCCTGAGAGCCTTGTTTTTAGGTGACCTGCTGTCCTGTGAACTCACACCTCCCATTTGGGAATTCACGGCGGGTGTGGGAGCCTGAGGCTGGAACTCGCAGATGTCTGCCCAGGCGGTGGGATATGCCAAGGTGTCAAGTCATGCTCTTGTGGGAAACCTCTTTCCTCTGGTATCTCCTAGCTGTGAGTGGGGAAGGTCTCAGCCCTTTCTCTTGACATGTGCAGAGTGCTCCTCTGATGCATGAAGACTCTGGTCCTCATTTCTCCTGTCTGCCCCAACCCCATCCCCAAGGCAGGCACCAACTAGCGGGGCTGCAGTGCAGGGTCAGTAGTTGCCTTGGTTTCCCTGATGAAGCTGGATGGCTCCGTGCCCTCCACCTGCCTGCACATGGCATTTCGTCTCCTGCCAAAACGTCCCTTGCAAATGCAAGAGGTGGGGGAAACTTCTGGTCTGGAAGTCCCCTATGAAACTTCATCCCCATTTGGGAGCTATTTAGGGGTTGAGTGCTTCAGCCGAGGCAAAGGATGAGTGAGTGCCGGGAATGCCTGAATGTTAGACATTGCCACTAAAAGAAGTAGGTGAGAAGCTACTTACTGAAGTTCTTACCAATTTACACCCAAAATTACTTCCCCAGGTAAGGAAGAAAATAGCCAGGCGCAGGGTTGCTTGCGGGTGCAGAACAACCTCTTGATTTCCCTCTTCCCAGCTTTTTTTTACTCCTTTTTTCTGTCACTGTTCAATGAGGGCCTGATCCTTCCAGCTGCCCCATGGAGGGCTGCCCTGACTTCAGCCCTTGTGCCAGTTGAAACCAAGGGGCCTCAAGCCAAGGATCTCAGTTTAAGACCTTCAAAGTTACTTAGAGTCACAATGCCTGAGATGAAGGATGACTCCTTATCAGTGGTGTTGTGCTTGGGAAGGGCGGGCTTTGGCACATGAGACAGTTAAACCTTTGGATGGGGGGTGTTGAAGCACTTGGGCAGGATCTTTGCGGACCATGTGGGAACCTGCAATTTGGGGACGGGGCCCTCATCTGTGAGTTCCACAGCTGGTCAGTCCAATTTCCAGCCTCTCCAGGTCCCTCTGAAGAGCAGCCTGCTTCCAGCGTATCCCACTCCCTGGTTTGGTGTCTGCAGCCTTGCAGAGGCTGCACTCAGTCCTGCCATTAGGGGAGACAGGAAGCAGTACTGGTCCCAGGGCTGGTCTGAGGGACACAACCAGTTCTTGGCTGCCAGCTGGGCTTTGCACTGCTGGTCACACCTCCTTCAGCCTGGTGGCATAGCCATTCACCGTATTGTCCTCTTATCCAGCCTATGTCACACCAACCTGATGATAAGGACACTTATGGGAGACTGTGTCAAAAGCCTTGCAAGGCTTAAGGGGTCCAACATCTACTGCGCTCTCCTTGACTGGAGTGCCAATCACCTCATCACAGAAAGCAGATTTTTACTGGCTCAGGCATGGTTTAGCTTAGACATAAGTTCAGCCAGCTTTGCAGTGCACTCCCTCCACCCTCCAGGACGTGGTGTCAGTGGGGATCAAATTTGTTCAGTCTCCCGGCCTCCCCTGGAGCTGACATACCTTTAACATACGCTCATGCTGCTGCAAAAGCAATTGAACCTGGTACTGAGCGACCGAGTCCCAGATATTCCCTCCAATCATCCAAAGCACTTGTACTCTGGGAGAAAGTACAGATGATGACATTCAAGATGGAATAATTATGTAGTGGAGTCTTGCAGTATTTATGTGAAGGGTTACTACGCCAGAGCTCCAAGTGTTAGCAAAATCACTCCAAGTAAACAGCGTGCAGGGTTTGCATGTCCGTCTCCCACTCTCATAATGCTCGCTCATGTTTATGGGCAGACTTATATGGGTTTTTATTGCTAACGTCTTTCTCATTAATAGCCCACTTGAGTTTCATGGTATATCTTTTTGGCACAAAATCAATTGAGAGTTTGCAATTATGTTTCCGGATAGAAGATGCTGTTTACATCATGTTGCTCTGTAAATCTTGGACAAAGAGATCTATGTGGGAGCATCAGGCATGGTGCTGGGCCAAAAACACCAGAGGATTATTTGCAGGACTTTTATGGCCAAGAGGACAGAGTTTGCTGCCAGAGTTACCGTGTCTTCCCTCAACTGGATGCAACAGCACGACCGGAGCTGCAGAAGGGAAGGGAACTTCAAACAGGGTTTGCCCTGAGGCACTGCGGGCTGGGAAATGCACAAGTGCCGTGGGATTTCTGTATTTAGCTGAAGAAGGCCAGGAGTATTCCGGGCAGTGATGTTAATCCCGCCTGCCCTTGCAGAGGTGGGACCTGCCTTAGTGCAGGGCTCTTCCCGCGCACTTGCGAGGCCTCATATGGGCACACTTTGTGCAATGTTAGGCAACATGCCACATGAATCACTTTGCAGAGGCTGGAAAAATGTAGCAACATATGGAGCTGAGTTTGGGGAAAGAATTGAAAACAAACCTCATAACTTGAGCGGTTTCCTCCCATGGCAGCTGTTTGCATGTGCTCTTGATGCTTGATATGGGCCTCCCTGCTCACTGGGGAGATACCTGGAAGTCATCAGCGGAGCACTTGCTCTCCAGAAGCCTTTCACCACCTCTGTTTGCAGCTGCTTGGGATGAGGAGTGAATTCTGCACTGACCTGAAGAAAACACAGTATCTGCTTCCCTCTACAAGCTTTGTGAACTTCTCAGATAACATCTCCACAGCCTCTGAGCTAGATTACATCTAAACCCATCAGCTATTAAATAATCTGCACTGAGGGTGTTCAGCATGACTTGATGAAGAACCTTATAACCAGGCTGAAACATACTAGAAACAGTTTCTAGGGGACACAGCATAGCCACATCCATATCTGATTAGAGCACCATAACTTTAGTTGCTTTAATGCAACCCAAGTTGCATCACAACCCAACTAGCAACTTGCAGCCCAAGCTGGCATCACAGCTTCCACCAGGAGATTCAGCTCTTTCATCACAAAACAGCTCAACCACAAAACTTTGCAAGCTGAGTAGAAACCAAGTGGGTGGCAATCCTTGCTCCAGTTAGGATTCTCCAAGGATAAAGTATGGGAGGAATGGATTATGTCTGCTGCTACAGACTTCACGTGTGACACTGGATAGCTGGCTCTTTGGACCTCAGCTCTCCAGCCATAAGAGGAGAGAGGAACAGTGGTCTCTGCCTTAGCTGTTTGCACTTTGACTTTTACAATGAGCGTGTTACCATCCCCAAGGAGATCCAAGTCTTACTCTGGGGACAGGAGCTGCAAGCAAGTTAAACCATCTTAGAATAAAACAACTTCAGTGGAGAAAGATAACACAAGACTTAGAACAGAATAGACTCACCTGAAATCAGGAACTCAGCAAAAGTTTGATGCATTAAACCCACAGCATTGCCAATGTTAAAGATGTATCTGTTTAGGGCTGTCAAGCAATTCCCATTGGGGCATCTCCTTCGGCCAAGCTGCCACCCAAGGTGTGGTTATGCATGTCTGGCTCACTTATCTCCAGCCTGGAGCTCTGGAAATCACAGACGCAATCCCTGTGCTGTAGGAAAACCATGGCTAAACACTTTGTTTCTTTGCTGCATTTTGCATCCTCTCTCAGGGCGTTGGCATTGCACCAGGCACTGCATCCCCACTAACGAATGGGGCTGGAGGGTGGCGCGTCGCTCCCTCTTGGGGGCTAGTGTGAGGTGTGGGTGTCCTCGGGAGTAAGTTACTAATTTCACTGTTACTGTCTCAGTGCTCTCGGGATGTCCTACGTGTCCTTTCTCCTATGTGGGACCCCAGCACCTCCTCAGGTGGTATCCTCAGGATGTGGACAGCAAAATGCAGAGCTATGATACATGGTGACATTCCTTATCGTTTCTCTGTCAGATGGGACTAGGGAAGGCAGTTCCTGGGACTGCCACAGGGCCAAGGGATGGGAAAAAAAGATGGGGAGAGGGTTCTCCATCTCAGCACTGGGTGGGCAGTATAAGGGGACAGAGGTGTCTCCCAGGCTCTGCTGTTGTCTGGGGGCCCTCTTGTGGAGCAGTTGCCTTGCACATCCAGGGACAGGAATAGCTCCCATTTGGGACAGGGCTCGCTGGCTTCTCTTGAGCTTCAGGTTGGCTTTTATTGAGAGGCAGGGATTTTTGCTCAGGTTGCTCCCCAGAAAGAGGTTTGGCTGCTGCAGTTTTAATGGTCTAGGACAGGGGTTTTCATCGACCCTCACAGCTGGGTTGGGTCTCAGCTCCTCTTTAAGGGCCTGGGGGGATGGACAGTCCCTGTCTTTTGCGGATAGGTGGAAGGATTCATCCCCTAAAGACAATTTGTCTGCTCTGAGCTGGCCCCTATACAGACAACTGAATCCCCCAGACAGACCTCTAGAAGACAGCAGGTGAAGACCAGTTCAAGAACATATTATTTCTCTCCACTTCCTATAAAAGGAGTTGAAGGTGATGAGCAGATGTCAACACCTGTATTGGAAGTATCTGCCATTAGGTGAAGCGAATCCCACCATTGTGCAAACTCTGCTCCTGGGCTCACTCTGAACAAGAGTCCTTCATGCAAGGGGCCCTGCTGCAAAGAATTAAGTATTGATTTTGTTGGCTACTGCTATATCCATGATTATTCTTACTCATTAGGGGCCCTGCTCCAGCAAAACTGGAGTGTTTGTTTAATGCCTAGATGGGAGGGGGATAAATATATAATTAAAGTTATTTAGTAAATGCTCTGATGGAGCAAGGGGTGCACAAGAATTAGCTGTGAAGTTGGTTATGGTAGAGAGAAGCCAAGATGGAATCTGGCCAGGGATTCTCTCACTCGTTTCCTTATCCCGGAGCACTTCATTGAGCTTAATGGGCAAAATATGGCCAAGACTATTCTTTCCATAGTCTAAGTTTTCAACTAAAAATATCTGTACTCCAAGCACTTTTTCCTGCAACGCAGATAGGCTGTGCCTTCTGCCATGTGGGACACGTACCAACCTGGTAACTCCGATCATGGTTGTTACTTACTTTCCTTTATTTGTCAATATAAATTTTTCCCCAGTCACTTTCTGTGTCTGAGATGAAAGTTTGTGCAGGAAGATGTTTCACCATGGCTTTTTGGGTTAGGGTAGAGCTGGCCCTTCTGGTGTCCAGCTTATTTTCAAACAGTTGGAATGACTCCCACCACTTTTTGCAGGGGCGGCTCATCCATCCATGCAGCAGCAGCTGAACTGCCATGAATTACAGTACTAAAGAAATTGAGGCCATTTTACTGCAACACCCTGTGTTGCAAATGGTGGTAGTTCATTCTCAACAGCTTGTGAAGCAGCTGCTGGAGCTTTGTGTTAGGAGTGTGGTTTGCCACCAGGAGAGGTGGTCCTGCTTCTTCCCCACCTCCGCCATGCAGCACCCTGTTTTGCACTGAACGTGCCATGGCTGCAGAAGGGCAAAAGCCAGCAGAGACCTGACCCACCAGAACTGCAGGGACTGTTTTTCCGGTGAGTGGACAAACATCTCACACCCAACAAGGGGAACCGATAGACGGTGGGGTCTGGTTTAATACTTGTGAAAGCAAACCTGGCTTGCGCAGAGCTGCCTCTCCACGTTGGCCTCAGGTGTCAATCCTCTGCTGGTGTAAAATGAATAGTTATTGCACCAGAGGCCTTCAGTCTGCAAGTGCAAATGTGACATAAATGGGGCTAATGTGCACGGGGCTTGTAATGGGTGACAGTTTAAGAGCCGCACTTTGAAAATATCGTCCTCTGTGTCCCATTTACTTTACTTGGTTTTCGTTTACTTTCTCATACACGTGGGGGAGATTAAGAATAGAGCACTTACTACTCTCCAGCAATGGTGCATTGCTGATCCTTTCTCTTTCTACACTAAAAGGAAAGCAGGGGCTATCACAGAGCTCCACTGTGGATTAGCCGATATGCTGCAGGAACGGCAAGGAGATTCCTGGTTTTCTGCAATGCTGCAAGTTTTATCGGATGATTTTTATCATCACCCGAAGTCTGAAATCTTGCACCTACAAAACAACTGTGAACAGTTTTGAATGGTGCTCTGCATATACTATGTGTCTCCCTTTCTATTGACTTTTGAGCATCAGTGAAGGGAGCACTGAATCCAAAGGGCCACGTACCCAAAGCGTAAGGTTTTCTGAGCACTGGAAACTGCCTTTGCTCTCTGCTCCCAGTCTTGCAGCAGGCACACGAGAACACTGTGCTTTAATATGCATCTGGAGACATTTCACATGAGGAACGGGAAAGAGCGAAGTGTATTTCTGTGAGCACTTTGCAGGTGTGAAAGAGGCGAGAACAGTATTTAATTGTTCTTGCCCTCATGTCACATACTTAAAGTTACTTTTCTTTTTGAAAGACATAATTTCAAGCTGTCACTAGGTACACTTTCCTAGGAAGGCCAATTTGCTGAAAAGACTGAAGCTATGTGGTGCCTTTCCACTGATGCCAGAACAGCTGTTTCTCTGATTGCCAGTCCCTCCCCTGCCTTTTCTTCTTGGAAAAAAGCAAACACAAATATTGCAAGCTCATATTACTTGCAACCAATGAGACAAATGACTTAAGAAGGGTGGTATTTCTTTTATTTCTGTGTATGTTAGGGAAGCTGTTGATGCAAAGAGAGTTATTACCATCTTTCCCAGTACAGAGGGAAACCTGGACCTATCCAGGGAGGTTTTTCTTTCAGAGGTACTACTGCCCCTGCTCCCATCCCCCTGGGCCCCAGTCAACCATTGAGCTGGGCAGAGGATCAGGCTGGAAGAACGTTAGGCTGTGCAGCCATTGAAGCAAGGGGTCACAGGCAAGTTGATCGCATGGAGTTCTGGAGGTCTCTAGTCCAAGCTCCTTCTCAAAGCGGGACAACTTTAGTCCAGGTCAGCTGTGGCTTTGCCTGTCTGAGTCTTGAAAAACTCCAAGGGCAGAGGTGCCATGACCTCTCTGGCAGCATTCTGCCACCCCGCATACTGTGAAACACAGTCCAACCTGATCCTTCCAAGCCTGTCACCCTCGTAACTACCTATCAGGTAGCTGCCGACCTCTGTTAGATCATCCCTTAGACTCCTCTTGATCAAACTGAGCAAGCTCATCTCCCTCAGTGTCTCTTGCTCCCTAAGCTCCTTGCATCTTCAACTGGGGGGGCAAAAGCCAGACCCAGAAATCCAATACCCAGTAGAGGAGGATAATGGCTTTCCTTGATTTGGAGCCTTGCTGGTCCAAATATAACTAAAAACACAGCTTGCCCTTTTTCTCTGTGAGAATACATTGCTGGCTCATAGCCAGGTGGTGTCCACCATAGCCCTTGGGTCCTTTTCAGCGGGGTACTGTCACTACTCAGTTGATGGTGGAATTGGTCACTACATGGAAATTGCCACTTTTAGCTAAACTGTGACCACTGGTTGTGCATGTGCTACTGGGACTCCGAGGGAGACCCCCCCATGGCAGGGGGGTTGGACCAGGTAATCTAGTCCTCTAGGAAGGACCAAAATAATTCCCCCTTTTCTATAGGAACATGGCTAAAAGCACTAACTTTCTACGTATTTAGAAACCTTTTGTTATTCCCATACACTAGTAAAATTTGTGCACTACAATCTGATATAAAACTGGAAGCAAAAACGCTATTTGGTTCTGAGATTTTCGGACATTGTGTCTGGCTTAATTTGGTGTGATAAGTCTGCATCTTCCTGGTTTAGAAATTTAAAAAGAATCTCTCTCTCTATTTTTTGTTGTTGTTTCTGCTCAGTAAAATTAATGTTATTAATTACATTTAAACAATGCTTAACTTGCCATTCTCCTCAATAATTATCTCTTGTCCCTTAGGAGTCCATAAACACACGCGTTTGTAATGTATAAAGGCCCATGCCAAACTTACATGAGTAAACCAAGGAAAGCATAGCAGGAGCTGCTTTTGCTTTTAATGGCCGAAGGATTGTTCCTCTTAAAACATCTCCCCCTCACAAAAACATCGCAAGTGGGTCTTGCAGTAAGCGTTAGGTACTTATGTTGAATTCACTTCCTGGAATATAGAATTTGTTAAAGTGTCTTAAATTATTTATTTACAGATTTCAGTTCAACATTGAAATGCCCATTTTGATGAGCTAGTGATGAGATGTCATTACTTGTTCCACTGCCAACCTTCCATTCAATAATTAGCCACCCCACTCATAACATTTTTACTTGATCCTATCAAGCATGTATTCACTTTGATTGGATAGAATATTCATTGGCAGAGACTGCAAGGAGGCACGTAATTCTATTTATGTTCATCCCTTTATCTATTTCTGCAGTTCAAGGGATCTAATAATTCCAACTCTCTTTCACCCATGATTGTAACTTAATTTAGTAAATTCTCATGCTATATTTTGTGAAAAATATGAAAACTTTCACTCCTGAAATGAGTTGTATTCTTTACTGATAAGAAAGTATTCTGCCGAATGAAAGGTAGTCACAACTTTTTTATGGTTAAGAATACTAAAGTTTAAAACAGCTATGCAAAAATTACCTTTTTTGGTTTTATACAGCAAGAATAAAACTCCCCCGAAAAAAACCCTGTATTATGAGGAAATGTGCTCCTTGGAGCGTTTCTCATCTGATCCGATGAAAATGTCTACAGCATTAATGTCTATATTTGAGCTCATCATCTAGAGACTCTTTATACTCGATAAATAGCAATAGACATGTCCGTGATGTGATTCATGTCATCAGAAAGAACCTGTCTAAAGTAGTTGGTGTGAACTCCTATTTTCTCTCCAGTGACTATAAAGGGACGTCATTTGTCCACATGTATGCATCAAGTGCCATTTGAGATGCTGTAGTGCATTTGACACACCTGCATGGGGATGGCAGATATGGTGTAGCACCTAAAGGAGACCTGTCCCCTTCTGCAACTGTAGCTGGAGACAGGCATCTCAAGTGGCACTAGATGCCTGTGTTAGGTGACCGAATCATGACAGTCTGCATAAACATGGTCCAAGGTGTTCTGGGATACCAGCTTAGGAGATCATGCTCGACCTCTGATGCTGCTCAGGGAGGAACTGGACATCTCATAGATGCAGTGCCATGTCATCCAGCCCTGGGCAGAACTCCTCGATCCCCTGGAGCATATCAAACAACATTAGAAACATATATTTGTTCAACAAAATCAAGTCCTGGAGCTGACTGCAATGTGAGTTTGTACTTCTAATGTGCATGTGGACAGCTAAGATTCTGCCTATGAATCTGGACCTGAATTCCACCTCAAAGGTTAGGTACCTCTAATTTCCAATCTTTGCCACAGATGGTTAGTATTCAGGGACAGGTATGAGTGAGATCCTCTTACTGATCTTGCTTCAGAAAGTGTCTGTTTGCTAGTAGAACTTAGTACAATGTGGCATTGCCGACATATCCTTTCCACAGGAGAGATGCCTGCAGTCATTCTTGGGTGGTGACTCCCTGAAAAGCTCAATATTACTACAGTTAAGAAAATTTGTCTGTTCTAATGTGAAGATTTGGAATTAAATGTCTTACAGTTAAGACAGTAAGAACCGAAATCCTCCCTTAGGAGCTGCTGGAGGCTCTTACACACAAAGGTACACATCAGTAGTTAGTTTCATCCCTGGGGAGGTATTTAAAAGATGTGTAGTCATAGTGCTTAGAGATATGATTTAGGGATGGGTTTTGTCAATATTTGGTTGATGGCTGAACGAGATGATCTGAAAGGTCCCTTCCAACCTAGGCAATTCTATGATTCTATGAAGCGGTCTCAGTGAAGACAGAGGGATTTCTCTCTCTAGGTAGAGAGATACTCTAGGTAGCCCCACCTGCGCAGGAGGGTTGGACAGATGGCTTCCAGAGGAACCTTCCAACCTTGGTCGTCCTGCTGTTCTGGGATTCTATGATTACACAGAACTGGACTCTGCCTGACTGCAGTGGGGTCAGTACAGATGGGGTTTAAAATTAGGTACCGACATGAATCTTTTCTGAATCAGGATTCATCCAAGCCCAAGTGGAACAGAAGGCTTCCATGAACTGATGCAGAAGGTGCAAGGCTGTGCCTGGCTTCCATTTGGGTGCTGAGATCCTGCTGATTTCACTGAGATTTCCGTATCTACAGAACAGTTAGTAATGCAAATGCTTCTTTGGATCTGGATCTGAGATCAGAAATGATGACAGCTGGAGCCTACCTATCTCCCGCTAATGCTGTCTTTATCCATCACTACTAAATTAGTTTCTACATTAAAGCTATTTTTACATATTTTTCTCTCTGAGATTTTAGCAGTTTATTACTAAACCTTGCTCTTTTGGGATAATCCAGTCTTTAAAAATTAGGTTTAACACTGAGATTTAATGCAGAGCTTAGTCAATCCGTATCTGACTATTGTGTGATTTTTTAAAAGGTTTCTTCTGAAGTACATGGGACTTGCTGTGCTAAAAAAAAAACAAGATGGTGAGCTGGATGGATCACTGCTCTGATCCAGGACAGCAGCTCTAGGACAATTTTTGACCAGCCCACTGAACTCCCTTGTATATCGTAATTATATCTTAATACGAAAATGTGACTTGTATGTGGCTCTGTAGTCTGTTTGTCACTTTGATTGGCACAGAGCAGACTGAAAAGACCAATATCATCTGCATTTGACTCACAGCAGTTTGCACGGGGTCTAACACTTGTCTGGATGACCCCTCAAAGCAAGGTATGGGTTAAGGGAGAGGCACCACGATGACTCCAACAAGAGAGACACCCAAGAGATGGGAGTAACAGAACGAGTTAGTAAATTAACTCTTAGTTTCCAGACAAACCTTCTAAATTAGGAATTGGGAGGTCATCCTCCCCCTCTACTCTGCCTTGGTGAGGCCACACCTCGAGTACTGTGTCCGGTTCTGGGCTCCCTGGTTCAAGAAGGACAGGGAACTGCTGGAGAGGGTGCAGCATAGGGCTACTGAGATGATTAGGGGACTGGAACACCTCTCTTATGAGGGAAGACTGAGGGAATTGGGTCTGTTTAGTCTGGAAAAGAGACGGCTGAGGGGTGACCTAATTAATGTGTACAAATACTTAAAGGGTGGGTGTCAGGAGGAGGGGGCCAGGCTCTTTTCAATGGTGCCCAGTGATAGGACAAGAGGTAATGGGTACAAACTTGAACATAGGAAGTTCCATCTCAACACGAGGAGGAACTTCTTTACTTTGAGGGTGGCAGAGCACTGGAACAGGCTGCCCAGAGAGGTGGTGGGGTCTCCATCTCTGGAGACATTCCAAACCTGCCTGGACGCGTTTCTGTGCAACTTGCTCTAGGTGACCCTGCTCTGGCAGGGGGGTTGGACTAGATGATCTCCAGAGGTCCCTTCCAACCCTATGATTCTGTGATTCTATGATTAACAGATACTGGCATTAATATGCCAATAAACAACATCTTAAACAAAAGGGAGTGGAGAATAAAAGTAATGTGATCAGTATATTTACTCAGTTTCACCTGACAAATTTTCATGCTAATTTTTATAACATTAAAAAGAAAGCCAAAATCCATGTTTAACAGAGTCACAACACACTGCATCTGATGTGGGATGCTGGAAAACCTGCAGTGGCAACTGGTTTGGATGGAACACCCCTGTAAGAACAGTGAAACAGGCTGTCCGGGGAGCTTGTGGAGCTTCCTTCATTGGGGAATTTTCACAAATAGGTCAGAGAAAGATGTGCTGCGAGGCTTCTTAGGCAGGATTGCTTCTGCTTCAGTGTTGTGTCTCCTGGGTTCCCAAAGCCCCTCTGGGAGAATGACTCCGTGCAGCCATTCTGTGCAGAAGAGTTTTTGAACTGCGATATTTCTTTGAATTGGGTTATTCTGTAGTGGTGGAACCCTCAGACTGATAACTCAGTGAAGGTCAACACTGTCGGTTTCTAAGTCCTATCACAGTCTCAATGTTTAATGAATAATAGTTGACGTAAACATTTTAAATTTAAATTTTAAATTTTAAATTTTCTTTAATTTTACTGACATTGGACTTGGAGTTTTACAGTAGCATGTTGTATTCTTAACTTTTTTCAATAGCTGCTTGTACTAACATTTCTACTCCTCTAATTCTCCCTTCTTACACCACTTTCTCCTTCACGTTACGCTTCTGTAACCCCACACTGATGTTTTTTTTTCTTTTAAGATTAGGACACGTGCATGCAGCACCGAGGGGAGCTGTGAACAAAGGTACAAATGTGAGCAGACCCATGGATTTCAGCGGGACTGTTTAACACAAAGCACACTGGGAGCCGGCAGGAATCGCATGCTGAGCCTGCAAACGCGTTCACCTCATGGTCTGAGCTTTACCTGTGGATTCTTCTGCCTCTGGGGACACAGTAGCTTCGCGGGGACCTGCCTGGATGTGGGCATCTCCAGGCACGTGCTGGGCGGCAGCAGTGGGCTCTCGTGAAGAGGAAAAACTGAGGAAGGAATACAGTCCCCTTCTTAGGCAGGGCTGCTTACTTTTAAGCAACATACAAAATCCTTTTTTTCTGAACTTTGAAAGACTCGGGAGACAAGAGGCAGTGACTTTTCTCTGCAAGCCGCGTGTCCTTTCCCTAGCACTTCTGCTTTCTCTTTTACTTTGTCATGCTGGTGATGTTTTTTTCAAGTTGTATCCTTTGCATTTCTGTTCCCTTTGATCTCCCTGTTTGTCTGCCTAAAATATGCATGTTCACAGAAGAATAGCAAGTACAACCCTTTTGCCTTTTGTACGTGCTTCTCTTTTGGGTGATACCATGTGCCATGTTTAGGCTGGAGGTGGCTATTATTTCAGCTATCCGTTCACATAAAAGAGCCTCGCTTTTTTCTCACAACTCCTAGAAAATCAGGGAATTGTTTTCACAGACCTTTTAATCTAGCACATAATACCAGGGCTAAAAGGATCAGTATTGGCTCTTATATTGAAATATAAAATAATATAAAAAAATTTAGGAGGTTTTTTTCTTTTGTAAACTCTTTACTGGATTACAGCTACTATGGAAGTTAATATACCTAGTCCAGTGTATAAATTTTAAAGCTTATTTAAGTAGTATAATAAAATATAATAATACTGAGAATACCTGGGGATTTGCAACAAAACCCTTCCAACACATTCAATTTAAGAAGTGGTCACAAGTTGTAGATTTATTGTAGGTGTTTATAGCTCTTTGTGAATTTCTGTGGAGGGAAGGATGGTTATTCCTGCTTTGCTGACACTACAAAATGTCAAACTTCCTCAGGGTTTTGCAGAAGTTCCCCTTTAGTTTTTAAATCATTCCGAAGCTGTGCTGGATGTAACACCGCATATTTTGTTTTATTTCATTATTCCTTGGGACTCTCAGTTTGCTCTGATTGACATTGCTGGAATTTCCAAAGATGAAATTACAGAGTAGAGAGAAATATGCACAGTGCTGCAGGGATGATGGATTTTGCTCTGACTCATTTAAAACAATTTTCTTTGCCCTAAAATCTTAGACTGATTAAAAATGGTGATCTAGCTAATTCTCCTCAGGAAGCGAAATCAGTGAGTTGCCCTGATTTACGCCTGAAAGAGCTGCCTTGAGCACTTGCAAAGAGCAAGAGGAAAGTCCCATCACCCAGGATCAGTTCAAAAGCAGACTGAGGTAGTGAGGGAATTTGCCATCATGTAGCTCCAGAGACCTTCCAGAAGTCTCCCCAAGTACATGAATTTTAATCTACTAAAATTCTGGCACAGGGAAAATATTCTTGAAATTTTTCGGAGGGAAAACCACTGTCCCTCCAGTGTAATCAGAGAAATTACCGACTGCAGAAGAAGGATCCAACAATCAGTGACAGCAATAAGCTTTTGATTATGTGAGGACTAGTTCTTCCTATCTTAATATTGATCATTCGACAGTCACTGTCACCTTCAACCAGGGCATCCTGCCTCACTTTGTCATTTTTGACCCCAGTCTCAGTTCAAGAATGGGTTTGCCCTTCTAGTTCATTTATTTAGGAAACACAGCGGATAACAAGGCACCCTGTCAACAAACCATGCTATGTACCAGTCTGACTGCAACGGCACTCGTTCTGGTTTGCCTCTTGTACATTAGATGGTTACGTTTTCACCGCCATCTTGTTGGTTACCTCTATTTTATTGTGGGTCTATTCCAATTTCTTTAATTGGTTTAGCTTCTTACTTGTGTGCTTTTCAGACCTTTTCTCAGTTATGTGTCATGTAGGTAATCCAAAATGGGCTGATACATGTCCTACTGACACATGTGCCCCGCAGTTGCCAGAAGACAGCTAGAGCATAGCTTACCTGTCTTTGCATTTGTCAATAGATAAATTCACAGTCTTTGATTTGTCTCTACTACCGCCACCTAAGTGGGTCACTTTAGGCTGGAAAGGGTTTATACTGACATTTTAGTCAATGGAGAAATACTTGTTCACTTTATTTGCGTAAGGTCAGTGTGTAAGTGGAGGGTTGACCCTCAGCATGCTTTGGTGGACATGTTTTTTATGTTTTTGTTCCTAGTGAGATCTTCCACCTTTTCCTCATCGGAATAACAAGACATTTTATTGCTCTTGACTTATCATATGGTGGTTTCTGCCTTGTGCTGCCTCCTGTTTCCATGAACTGGAGAGCAGGAATGAGCTGGAGACTGCTGCTTCTGGTTCCTTCTTTCTGGACGCTGATTTCCCCAGTACAGTGAGAAACTGTGAAAAACCTGTGTTTGATACAGCAGTTTGCTGCTGCTTGGGAGTCTGTCTGCTGCTGGAAAAGATTAATGAAGGCAAAGCAAACTTGAACTGTGTACAGCACTATCTGTGGGCTGTGCATGCAGACACAGATCAGCTCAGCTGGGCATGGCAACATGCAATCTGTCATTAAATGGTCCATATTCTGGAGTCTCAGGAAGGTGAAGACTTGTCCCCAGGGGACCCCAGGAGGCTGTGTCTGCATCGTGGCACGGAGGTGGGACATCAGGTCCCGGCTTAGTGCTAGTCTGGCTGGTCCAGACCCCTGTATCAATGACAGGCTGCAATGTGAGCTGCTGGGACAGGGTCTTGGGGTCCTGTCTCTGTGGGATTCGCATCCCGGCTCCATTTCACCCACCAGGGTGCCGAATGATGTCAGATGATTTGTGTGAGCTAAAAATGGGTGTCAGCTTACTGCTGCTTACTGGCCAGTGGTTAGGTTTTCACATGTCTCTGCAGGGAAAGAGCTATTAAGTAGATGAAAGGGGGTCTCTTTCATGGGACAGCTGTGCATCCATCCACATTGCTTCTCTTTGGTTTCGTTGGCAAACCTCTTTCTGTCCAGTGTTGGTTCTACTTTTCCATTTGGAATTTTATGCTGGACTTGATATATATTGGTTCTTCAGAACGAACGCGACCTGTTTGTTCCTCATTTTTCATCCAAAATGCAGTTGGAAGCCTGAGGGACTGTCACAATGTGCTTGTGAAGCTCTGGAGGAGGAAAAGTCCAGAGCTAGGGAGATGGCTGCAGCAGAGAGCCCTGGCAGCCTGCGCCAGGATAGGAGCTGCTCCATCTACTGGAACTACCAAGGGAGAACTACTGCGCTTAAATGAGCAGCTGGAAAACTTTAGTATTTCTATGTACATCATGTGACAAGAGGTCTTGTTTCATCTGTTTTTTAATTGCTGTATTGGATTGCAGAGAAATAACCTTTTCTTTGTATTAGGAGGATCCACACCAGGACAGAAGCCCCATTGTCCCAGGCAAAGTACCCACTGACGGCCTTTCCTCATGGAGCCACTCTGCCGAGATTGGGAGCAGGCAAACATTTACTCAAACATGAGTCTGCAAAAAGCTCATTTTATTCAGGCTGCTGTTTATTTTTTTTAGTCCTAGACTTGGCCTCATGACAACTGCTACCTGTAGTAATGCATTATTGATCTTACCCATACGCACAATTAGAATTTATTATTGCGACTGTTACCTTGCTGACTTGTCCATTTGTAGTGTCACACATGACGAGGATTTTGAAAGACAGCAACAACCTAGCAGGAACGACACGAGAGCTGCATTCGCAGCAGTACAGCTGACATCGCAGTAGTGACACAGCCAAAATTAAATCACCGCTCCGGGAATACTTGGCAGCACAAGCCGAGACTGGAAGTACCCAACGGGCCTGGTGATGTCACAGGTACTTCTTTCTTGGCCTAAACCACTCCAGAATAATGCGGGAATCTTATTTCATAAAATGTGACATTCTTCAAAGTGTGGTCCTGTGATTCATTTTTTTTGGGTGTGGTAACATCCCTCTGAGTTCCCTGTGTACTTACACACTCATTAATCTTCTCCCAGTGGAGAATTTGCATCTTTCTTGTAATTATTTGGGGATGGAAAACATTTTTTGGATACGTCATCAAGTAGGACAATCACCTACTGATTGTGTAAAGGGAAGATTGAGACCATAGAGTTTTGACACTGTGTGGTCTGAAGTCTATCGGCGTCAGTGAGTTTATTCACTTATCTGTGCAATGGATCCGACCTCCTATCCTATCTGGTTTTAGAAGTGATATCTTTAGTAATTATACTTTCAGGATTCTGGTAAAAGTGAACTTTGGAAGCGTGTCCTTCCGAGACAAGTCAGAGTTTCATCACATAAAAGAAGAACCGGATCAGTGTCTCCTAATCCAGGGACAATCCAGCCACTCTGCTTTGAGAGATTCTTGAGGGTTCTGGTTCAAACCTTCATTGAGCTCACTGATACTATCTGCAAAAGTTGCTATCTCCTTTTGCCATTGTTGGATGTGATCAGTCTTTTGGTGCCTAACTCTGTGAAAGCTGGGTGTTACTTTCTGATGGGTTGGTTGATCTGGGGGTCTTCTAATGGAGCAAGGCACTGGGGAAGACCTACCATTTGGATCCACGTGCTCGATTGTGGGACTTAACCTGATCACAGCGACCATGACACTATTTCCTCTGCATAACCAGGATGAAGCTTTGAGCAATTTTGATATGGTTTTGATTATTTGAAAATCCTTTCCTAGCATTTATAAGCACATTTTATGGCAAATAGTATGGGTGGAGATTAGATCTTCTGTTTCAAGGAAACTCGGATTTTCCATTCCCAACTGGAAAGGAAAAACTACCCTTTCCAAGTAAGTGAAATTCCAGGAAAGCAGATAAATGAGTCAAAATGTTTGGTCTTAATTTCAATCTTTTGTAAGTTTTTGTAACTGAATTTTTTTTTGAAAGTCCATTTCAGGAGAAAGAAAATCAAAGCTTCCCTTCCAAAAGGACAAAACAAGATACACGAACTTCACAATGTGTCGTTCAATTTCTTTTCAGGGCAAATGCTATCAGAATGAATGGATTTTTGAAAATGCATAAATTATGACAAAGCCAGTTCTTTTTTTGGCCCCCAAAAATTCTTGAACGAAATCTTGCCAACCAGCTGCTACTGTAAGTGTACCCTTGGTCTGAACAACCAGGCAGATCTTCTGGAACGAGCTTGCCAAATGCACCTGGAGAGTCTAATCCTGAAGTAAAAGCATGCAAACAGTAGCAGAGTCACACCAGAACAGGATACTTTGGAAAAAACCCACGGTTTTAAAGGAGGTTCAGCTGCTGTGAAGGCTGGATCTTCCTTTTCAATTTTTGCTTTTGGGAATTGTCATCCTGCAGTTCCCTTTTGCAACTTCCTGAACCAACTTATATGGCTGCAGTGGAGTGGGGATTCTATAGCAACTTCATTTATATTGAAGAATGGAGATAGAAAAGTTAAATAAGAAAATGAATAATTCAGTTTTCAGTAGAGTATGCTGTGTCTATTATTGCGAGGTTGCATGTGATATATGATGCTCTGTCCGTATAACTTCTTTGACAGAATTTAGTTTCAGGTACCTCAAACTGCATGTCAGAAGCCAGTATGAGCCTGGGAGACAAGAAAATGGGAATTAAAGTCACCTGGGTGAACATGGTCAGGACTCTGTTGGATATGGTGTTTAGGCTGAAATTGTGAGGTGGAAGCACGCAGCTTGACTGCTTCTTTTTGTGAAACAGACTGAATCTCTATGACTTCAAGCATTAACATAGCCTTAGGGGTATATAAAATCCCAAACTATAGGTCCTTAAATCCCTTGAGTTTCTTATTTTAGCGCCAGACTTTTCCTAATCTTCTTCATGTCCATGCACGTGTGTGTATGTGACTGTGAACCACATGTAGAATGACAGCAGCAGCAAGCCCAGATTTTAGCTTTGGTGATCAATTTAGAAAATGATTATTTATTTGATAGCACCTGAAAATAAATGAGGTTCCTGAAAGTAAATTGTATGGAAAAGGAGATCACAGCGCAACCAAGGATTTGACAGTTCAGTGAGGAGAAAGTGTGGGGAAGAAAATGGGTTATGGAAATTGGAATATGTGGTTACTGAAGCTAGTGTGGGTGGCTAGAAATAATTTTGCATGTGAAGTGTATGTACATCCCTTTTCTGAAAAGCACGTGAACGAAGTGAATTTTTATTTTAAGGATAAAAGCTTCTCTTAGAAATGTTGTTTGAGATCTGTAGATGAACAAGAACTCAGAATTATTACTTACCGAGGAAGAGATTTTTGGAAATAGCCAAGTAAAATGCACTCCTCATGATCACTCATCCTTGTATGACTCCACAGCTTTTGTCTCTTGCACTGACATTTTCCCTTTCTTTATTGGACAAAAATGTGAGCAGCTAAAGCCAGTTGGAATGTTCCTTTGGAACTACTGCTTGAAAAGAAATCACTTCGTTGTCAAAATAAAAACTGATGTGTAAAATTCCTGGTTTTATTGAAACAAACAAACAAAACAATGTAAAGCCAAATAATTATTTCTGTTTGGTTCATGATAACTAAAAGCCCAAACGTTTTTTCCTGTGAATTGTGTTGAGGGCCAAAGATTTACCTTTTTTCAGTGAATGAAACCTGAATCTTTTTGTGCAAAACAAAATAATTTTTCACTGGAGTACTTGTGAGTGTGCAAACATTTGGCTGTCCTAATAATGCAAACTCCTATGCATCCTGTACAGAAACGGGTGGACATGGTCATGCAAACAGATAACCTAGCAATAGCTGTGAGTTCAGAGCTTGCCTGACACAAATAAATGCTAATCAGACAAATTTCTTTAGTAAAAGTTTTGCTTTGGATGCCATAAAGACCATAAAACATGGTGCCAAAACGCTCAGCTCTGTCTTTTACGTTTTGGTTGTGTTGAGATGGCTTTTGAATTTCAGTGGGCTGTAGGAAAGGACAGCTTTACGTGCAGAGCTCTCAGATATGCAGCGCAGGTCTGCCCAGGCCAGATAATATTAATTGCAGGTGAGGAAATTGAGATTCTTTTCCCATTTAGAGATCATCCATCATTTTCAGAATTAAGCACCCGAGCGCTTCTCACATGAAAGTTAAGGAAGGTAAGGAGAGTCAGCATAATAGTATGTGATTGGGAGGTAATGAAAGGTGCTGGGGCTCATTACTTAATCGCAAGAGGTCTATCTGCCTGCCTGGTAGGGAAAGGTCTTTGGCATCCGAAGTGCTGAGACAGATTGTCCAGCCCAGGGAGTGCAACGCCATTCCCCCTCCATCACTCATGAAGAGCTCACGTGCCTTGCGGTTAACTGGACCAGAGACACGGAACTGGCCGAGCTTATTAATGCTAAGAGCAGGGCTGCGTGAGCTTGGGGATGGTGTTTGCAGACATGAGTCAGGCTGGGAAACAGGTTAGCTGTGCGTGCCCCACGCTGAGCCAGAGCTGATGAGCCCTGAAATCTCTTCCGTGGGTTTCTCTGTGTGTGCTCCAGTGCATTGGGATGAGGCAGGACTGGCCACAGGCACCCCAGCACCGCATAGATTAGGAAGACAGAGCTTGGGGGGCTGAGATGCAGAGAGAGCCGGGATTCAGGAAGGTGCACCTAACACAGGCTGAGGGTGATGTCCGAGGTCAAAATTGCCCCCACACACCTGAGGTGGTACCTGTGATTACCTGCCCTAGAAAATTAAAAATTATATTTCTAGGACTATAGACTGATTGTATCTCAGCACAGACATAGCTGTGAGGCTGATACCTCTGTTTCAGATTTTTACACCTCACTTAACTACTTATATATCTTTGTAATGACTGATTAAGCAGAACAGCCACTTAATGCATCTGTCCAGACTGAGACAATTGCAGAGGTTGTAGATTTAGCCCTTGTCCGCAGTGCAGCTTCCCCATGTTTGAAGGTGGAGGGCCCATCTTTCCCTTTAGGAGATTTCTAGCACTTTGGGACTGTCCTTCACCTGTGCTGCTCCGGGAGAGCAGAGCAGCCGACCCACTCCAGGCGTGGAGCTGGAGACCAAACTGCCTTTCCAGGGTCCTGCTGCCTTGAGCTCTCCTGCTTGACAGCATGAGCTCTGCATTGCCCCTTACAACCAGGCTGATGCCCAATAAATGTTGATAGCACACAATTTCCTTGTATCACTTAATAAATGTTGTTGCGAGGATGGGTGCAGGGAATATGCACACTGCCTCCATAAAGTGGTGTGCTATGTGTTGCACTTTGGGAAAGGGCAACGTTGAGACGAGACCAAATCAAAAGCTTTCTACAGTGAGGAGCTTTTTGTTACTTCTTGATGCATGTTTTGCTGGCACAGTTTTAACAGATGTGATCAAACTCCATTTGCCTGAGTTTGAAAAATGCACGTGGGTTCGGCAGGTAATGGGGTGTAAATCTGTAGGCTGTGATGGTCTATGTATTACAGAGCTGGGGCAGGCTCTGGAAAGAACTAGTGACCCATTTGCTAGCTTTTCAATCTCCATCATGACTAGCTGGCTGTTAGGGGAAAAGGTTTTGAATTCAGGAAAATAGCATGTAACACTTTGTATTGTATCTGCACGTGAAGGATCTTGACCAGGGCTTAAATCTCCCAATAACTGTAAAAGGCAGTATCACTCCCAATTTTGGACACAACTGAGGTATATGAATAAATAAAATAATAACGAAGAGGGGTTACTAAAGGTAAGGAGGGCAATCAGGACCACTGTCCTTCAAGAGCTGAGCAGAGCCCTGACAGAGTTGTTACAGCCCCCCAACACCTCATCTGGAGGATCACTGTCCACATCAGGGTGAGTCCTCATAGTCCATTGTAATGTGCAAAACATGAATTTCTACAGCCAGCTGCTGGAAGGACCAGAGATGTGCACCCACACCTGGGCCAGGTACAGCATCTCTGCAGGAGCCTGGGAACCGTGGAAGCCTTTTGCAAGATCTCAAACACCTGTCTCGAGACTGCCTAAATTAGACAGACAACCAGCTGTTAAACAACCAACTGCTGCCACAACAGGTTGTTTTAAAAAAATCTACCTCCAGCAAAGGATTCTCTCTTCTCTCCTACATTGCAAAGGGCTGACTTGTCCAGACATTGTGTTCTCCTGACCCTGAGGCTCGCAGCCCTTCTTTCGGGAAGGGGAAGAGCATTGTCAGATCCCTCCCTTTCCTGAGCACTGCCTGCTATTCCTTTGACAGCACACCCCCATCCTTCAGCTGACTAGGGGCAGGGCTCCTCAAAGCAGGGAGATACACAGGTTGTTCAAACCAGAGCTAAGAGGCTGGGCAGGGAGCACTGAAGCCACCGGGCTCAACACAACTCAACACAAAAGCTGGGGAGAATTAGGGATGCTCAGCTGTTAGCTCTTTCCTCCTTGCACATAGAAAATGAAATGATGGTGGATTGATGGTGGATCCAAATGACACCTGAATCGTGAGCACCAGTGAGGAAGGTTGTACGCAAAAGTGCCTCCAGGGAGCCACACCATGGCATTGTGTTTTGCACTTTTGATGGGTATTTTTGCCTGTATACCAACTGCGCAGCTGACCATTTCACACTGTCCTATGAAGCTGAGGTGGGAATGTGTGCTAGGGTCTGTGAATCATTAATAAACTCTGCCGGAGGCACTGAAATGTGTATTACTGTAATAGCGGGATGCCTGAGTACCTGGATGACAACAACATTTCACTGTCACATCAGTACTTCTAAGTATGCTGTTGAATTCTGTCTACACAGGGATGAGAGCATCTTAATGGCTCAGTTGGTAATATATCTGGGTGCAGACGGTGGCCATCATCAGAGGCCATCATGTTTGTAGGTAAAAGTGTGATCCAGCTGTCACAAATGATGACTTTTCCGTGTCAGTATATATTAAATAACCAGTCTGGAGTCACCAACTGTATCCTAAAATCCAAACTGTTGTGCTCACTGTTGTTCCAAAGGTGCAAAAAAGGACTTTTATTTTGTGCTTTTTGTTTGCTCAGCTTTAGGCATAATTGAAAGCCATTGTTCTTACTCCATGATAAAAAAAGGAAAGCATGGGGGGGAAGCAAGGAGTCAGAGTGAGTCAGGAATTATTAAAGTGCCAAATGTCCAGTGACTCGCCACATCTGACTGCAGACTCGTGAATTGCATCACAGAATCACAGAATGGTAGGGGTTGGAAGGGACCTCTGGAGAGATCATCTAGTCCAACCCCCCTGCCAGAGCAGGGTCACCTTAGAGCAGGTTGCACAAGAACGCGTCAAGGCGGGTTTTGAATGTCTCCAGAGATGGAGACTCCACCACCGCTCTGGGCAGCCTGTTCCAGTGCTCTGTCACTCTCAAAGTAAAGGAGTTCCAATCAAGGAGTGGGAAAGCTATATCACCCACAGAGAGACACAGGAGGTGATAAATCCTGAGCCCTCTGGATGTGCCTCTCTGCTTTCTACAGGCTGTGTGCCTACCCATTGCCCCATGGACTGCTCTTCAAGGACCCGCTCTCTGCTCTTCAAGGCCTAGTGGATCCCAGCACTCCTAAAGGAGACCATCTTCTGTAGGGCTTTCCTGGCCTTTTCCTTTCAAATTAAAGAGCTTTGCACCATTCCCCTATTTGTCACGTAGCAAGTGACTAGGAGTTTTTACATCCTTGCAAAGGATGGGAACCTCTGCTGGCCCATGCAAGGGAAAGGCAGGCTCTGATACAGGCTGCCCTGCCTGCTCTGCAGAGCACTGGTTAATAACCAGGGGTTGTACATGGATTGGTTTGTAAAATACAAAATAAATTAGTATCTGCTGCTCCCGCCCTTGGATAGATTGTTAATATGAACAATGTAACAACCGTTGCACTTCATCCCAGAAGTGGCTTCATTTCAGTGGCCTTGTAAACCCAGGGTGTATGATTGCAGAATTTTGATTTGTTACTGTAGAGGCATTACACAAATGTAAATATTTTTTGCTGCTTAGCAAAACATGCCATTTATCTCACACATGAAGTGAAGGCTTTGGAAAAACTACTTACTTAGCAATAATCTGGTCATCCTGTTCTTTCCTTTCCTGTTCAAGTTTCCCACGCTGCTTCCTGGTAGTGCTCAAAATGAACGGATTTTGAGCATCACTAGTGATGTTGTTCTTTTTTTTTGCTAAAACTATGGAGAATTATACCAGTACTTGATCCTTCTTGCCTTTCCTCTATCCCTGCAATAGTTTTAGTCCCAAAATTCTTTTCTTCCTGATTGATGCTATAATCACCAGGATATCTAATCTGTTATAGCACTGTGATGTATACACAGGAATATGTAAGTATTTTGATTTTACAGGCATAGACAAGTGAAATGACGTCCACAAACAGTGGAGGGGCAGGTAAGCAGTCCTGAGTTCTTGAATTTTTACACTGTGCTTAATCCTTCAAATCACAAACCCACCCTTTTTAATCCAAACAAGAACACATTTTATAAGCAGGTGGCCATGAACCTCATCTCTGGGTTGGAAACAAGCTGTGCCGATTACTTGTGAGCTACAGTTTTATTATCGACTCGGGACTGATATTATTGGCATTTGACATGACCACATAGCAACACTGGATGCCAGGTCCTCTTCTGATTTGCTTTTGCTGACAGGTATTCTAACATCACTCCTGTTAGCTCAGACACAGTTTGTGGCAGTTTCCAGTCCTGCAGTCCCGTCAAGGTATTATAATATCACCGCAACAAACAGCTTTTCGCTGGCACTTAGCAGTGAAGCACATGCCAGAGATTCATGTGAATCATAAGGAAATGGTTCCCACTACTGAGTACATTAAGTTAAAGGAGAAAGCTATTTCCATAGTAACCACATATGGTAGGTCAGATGGTGACTTTCCAGATTTACCACCAGTGGTTTTGATCCTGAATTATTTTTACAGTGAATTTAGCTTCACCGGTCTTCTTGGCATGTTGCCTGTGAATCTCCATGTTAACATGTGGGAGAAAAAGGAAGTTTTATATGTAGTGCCAGAAAGGCTTAAACTTGATGTTTTTATTCACAAATGAAACATTGCTATTCTCATGGCAAGTATCAATGCAAATAATAGTGGAAACACTTGGGCTCACTTATCTACTTTTTAATAGACACTCTACAGTATATACTAATTTGATCATGTTATAGTTGGAGCTGGTACTAATTGCTATGCCTGTATTGCGAAACATTTTTCCACTGTAAGACCTGCTTTTCTCACTTGAAACTCCTTGAAGCTTAAAATACTTCGGCTGAAATTCATCAGTTCATTCTTTGGACTGTGGTTTTCTGAAGAAAATTTCAGCCAATTGCAGGCTGAATTTGGGGATGGAGTATTGCTTTGTTCACATCAAAGTGTTCTTAAAATTGTTTTGCTGAGAAACTTGGCTGCTTCTAGTATTGGGAGCAAGCACCTAAAATTGCACAGTAATGTCATCCTAACATGATGATTTGTCTTCATTTGTTCCCAAGAATTATAGCCATATGTGGTGAAAGTATAATTTTTTTTATTAATTTCAGAGTAGATTTACATTTTCTACTGCTTTCCCAACTCTCTGAGCTCATTAGGACTCTATGGAGCCCAGCCTTTCAGCTTTTGCTAATAGCAGACCAGGAGGAATGAGGGACATGATATTTTATAACCTTGTAGACATCCCTTGTATATCCTGCTGTAAAATAGCCCTGAAATCCCTCTGTTGTTGGTCAGTATTTCAGAAACCCGCTGGCAGAGTAAGAGACAGCTCTGCATGGAAGAGAAGAGCTCCCTGCTAATGGGTGGGTATGATTGAAGTCCCTGTCCCAGCCTAGCTAAGGCATCTCTATAGCTCCCCACTATGGTACTTTGCTTTTTGCTGGCTGGGCAAAGGTGGTGTTTCGGTAAGTAAGGATTAGCTGTGAGCAACTCCCTCGCAGGGCAAGCAACAAGGTGTTTAGCATGGCCCTTTGGCAGAATTTGGCACTGTTAAACATGGGTTTCCTTTATACTTTGTCCTATCAGACATCACCCCTGGGCCATAAGGACTCATTGCACAGCTCTGGCATGCCAGTTGGATCCTTTGCCTAGGAGGTTTTTGTCAGGGGCACTCCCAGCCAGACTGTCTGCTCTTTTGTACGTAGGGAAGAGAGGAGAAGCCATCCCCTGAAGAACAGAGGCTTCTGGGCCATACTGGATCACTCACCACCATGGGCAAAAGCAGTGCAATCCCCATGGACATCCCACATCCCACTGAAGGATGACTGGTGTCTGCCAGACAGCAAAGCCTTGGGCTGGGAAAGTCCTGACAGGGAAGATACCCTGCAACAAGGATGCAAAGTTGTCCCGATCAGCTGGGGGTCCATGGTCTGACCCCAGTGTACACAGCTGGTTGTGGCCTGGGAAACGTGCTCCCAGGGGAGGCAGCCTGTACGTGGTGCTGTGTACCACAGGTGGGTGGGTGATGAGATGGCAGTAAAGCCATCAGGATGATGGGAAGCATGTAATTCTGGGCAGAAGGTAAGCACAAAGATGGCTGCTGTGGAATAGGTGTGTTGAGAAGTGTGGAGAACTACCACATGGACATAGAGCTGACAAGAAATCGGAGAGCCGGACATCATGAAATCATGCCTCCCTCTTTAACAGAGACTCATAAGAGTGTTTGAAACCAGTATCATGTGCAGCTACCAGCAAGGTCCATGTGCTGCCTTCCACCCCTTGCCATGGAGCTGAGGGATCAGGGCATGATGGCAAGCTTTTAGCCAGCAGAATTAGCTTAAAATCCAAATTCTTTGGATGAGGAAAGTATGCTCAAGGTGCACCAGCTTCTCCATCTGGTAAAGTGATTGGCAACAGGTTTGCTTATGCAAAGATCTGGCAGCCATTCTCCTAATGCTTGGCTTCTGTGTTTTGTTCTCATCCTTTCTCTGATTTCTCCTGTCTTCATGATCTCCTGTTGCTTTGTCATACCTTGAGTCAGGGCAGAGAGAGATAGAAAAGGTCCACTGAGGCTGCTGTGTGTTACTAGACTTGTGGGATAAAACCCAACTGCATGCTCAGCCATGCCTTCATGCTTTCTCAGTGCAAGACACCTTCCCTTCTCCCTTGGGTCCCATGTGCAGGAAAACGTGACTGGACAAGGGCGTTATTGGGGTGAATGAAGGAAGATGGCTCCTCTCTTCTAACCAGCTACAGACTCTCCCCATGCCATGGCATGTATTTGTAATATTAAGGGCACTTCTTTACGTAGGTAAGGAAGCCCTTGGAACTGCAGTTCCTCTAAGCATTTTGTTCTTGGGTCTTCACTTTTCACACTGTTTTGAACTCTCAAATATCATGGCTCAGGAAGTTGGTTTTCAGATCAGGGTGATGTTTTGGGTAGTTGTATGATTTTAAGGATTGAAGTTCACCTGCTGGAGTCTGGTGTGTTAAATGCGCTGGAAGTAGGTGCTCATGTCAGATGGGGTCTTTTTCAGTCCCCAAAACAGAAGGATGGGGGTATTAATTTGATTCATGCTAGCATTTTTTATTCCATGGCAGAAAACTTCCATTTCAAGGCCATGTCAGCAGCTCACATCACTACCTCAGGATGACCTGGGTAGGGAGCTGCTGTCCCATCACCTCTCTTATTCTTTGCTCAATTTCTAGCCTGTGGTTTTGGTCACAGGGGGAGATGTAACATTTTTCTCTTTCTGTCTGGAGCTGAGCAGATTCCTGTGTCGAAGCACAATCCTGGAGTTTCCCTGTTTCAGTGTGCTTTCCTATTGATGGCCCAACAAGTACTCCACAACCCTGCAAAGACAGTTCTAACACTGCCCAGCAGAATACGGAGCAGCTCATAGCGTTGTACACAGTAGCATCACCAATTACTTATTTCAACTCAGAGCTTGGTTGGGTTTTAACCTTTGTAGCCACAACTTTTTACTGGGACCTCCTGCTCCAGGTTGAATATTTTTTGAAAGGTTTGTCAGAGACTGCTCAGTTGTACGTGGGGTGAACCCTTGCCTAAGAGAGGAAACACCCACGCAACCACCTGTTGAGGACAGTCAGCACCTTGCCCTGGAGAAAGGCTGGCCCCTCTCTTGGCCAGGCTGCCCGTGTGCCGGGCTGACCGCTATGGAAGCCTGCCTGCGTCGGGTCATAAAAGTCTCAGTTTGGCAGTAGACAAATCAGTGAGTTTTCCTTTTATTTCAGCGGGAGCAAAACCAGGCCTGTATTTCCTAACAACATCATGTAGTCATAAAATACGGAAGAATGAAGAGGTAACTAGCAAAAAAATAAACGCAGAAACCACCCTTGTGTCAAGCAGGTTTGCCAGCAATTTTTTTTCCAAATGAATATAAACATTTTGCCACTCTGTCTGTGATGTGAAAAGCATTAACTCCCTACCTCCACTGCACCCCAAATCCTATTATTTCTTCTCTAAACAGCAGCGTGCCTTGATTTGAAGCACATAAGAATTGTTATCCGGAGCTGCTGAATTGATGAGAATGTGTCACTGAATTCTTCTACATTTTTGCTTCTTTCTTCAGTGACGGAGAGACAGTGTGATTCAGAATGGATCAGGACAGGGTGGCCGTACACCTAAGGCAGGTACCTGAGGTTAGGTGGGACGAATGCAGACTGACAGTTGTCCTTCAGATATTGGCTCTGTTCCACAATCTCAGGTGTTGGATTGGTCTATTTGGGTAATTTCTCCTATAGTCACCGCTCCTTTTCAAAATTGTGTTCACCAAAGTCAGGGCCCAGATGAGTTATTCAGTGGCATCATGGGGTGCATCAAGAAGAGTGTGGCCAGCAGGTCGAGGGAGGTCATCCTCCCCCTCTACTCTGCCTTGGTGAGGCCACACCTGGAGCGCTGTGTCCAGTTCTGGGCTCCCCAGCTCAAGAAGGACAGGGAACTGCTGGAGACGGTACAGCAAAGGGCCACAAAGATAGTTAGGGGGCTGGAACAGCTCTCTTATGAAGAAAGGCTGAGGAATTTGGGTCTTTTCAGTCTGGAAAAAAGATGACTGAGGGGGGACCTTATCAATGCTTATAAATACTTAAAAGATGGGTGTCAGGAGGATGGGGCCAGGCTCTTTTCAGTGGTGCCCAGCAACAGGACAAGAGGTAATGGGTACAAACTTGTGTGTAGGAAGTTCCATCTCAACATGAGGAGGAACTTTACTTTGAGGGTGGCAGAGCACTGTAACAGGCTGCCCAGAGAGGTGGTGGAGTCCCCTTCTCTGGAGGCATTCAAAACCCGCCTGGACAGGTTCCTGTGCAACCTGCTGTAGGTGACCCTGCTCTGGCAGGGGGGTTGGACTAGGTGATCTCCAGAGGTCCCTTCCAACCCCTATCATTCTGTGATTTTGTGGTTCTGTGATTCTGTGAGAGATGCGAAGCAGAAAATCTGGATTGGGAGAAACCTCTAGACTTCACCTGGACCAATCTCCTGCTCAAAACAGAGTTGACTTTAAAATCAGGGCACGTTGCTCAGGGCCTTGTCCAGTCAAGTCTTAAATACCTCCAATGCTGGAGATTCCCCACCCTCTCTAGGTACTTTCTCCTCTACTGAACTGTGCTCACAGTGAAATATTTTTACCTTGTGTGTTTATCACCAAAACAACTTAATCTATACCAAGCTGCCGTGTGACCTGATGCTAAATGGTGAAACAAAAGCGCAGAACCACCGTCAGTTGCAAACTGTGCAGTTCTGTAACGAAGCACTTGGCACACAACTTTTGCAGCGAATTTCGGGCTTCTTCCTTTTTCCACTAGAGGGACCCAAATGCAAATAAAAGCTCTAATTTATCAGCTGGGGAAAAGCGTGTGTGCGGTCAAGTGTATTAGCACTGAGTGAAAGGCAGTATTTTCTCCCTCTTAGTGTTTGTATTAAGGACCTGATTCACCATTGGCTGAGTTAAATGTGAAAATGCTCAGAGACTTCAAGCTAAGACCTGGGATGTCTATTTCAGAACCGGTTTCCGAGGCTTGAATATCTCAAATATTAATAGGTAAAATAGCTGCAAGCCAAAGACAAGTCTTGACCATTAGACAGCGTGTATCCTTTTGTGGGCAGTGTGTATTTAATTTTCCATGTCCATTTTACCAGTGACCTCTCTGCTGTGGCTTCCCGACACTGCTCTTTTCTGCCAGATGACGGCAGAACATGGCTTCTGTTTCAGCTGACTGAGGGGAGGGAGGGGAAAAATCACTGCTCATCACTGAGTGTTTGAAAGCTATTAGAAACAAAAGCTCAGAAGGATGAAGATCTGGACCTTCCCAGAAGATCCCAGCCCTTTGGAAAGAAAGGCGAAGGAAAAAAA
The DNA here is from genome assembly GCA_013398915.1 of Dromas ardeola. NCBI lineage: Eukaryota > Metazoa > Chordata > Aves > Charadriiformes > Dromadidae > Dromas > Dromas ardeola. The sequence goes on along the minus strand of VYZM01018852.1, from coordinate 342,309 downwards.
GCTGAAGGGAAAAAGACAGTTGCTGATGTTTTTTGGGTTTCATAGTGGAAAAAGCATAGGATTAACCCTTCCTCCCCCCACCCAAATTTACCCACAAAAAGATTCACCTACAAAGGATGCTTTAACTTCAAAACACTGCTGATTAGCTCCAAGTTAGCTGAATATATGCCCTGCCTGTAAAACCAAATCTGAACTAGGTACTGGGGGAGGATAGGACAAAACTTTTATTAAAAAGCTGAGTTTTCCCCTTTTTTTTCTCACTTGGAAAAAGAAATAGATAAACACATGAGTGTGGCTTAACCTTATGCATCTACTGGCTCTACCAAAACCCAGCCTTGAATGTCTTCTAACTACAGAAGTGTTTAAAAGAGGAACAAAGATTTACCACTGCCTGGGCTGCCCAATCAGTTTGGCAGCAGAAAGCTGTGACTGTCTGTCCTGGTCCAGCAGGACTGCTCAGGGTTTTTCCTTAGCACATGATCCTGCTCGGAAACAGACTTAGTTTTGCTGGAGGAAGCTGGGACCAAAACACTCTGGGATGGCTGGGATTAATGACCAGCCACCCGAGCAGGCAGGATGGGAGGGGAGCAGGCAGCTGGACTTTTAAGCACTGACTATTGGCAGTGGTTGTTTGTTGTGTCCCTCTTGATTTGCTTTTCTGAATTGCCAGGCTCATATTTGTCCCTTTCTCACTCTTCTGTTGCTGGCAGGTTTCCTCCTGTGCTCCTCCAGCAAGAGCCTCAGAACCCAGCCACTCACTTCTCTTCCGCTCGCCCCTTATCATGTTTAAAAGGGGAAGGCATCAAAGGCTGCCAGAAGAAGGTCCTCTGGGCTCCATTCTTCCTGTCTGCCATGTTATTAAAACCAGCCCCCCTTTCTGTCCATCTTGGCAGGACAGAGAATTTAACTCTGACGGTAACTACAGCTGAAGATGAGGAGAGTGCTGGCCCTGGGACCAACGTTTCAGAGTCTGGAATGGGGGAGAGAGAGGGGAGCTCAAGCACATCTACCCTGTGGTCAGGCATGGGTCCACCATGCCACTTTTCACCTGCCATGTTGTCTTCACCCATGGACAAACTCAGACTGAAGAGTGCTGGAGCACTCTGAGGGAAGGAGGATGGGCAGTGCCTTCATGCAGCCACTGCTCCTCTTCTGTGCCAACACCCAGACCCCATCCCTGCATTGGGGAAGGACTGGTGGGGTGGCTGGTTTAGTAAACTTCAGATTTAGAATCAGACTCAACCAACAAAACAGGTATTTGGGATTTGCACTGTTTTCCTAAGTTCCTGGAGCAAAGAAAGGTCTAATATTTTTATGTTGGTAAGATTGCTAGGGCTTTTGCCAATAGAAAAATGCTGTAAAAATAACACCACCAGTTGATGTGATTAAGCTGGCAAAAATGCCAACTGGTGACCTGGCCTCTGTCCCCAGACCCACTGCTCCTTCTTTTGTTTTCCTGCAGGTTTACGTATTTCTCTCCTGCCTTATCATTACCTGTTCCGCACACTTCTCTTGTAATCTGCTGCTGACAGTTTTCTATTAGGCATAATTTCCTGACCATCTTGTGTATAACTTAGACATGCTGTAAATTTGGAGATTTATATGGAGTCGTACGAACCGTGCTCTTGAGGCACTTGAAAGAAAAACATTGAAACGAACAATCTTGGCAGGAAAAGTACAATTGGAGAGCTGTAAGGCCAATCCATAAGAGGTAGTTAAAGTTAGTCAGTGTGAGTTGATTAAGATGAAACAGGCCTTCAGCTTTGTCACTGCTTGGGACTGAGCCATCAGTGACTGTAAGTGCTATGATGTGGACTTGGGTGGATGCTAGACAAGAAAACCCCTTGATTTGCACCATATTCTTGCTTGAAGCTCACCAGTATCTGGAAGCCAGGTGGGCTTGGAGAACCCCGAGCAGCCGGGGCTTTGCAACAATCTGGCAGAGCTGAAATACCTTTGAGCGACAAAAGTGAGCTCTCCTTCTGAGGCATGCCTGCCTTAAAACTCGCTCCCGTCTCAGTTCATTTTTCATTTTTTTTATTTCTGAAAGTATGCTGATTTGCAGAAGAAACTGAACTCAGCAGTTGTGGATGTACACACAGCCTGATTCTTCACCAGTAAAAACAAGCATAGTGGTTTTGGGATAGGGCTCGTAAACCTAATGACCCCCCGAGATCTGCAGGACTGCTTGGTGTTGTAGTCAGCCTGACAGTTTGGTACTGGCACAGTCCTAGCTAGCGTGCTAGGGCTGGTCTTGCCTGATCTTACAGCAAAACATTTCCCTTGCAGCTGGACTGCCTCGGCTCTTGTCCTCATCTGGTAGGTCCTCACTACCAGCTCTGCTAACCCAGGCAGGAGAGAGAGTGGAGGAACGGATGGTGCTGGCGACTGTCTTTGTCTGTAGTTTCTTTAGATACTGTGCAAAGGAAAGCAGAAACGCCCCCTCATTTTTAAAGAGGAAAAAAATGTTAAAAAGAGAGTTCTTCCCAAGAGCCATGGCCATGCAGAAGCCTTCATTGCACACAGCCAGTCTGGCATCCGTGCCTTTGCTGGGCCAGGATAAACCCAAGTGGGATTATGGGAAGAGTCTGCACCTAATTCATTGATCGCCATCACTGATCTTTGCTAAAACAGAGCTGACAGAGCTGCAAGAAAGACAATCACAAAGAACTCACTTGGTGAGACCTATGGGTCAGTTCTTACACAGGAAAACATAGTCAGGAGCTCACAGAGGTACTGGATGTACAGGGTGAAAGCTGAGGTTGTGGCCTCCTATGCGATGTAGTGTAATTTGACAAGGCAGGGCTCTCTCTGACTGTGCTGGTGCCTGCCCTCTACTGTGAATGAAATACCTAAGATACTATATCTCTAGCCTTCTGTAGCATCTCAGAAACGAAGCTGAAAATATCTATTGCTAATCCACTCAAAGGCTGCTGCTGAAAGCATAGTATATTGAGATGTTTAAAGGCTTGGAAGGCTTGAGGTGACTTACTCCTACTTAGGTCCATGTTATGAGTTAAATATTTGGAGTAATTTTCCTGCCTGTGGTGAAATAGTCATGACGCTGCTTCATTTGCTGGCTGCAGTGGCAAGTTTTCAAAGATTTGTAGGATAATCTACCTTTGTCTCAAAACTCCAGGTAATATATCTTTGAAGGTTTAGTATGACAACTTCAACATACCTGTGATTGTTTTGACATTATGGAGCATTTTTTGTCAAGGATAGGAGTTTGATTGTTTTTTAAAAAAAGATCTAGACTTCATCAGACATCTTTTTACAGCAGAGAAGATTCAAAACAATCAGACCATGGAAAGAGCAGCAACACAAGACACTCTCTGGACAAAGACTTCAACATTAAAGTAGCCAGTTTGTAACAGAAGCTCCATTGTCAAGTTGCCCATATTTCAGAAAATGTATATCCTATGGTAAACCTCATTGTTTTCCCAGTGGATGGTCTCTCATGGAGGACAGCCGTCCACTTCTTGGGGAGGTAGACAAATCCTGAAGAAGCAAGTAAGCAGGAATCACTATGTTTAGATTTTCTAATGTCCATCAAAATGAAACATTTTCTATTTATAATGTTGTTGATTGCCAGGTACTTACATTGTTTTTTATTTAATGGTGTTACTAGTATTGTCTCTTTTGCAAGGGTCAGCAAATGAAAAAGGAACCTTTAATTTCTCTTTTGTTGAAACCAATTTTGAACTCTCTCTTGATCTCACTGAGTATAGGGTGGGGACAATATTAATTCCATGTGATAAGTTAAAGAAGACCGCTATGAAAGTGTTTTTTTTTTGAGGCGACTGATGTGCTGAGGTCAGGATCATTGTATATGCTATTCGTTATATCCCTTATTGCCAACTGAAAGTACAATGGTATTCCCTTTCTTGAGATCCTTTGTACCTACTGCTATTTGTAGACAAGGAAAAATTATTGCAGCTTCTCATAACTGAATGCCAGGAGAGATATCAGAAATTTTCATTTTGTTGCTGCTTTAGATTACAGAACAAAATTAGTTGCATATGTAATAAGGCTACTGATGCCATGAGAAAATGATTTGTGACTCATGAGAAAACTTCTTAGCCAAAAATATACAAAGCTAATTGGGAAATGATTTTTTTTCCCCTATGTGGCAGGACATGTCAGCCATATATTTCTCACCACATAATTGGCAAGAAAACAAAGCAATTTTATAGTCTTGTATTGTGCTACAATATGTTGGTTACTGTAAACCTTTGCAGTCACCCAATTACAAGGTACCAAAGAGAAATGAGATTTAACAACAATAGTTGAGGACTCTACTGAGCTCATAAGTATCTCCAAAGCCCTGAAAGTATCCCAGTTTTCACATGCACACATCTATTACTTTTCTTCTCTGACAATGGTCAGGCTAAAAGCAGTAGGTTCAACCCAAATGTGTTAGGTTTACCTCTGCGTACTTAGATTGACACCATTGCACATCCACTGCCGATTTGTCCAGAAATTTCCATAGATTAAGTTGTTGTCATTAAATCACTTTAAAAGTACTAATCTTCCAGCCCAGCCATTGACCGATGCGTTTCCCATATTTCAGTAGAGTGAGAAGTGTCTAATCTACCTCTTTGTGACAGCTGACCTCTTAAATCTGGAGGAAGTACCAGCTCAGTGCTAATGTTGCCAGTCTTTGGTTGATGCAGGAGGCATTCTCTTTCCTCCAACCTAGGAACTATGTTTGGGTTGTTAAAGTTTTTCCTGGCATTGCAATGCTTTCCTACCCGAAATGATGGCATGTTCTTTCATCAGGAGGATATTCTGATGATTAGCACCATAGAAATGTGAATAACAAGTAAATAAGATCTGTATGATGCATGTGTCACAGTGAAAGCTCAGAACTTAATGAGATTTTAATGATTTAAATTTACAATAAAACTAGTCAGTTTGACAGTTATGGCCAACTGCAGTGACATAGCAGGCTTGAAGTCCTCAAGATCATGTGTTACAAAATTCAAACCATGTTTTCTCTTATTAGAATAGACATACATAATTATTTAAACTCACAGTAATAAAGCTGTAGTTTTCTGGGCTGGTTGACAAAAGACCCGTAATAAAGGAGAACTAATCCATCTCGGAACAGAGATAGCTAGCAGAAAAAGATTATCCCCTATCATATATTATTTCTTTTGCTGAATCCTTGCTACATGCAGTGCGTAGGGTGAAAAATGTTAATTGAGATGGTGTGGGACTAAGGCTATTGTCTGTAGAGTCCCAGCCTCATTAGCTGTAGAATTTGGAAAGTGCGGAGGGACCAAATAAAGGGATTTCAGAAAGGGAAAGTGTGGCTTAATGTTTAACGTAGTCAAATACCACCCTGAAGAGCTGGATTCTTGCCTAGCCTCTGAGCTCCTATGTGACACTGAACTGAGCTTTCCACGGGGCAGGGAAGTGGCCCTGCTCCTGGTGTAAGAGCTGGCTGATTGTTCTCCAGGACATGGGATCCCTGGGCTCAGGTCTTCCTGCTGCTTGAGAAAACTGAAAACTGCGCTTCCTTGATCCCAGGATGATGGGCTACAGAAGGGGAGAAGGGATCACCGGGGTCACTTTCTGGTGTTATCCATGGTGTCAGGGCAGCAAGCCTGCTCAGGTCAGTGCCATGGATCAAGAGAGTGCCCGTGTTGCTGACCCTGCATGAGGCAAGGACTAAAACATTGGGGGCAGTGTTTAGATAGGGCGAACATTTCCTGATGCCCAAATCTGGGCAGATTCTTGCTTTCTGCACTGCTTTTTAGTGTATCTGACTCCCTCTGGTGTCTGGGCTTCAAATCTGGTGATCTGAGTCACCCAACTTGCTGATCCTTAGGTGTTGTGGTACCCAGAATCACCAAGAGTTGTTCCAGATCTGGGCCAAAGAAACCATTTGGCTTCTACCTCTGTTCATGTCAGTAGTCTCCGTCCGCTACCCCCACCTGAAAGCCGGTGCCACACGAATCCCCATAACTTGACTCCCCAGTACTCTTCTTTTGTTATATCTTTTAAATGCAATATGTAGCAAAACTGACACAGAGCACCTTAGCCTATGGAAGCATGTGGGTGAAGAGAAGGTGAGCTGAAGTGCTAGAAAACTGAGGAACTGCAGCTCAATCCCCACCATGCTGCAGCAGAGCTGGGAATTGAGGCTAGATGCCCAGATTTTCCCTTGCCTGTCCTCGGAAGGTGAATCCATCCTTTCAAAAAATGGTTTGTGGTCTGTGCCCATGCAGCACCTTGCAAGAGACTCAGAAGCGCTGGTACTTCACCCTCTCGCTACTGACACGTGAGCATCTCTCACCTGACACAGCAGAACATGTGCATTTGAAGGTTGACCGCCTGTTACATCTGAAAAGCCCTCTGCTCTGAATTCTGCCTCATTCATCCGAGTAAATGGAAAGTGTGCTCCTCAGATTGAATATTAATTAGGCCAAATAAATGCAAACCAGAAGGGAAACAAAAAAAATAAAGAACTGCTAGTAAGGATCATCCACCAGTCTGTGGTTGGATAATATGCTTGGAAAACACTGTTCTCCTAAAAGAGTTCATGAAAGACACCAACACACCATTCGTGACTGTGGCTGTGTACTGAGCATTCGGCAAGCCCCCGTTATGAATTATTCAGGAAAATCCATGGGAGCGGTGGAGAAGGGGAAAAAGAAAGAGCAGCCTAAACATTTGGTGCCAGAGGTTTTATGCCTTCATGTCAACTCCAGGAGCCTTCTGGCTGCCACTTGTAAAATTCTTTGGATACCCCCTGATGTTTCTTCCCTCTCAGTGCAGCATCACAGGCCTTGCACCCACCTGTTTTACCATGCCCTGCTCCTGCCTTATCTTCACACCTTTTGACTCTCTCCTGCCTCTCTTCTGACTTCCACCCACCTCCATGATAGATCAGGCCTCCTTAAACAAAATGGTCATGTGTCGGTTTTTTTTGCTTAACACCCATGACCCCACTTGTCCAGTTGAGCTCAGGTGTCACCTCATTCTGGCTTTCATGGGACATTCCTTCTCCAAAAGCCAATATACTCCTTGAAGACTGATTCAGTTTACCTTAAATTAGGCACACACTCTCTGGTGAACCGAACTGTATGTTGTCAGGAGGCCTCTGCAGGTGCTCATACACGGCTCCTGAGAGGTACCTGATACTTCAGGAAATTGCTCCCGGTTACCATCTGCCTGTCCACTGTTGGTCCTATATCACATTTACTAGCACTTTGCAGATATCTCACATGTTGCATGGCAACTCCCTTATTGCAAGATCCCTGTATGTAGGTAGCTGCGTGGAGGTCTAGATACTGGCTGATCCTACAACAATGCCATAGGATGCTGGTCTTCAGCTTAGCCACAGCCCTGCCCTGCTCAGCCATGGGCCCTGCTGAGCCCGTTCCCATCCCTATAGCCCTGCTCAGCTATTCCAGAGCTCTGTCTGATGCTGATTTCCCTCACTGGTCCTGCTCCTGACCTCAACCTGATTTCCCAACCTGGCCTTCACCCCACAGAGGTGCCGGATGAGTGGGGCTGTGGCCTGATCCCAGTTTTCCCCCACAACCTGCCCTGCTTCCCCAGTTAAAGTCTTTGTTAATGAGTTCTTGCATGCCCTCTGTCTGGTTGGTTTAATCCAATGTTGGGATCCATGTGGCAATGAAAATAAGCTGTACTATAAATGGCCACACTAGAAGCGTTGGCTTCAAGACAAGTATCACAAGCAGCTTTAGTCACAAATCACACTCAATGGGGCTGCACAGCAGCCAAAATGGAGATAAACTGAGCAACTTCTGAAAAAAATTGAGCCATTTCATTTACAGCAGCTGATTTATTATTACTCATTTTCCATGCACTTCATTGAACAGATTTTTCTGTTTATGAATTCTGTTTCAAATATTTCTTTAATACTGGGAAACAGGCCTGACCCAATCCTTATATTCCAACGTTCCCACAATTTTAGCAGTGTTATGAATATACATCTGATTTCTAGTTTTCCAAAAGATCCCATCTTTCCAGGGGAAGGAACCAGTATCCCAGATCCATACAGCCCTTAATCTTGAATTGTACCAAATTTTGAGGCAGATCTGAATGTGACTAATTTACAGCATAAGCCCATCTTCTTTTTTCTTTTTTTTTTTTTTGTGTGTATGCGTGCATATGAATACAGTCCAATGAGGTGTAATGAGGTTGGATTCCTTCTCCAGCTGAAAAGCTCTGGTCCTCCACCCCTCTGAGTGGCATTAAGTCAAGGTGAAGGGCAGGGCTGTTTCATAACATGTGAGATACTCTTGAGTACTCAAGATGTCTGGATGGATCTGCAAAACATGGTCCTAGAAGAAACTCAGGCTGTTCTGGAGTGGTGCCTGAAGGTCATGTGGAATCTCGTAGGACATTTCTAATAGCATCAAACTGAGCCCTAGACCATTACTGACCATAATTGAAAGTCAGATATCTAGTGCACATGTAGTCACATGGGGACATTTGTCTTTAGGTGTTTTGGTTTGGAGCTGAATGTCCCCATTTGTGCTAGATGAAGTGGATTAGCAGGGCACAGGCTGGGCAAATGTGGTGTGATGCTGCACAGAAAACGTCCAAGGAAACAGCCCAGCTGTGGAGAGGAGCCTGTGGGAGTCCCATGCTCAGCACAAGAGACTTGACAGGCCTGTAATTCATTGTCATCTGGTACAAGGATGGAGGTGCTTTGAATATGGGCTGTTGCAACTACTTCAGGAAACTGTAATATGAGTGCAGGCCAAGCAAAAACAACAAGTGATGTTCAGATGAAATCGATAAGCCATTGAATTGTCTCTTCCTGCATCGTGAATGAATGAAGCTTAACAAATAATTTTTTAATGTGAAACATATACGTACATTGCACACAGTTCTGAAAATAGTCAGGCTGGAAGCCAAGCAAAATAAGTTTTAGGATTTTCTCAGCTTCATAATTGTGTTATTACATTGTATGATAAAAATTGGGCTGTGGCATTAATTCTGCTCTACAGCATTAAAAAGAAGAGGAAGTATTTCTTCTTTAATTGACAGCTAAAATTTCATTCATGGGGTATTAGCAGAATTAGCTTTTTGCCTACTGAACTCTCTTCTGTGTTTCTGATAGTGCGATTTAACTTTGGCATTAAGGAATGCTTGTTTGTGAAACACTGATCTGTATCAAGCAGCGAAGGGGAAAAAATCACTTACGGGAGGCAGGGAAGAACTGCAATGTTTTTAAACTGAAGGGATGAATCTGATGTTTAAATGCTCTGATTGCTCTATTGCTATCCTACCTGAAAATAAATTTTCAAAAAATCGCTGACCCCTGCAATGAATATTTGGAAAAGCAGCCCCTATAAAGGCTATTGGCATTGTATGGTCTCCTTGAAACCAGCTTCAACTGTTTGCAGATTTGCAGGATCATAAGTCTGGGATCTGATCAGATGGGGAGCTGAACCTGTTCAGGACTTTCCTGAAATCAACGGTAAGAAGTCTACTTGTCTGGGGATCAGTGCTGGATTGGTGCGTAAATCTTATCAGCAAAAACCTCTTTCCCCTGTAAGCTAAATTTAGTGCACCCATTTATTACTATTGTTGTTACTGTCTTCATCTACACACAAAAACCTATGTTTGCAGTTTTGCTTTGCCCAGTGAGGGGAAAAAAAAAACCCAGCTGGCTGAGGAATTTTATCTTTCCTGATATTTATAAGGTAAGCTGAGGTCTCTGACAGGTGTCGCGTGGATCTTTGTCCTTTAGGAATTTGGAGAATTTTGGCAAATATTTTTTTGAACATTTCACACCATTTCAGTCGTGGCAGGAGGGTCAAAGCACCTTGAACAAGAATAGGTAGGTCTCATCTCCCAGGCACAAGAGTTGTGGGACAACCTTAATTTTCCTCCACTCTGCTGCCTTAATCAATGACCCAGCCTTCTGAAGGTTGGCCAGAGGAGTCCTTCTGCCATGGACAATGGATGGACAGTCTCTCTCACAGCTGATGCAGTAGTGTTGATGGGTTTGGTGGGGAACATTTGTTCACTCCTGAAAGATATTGGCAACACACTGACATTATTGTATGATTTCATGAGTGTTGCAAATTGCTCTGAAGACAGAAATCCCATTTGTCTCTTCCACCCTTGGAGAGAAATTAACCTGGAATGTCAAAGCAAAACCACCAGAGCCTCTTGGTGAATCCTGTCACCAGGCTGATTCCTTGTGCTAATTACGAAAGCTGTTGCTGCTTGGTTTTATTTCTCACTCTTCCTCTTTGTTATAGATTGTCCATTAAAAGGAAAAAAAACCCACCCAAATGCACTACAATAATTTCCTCTTCCATCACACTGACTAGGGATAGCAGAGAAAGGTACTGACAACTTGTAGAGCATCTGTTCTTGTTTATAGAGTACTCAATCACAGCTGAATAGCTTACCAGAACATATGAACTATACTCCGTGGAACTGAACAATCCTAGAAAAAAAAAAGATCATCTTTGTTGTTGTTTCTCATTCGAATATACTGTGGAGGTGAACCAGAGCTCGAGGCTTGTTTACCATTTAGTGTCCCTATTTTCATTCAGCAGAGCTGGAGGCAAATAATTTAGCAAGCGTTGGAAAGTTGTGTTTGACAGGGAAGCATATGAACACTGGAACAGGTTGCCCAGAGAGGTGGTGGAGGCTCCATCCCTAGAGACATTCAAGGCCAGGCTTGATGAGGCTCTGAGCAACCTGATCTAGTTGAAGATGTCCCTGCTTACTGCAGGGGGGTTGGACTAGACGACCTTTAGAGGTCCTTTCCAACCCAACAGATTCTATGATTCTATGAACATGCTGTGCAGATGAACAAAGAATAATCCTTGCTTCTGATGGGTTATTACCAGATTAAAATATTTTAGTGTTTACTCTGTCTAGGGAGTGTGAGTGCTTTTGAGACAGTGTGGGGCTGTGTTCTTCATCACTCTGGGGCAATGAAGATATCCTAAGGCATATTGCAAGGGACATAAATTCAGACCCAAATTCAAGAAGCATGTCATGTCTCACTGCATTTTGCTTTGCTCTGTAGCCCTCATTTAGTTTAGGGAAGCAATATGCCACAGTGTGCAAGACTGAAAATGGAAAAAAAAAGTTTTTGAATTACAGGAGTTTCATATAAGATCTCAAAATCCGGATGTCATTAACCAGAAGCAATTTTTCTGCTTCTCGATCACACTGAGAAACCAAGAGTTTCTAGTAACATCACTGGGAGTTGCTGAGTTTGCTGTTTAGGTGTATTCAAGTGAATTAGGAGTTTCTTTCCAGACAACCTTTTCTGAGAGAAACGCTGACGATGGCTCTTCCCAGTGAAACATCACCACAGAAGGACAAGCCAAACTCCTGCAGTACTTCCCATGTCTTATCCTGAACTATTTTTTTCCTTATTTTTCTTTTGTGGTTAAACAGCTGCCAGGCTTTACCAAAGAAGTAACCGCCAGTTAATACAAGGTTATGGGATATATGTTTGAGCGTCTGGGGGGTCTTTCTTACTGTAAAGGACATTGAAATGCAAGATATCATATCTGGTTATAGAAAAGCTCTGAAGGTATATCAGTTGTTCCCCAAGACAATAAACAAACAACAGCTGGTGTAGTTTTAAAATAGGCATACAAATTTATCTACCCCTTAAGTTTTGAGGGCAAAGCTGAGTGAAAAGCCCTCCATCCTTATATAATATTAATTCTTACAAATAATAATTATACATCGGTATCATATTTTTTTTATTAAATACTCATTGAAATTGAAACTGCGAGGTTCTAACTTGAATAAGGGGAAAATATTTTCAGCATGAAGAGAGTCAAGCATGGGAGCATGTTACCAAGAGATTGTGCCATCTCCATCCTGTGAGACTTTGTAGAGACGTGACTAGATAAAGGACTGAGAAACCTGGTCTGGTCTTATGAGTGTCCCTGCTTTAGGCAGAAGGTTGGGCTATAATCCAGCTAAGGTCCCTTCCAACACGATTTCTCCTATAAGCCTATGATTCTATGTGCTTTAATGGTGCATTAAGACTTCAGTCAAGCAGGTCTATTTGTCCTGGTGCTGTCAAATGCTATCCGCAGAGGCTTTCCAGTCTAAAAGATTAATTGTAATATCTGGACCAAGCGGGTTATCTGGCCTGGGGTTTGGGACCCCAGATTATTATTTAATAATAATCTACTAATCTACAAATCAGTAGATTAGTTTAACAGGATGCACAAAACTCTCAGTCCTTTCATAGCGGTTCTTTCCATATCTCTCTTTACACCTGCTCAGCAGGTTAAAGACTGCTGGGTGCATGCTGGAGAGATGGTTGGGGGTTGCATTGCACAATTTGATTGGAAACTTTGCCTGCTTGTTGATGGCAGGGTGGAAGAGTATGCAAGATATGGAATTTATGGCCCAAGTGGCCAGAGAGTTCTGTTTATTACCCTTGCATAGAAATAGGACCATTAGGGGTAGTGGTTCTGAATATCTAAAGATACTGGTGCACTAAAGGGCTTCCTGGAGAAAATGGTGATGGGGCTGCTGTCATTGGCAAAGGATCATAGAATACCAGGTTGGAAGGAACCTCAAGAATCATCTAGTCCAACCTTTCTTGAAAGAAGCACGGTCTAGACAAGATGTCCCAGCACTCAGTCCAGCTGAATCTTAACAGTGTCCAATGCTGGGGAATCCACCACTTCCCTGGGGAGATCATTCCAATGGCTGATTGTTCTCATTGCCAAAAATTTTCCTCTTGTGTCCAATCAGAATCTCCCCAGGAGTAACTTGTACCCATTATCCCTCGTCTTTTCCATGTGACTCCTTGTAAAAGGGAGTGTCCATCTTCTTTGTAGCCACCCTTTAAATACTGGAACATGGTGATAAGTTCTCTCCTAAGCCTTCTTTTTCTCATGGATGAACAAACCCTGTTCTCTCAGCCTTTCCTCATATGGCAGGCTTCCCAGGCCTTTGATCATCTTTATGGCCCTTCTCTGAACTCTCTCCAGCCTGTCCACACCATTTTTGTATAGTGGGGACTGAATGCAGTATTCCAGGTGTGGCCTGACAAGCGCTGAGTAGAGTGGGATAATGACTTCTTTAACTCTGCTGGTGATGCGCTTGTTGATACAACCCAGCATCCTCTTGGCTTTCATTGCCACAGCAGCACACTGTTCACTCATATTGAGCTTGTTGTCCACCAGGACCTCCAGGTCCCTTTCCACAGGGCTGTTGCCCAGCCAGGTAGATCCTGGCCTATGCTGCACTCCTGGATTATGTTTTCCCAGGTGCAAGACCTTACACTTGTCCTTGTTGAACTTCATAAGCTTCTTGTTAGCCCACTCTTCCAGCCTATCCAGGTCTTCCTGCAGGGTGGCCTTCCCACAGGGTGGCCTTCCCTTCCCAAGTGTCCATTTCCCCACTCAGTTTGGTGTCATCAGCAAACTTAATCAGGGTACAATTGATCCCATCATCCAGATCATTTATGAAGATATTAAACAGCGTTGGTTCCAGTATTGATCCCTGGGGGACCCCACTTGTGACAAGTCACCAGTTTTAAAAGGAGCCATTTACAACCACCCATTGGGTGCAACCTGCCAGCCAGTTCCCCACCCACCTCAGTGGTGGGTTTTAGTTGATCTTGCAATAATGGATTGGGTTGATAGGATGGGACAATATTTTGGAGGACTTTCAAAACAAGGAATCATAGAATCATAGAATCGTTTAGGTTGGAAAAGACCTTTAAGATCGTCAAGTCCAACCGTTAACCTAGCATTGCCAAGTCCACCACTAAAAAGGAAAAAAAGGAGAGAAAGCTTGTGTTTGATGAGGAAACAAGGGTGGAATACAGCTAGAGAATTGTAATAAAACAATAGGATGAAGAAGGGAGATGCTCTTATTGGCTATGTTTCAAATGGACTCCCAGAAGTAATCAAATGTAGCTGAATATAGCAGAAAAAATTCTGCTGGCCTCCTTTTATTTATGCAGCTTGTGTTTTTGGTGCTAGTCCTAGGAAAGAGAACCCAGTGTTATCTGAAGATAAATATCAGGCCTCAGTAAAACCCTTGAGTGATGCAAACACGTCCTGTCAAAAATAAGCCACCAAATCAACAGGTAGAGATAGCTCTGGCAAACCCTACATTCTATTGGCTGAGGTGATGTTTGCTTTTTTTTATTAACTTGGTTTTTCCAAAGCATCTTTTTAGCAGATTGGAGAAAAAATTATCCCCCTTGGATGTTTCCTTTTTTCTCACAGTTTCCCCATACTCCTGTCAATTCCTAAGACACAGTTTTCTTTAGTATTTGCAGCTGTCTTTGCTGAGTGAAGGAGAGCCAATGCAGGGAAGATGCTAACATGAGGGCACTACAGAGGACAGTTGCTGTGATTTCCTGTCCTACGTAGCCCGCTTTTTCTGGAGAGGTCACAAATCCTTCCTGTTCACTTTCTGGCTGAACAATGCTTCTCGCTGTCTTCTAACTCATGAAAGGTTGGCACAATTGGCACACTTTTTATTTTTCCTGCAGCCCAGATGGATTGTCACTTTTATGGACTATCTGGACAATAAATTATTTCCCATCATTAGAGGTAATCTTGAGTGGTATTCCAATGTCATATTTCTGCATGTGGTATTAAGAACCTTGTTGGTTATAAGTAAAAAATAGGTAAAATAGGTAAAAATATTAATTTTTACAGAATCTGTGCTTTTCTGGATTTTAAAAGTAGGCGGTCCTTTTATGCATCTGGTCAAAAAATGCATGAAGGAGGAGGTACATATCTCTTTTGTTGATTAGACTACTTGACAGGGACAGTCCCCTCATAGAACCGGGAATAAGGTCCAGCTCTCTGAAACCTGATCCCTAACCAAAAGTGTCACTGATGCAGTCCCTGAGCCTCCTGAGAAGTTTTTCTGTAAAGTCATTGAGTCCACCTGCATACATCTCACCAGATAAAATAAGAAAGCCCATTCAAAGTAAAATTCTTACTTTTCAAATATTTCATATCGCTCTCCAATAACAATTTTCATATTTCACATTCCCATCCCGACCCTGGGAGAGACCATTGGAAAGTTGGGTGAAATGGTAGAGTCCAAATGGATGCCCGTGCTCCCCTGAAGGGGTACAGATGGATATAGCAGTGGGTTTGCTTCTGACCCTATTCTAATATCCATTTAATTTTAGCAGTTTTCACCACTTGCTAGTGCAGGTGTTTCCCACAGAGCAGAAGGCTTCAGAAGCCCCTGGAAGGGTGTTGAGATCTGATTTGTATTTGCATGGTCTACAGCCAGGAGGATGTGGCAGTCAGCATCTTCACAGGGTAGATTCAGGGGCAGAGCTCTTTGTGTGGAGGTGCTGCCAGGCCCACTGTCAAGAGCTCGAGACAAGGTCAGTACCAAAGGACCATGCCTACGCCTTTTCACAGTGCTTGCTGCCTTGGCCCCGTGATTCCCCGTGTAGAGGCACACAGCGTGTGGGTGGGAGAGTTGGGGAGCGCGTCTGCCTGCCCACAGCCCTGCCATCACAGCCTTGGGAGGGTTCCCCTCTGATGTGCTTGTGCTGCTTTCACATCCACGCTCATCCTGGTCAGGACCTTTTACACCGGCTCACATGGTCCTGGCCCCAGCGCATCTGCACTGCGGTGGAAGCACAAACCCAGTAAGGGAATGTTGGTACAGGGGACGTTTTTTTAAAAATATCATTTAGGAGGTGATTTGATGCCCAAAGTGTCTCAGTAGAATTGGTTCAGCAGTTGCACAGTTTGTCAGCAGTCAATGTGGCTCCTAAGTGCCTGTTGACAATAAATACTGAAATTACTTTTTTAAAAATTTTCTTCTGCAGGATATGCTTAGCCTTAAAAACACATTCTGATATGAGGCTACCCCTTTTTTAACCTAGCCCTGCTTTGAATTCACTACTGATCTTGGACACAAGTAATGCATACATTTCTTATATTTCACTCCAGATTCTGGTCATTTACCTTGACCGGCTTCAGAAGAAGTTCCTGCTAAAAATGAAGGTCACCAAATCAAAAACATGTCTGTGTACATTAAAATCCCTCAAGCACAGTGTTGACTGCCAGGCTGGCTAGGAGAACAGCACTGGTCCTTGCAGTTAACTGGACAGTTTCTCCCTCACTGATGCTTTTCCAGAAGGGTATTAACACAATGGAACATGTGTTGCTGAAACGCATAAACACTGAGCACCAGATGCAATGATGTTCCTTGATTTTTCTCTCCCCCAGTGTGCCCTGATGAGTTCAGAGTGGAAACCAGTAATTTAATTCATGATATCTTTAAGATCACTGCAACAACTCAAAAGCTGTGGAAAGAGGCAAATAACATTTTGTAATATATTTATTGAATGGTAATGCAAACCAGAGAAATCTATAAAGAAGGGAGGAAATCATATTCCATGTCTGGGAAGGTACTGAACTGAATTTTAAACCAGAGAACCAGACATGGTTGAGACTGAGAAGGGAAGGGGGAGAGTTCACCCGACTTTCCCCTTAAGAAATAAATTACTGGTGAGACCACACAATATTCTTCCAGTTTTCTGTCCTTCTGATCTCCTTTTACAAGTAGACATGCTAACATTTTGATGATCTCCCCCATTTTTGGAAGCATTGCCCGTGATAAAGGTTTCCATAAGATTCTTTTATTTTTCTCCCCAGAGGACGAGTTGTTCTTGCAGCTGAAGTCCCTGCCAGAAAGTCCTACCCTCTGATTGCTTCTAGTACGTGGAAAGTAATAGGACACTGAGACAGTGAAGCTGTTTTTACTCTGCGTTAGGCAGCAGTTTCCCTTCAAATACCACCATCGCTGCTGAATAGCATGGAATGAGAAAAGGCTCAGTCTCTGCAATGAAGTCAATAGCTCCTCATCTGAAGAATAAGAGGGATTTCAGCCAAGAGAGCAGAATGACTTGCTTTCTCTTCATTTCTCATTATAGTTTCTACTTTGTGTTCCTCAACACGTACATTACCCCATTTTTGCAGTCACTGGGGGATAAATTAGTCCAAGATCCTGCTTACCACTACTTCAGCACTTATACCATTTCTGATCAACCTATACTTAACATGTAATCTATACCCCTTCTGAATTTGTCATGAAGATTTCCATGGGAATTGTGTTCTCCAGATCATATTCTGCTTTGTAATTTCAGTTTAAACCACTAGCACTTCCACCGAAACCCTACCATTTTGTATCTCCATCCACATCTATGAAATTTGTGATTCCCTGAAGTATTCCGGATTTGCACTGGAGTAACTATAAGTTGAATATGGCTGTAGACAAATATATTGTGAAGATTTACTGCACCAAATAACAGCAGTAGTTATAAATCTTTTAAATTTCAGGTAAAATGAATTTATATTCTGATGCCGGTGTTTGAAGGCACAAGCTTTGGAAGTTGGTTTCAAATAGATCTCAGGATTACTGTGAGGTAGATTTTGCTTATTATTCTTTGATTGTAATAGGCAAACTAAGATTGTGTCTTCTGAATTTCATGTCATAGATACAACTGTACAGAAACTTTACCTTTGAACGGAGTGGGGCCTTCTTGGAGTAAGAGGAAGCAGAAGTTACATGTAATGACAGACGAGGATATTCTGAGAGTTTCTAGCATTTTCATTCCTCAAAAGATCAAATTATCTGGATCAAATGGTTAAACCTCCCTGAAATATCCAACAAAATTGTCCTCCAGAAGAACTGCAGTTATCTGATGATTAATTTTATAAAACTGTTCCCCATTCATTTTTCTTACAAATGCACTCAGCTAAAGTCAGATTCATTTAGGCATATTTTAAGGTAACACCTATATTTTAAAAGATTATAATTTTCTCAACATTCTGAGGAAAACCTTGGACAATAGAATAAGCACTCTAAGTCAGATTTTTGTATGTGGTAGAGTGAGGTATATTAGTTTCTGGTAATTTTATATTTACTTTAATTGCTAGTCTCTATGAGTACCAAAGGTGTTCTGAGGCATCCTCATGCTTTACGTGTAATTCTGGGAAAGTGAGTTCCTGGAGTCATATTGGTGGTTGTGTTTTGGAAGACAGCACAAACTACTTCAGGTGAAAATGGTGGGCCAAAAGCCCTCTTTGGCCCCAGACTTCTGAGAGCAGCATGGTTTCTGTGTCCCTTGATATTATTCTGGAGGGATTTCTCCAGCTTTTGATCCTGACCCTGCCATCATGCTGTGTTTGCTCTGTTTCTTACTGTAAGGTACATCTCTAACTTTGGGAGCAAGGCTTTGTTATATAAGGCCTGATCCTCCAAAGTACAGACACTTGGCCCTTGAGGAGGTACTTACCGCTTTAACTTACGCTTAATTTTTTTGTCCCATTGATTCCACATGAATAAAATGTAAACATATATTTAAGCATTGGGGAGGAAGAATGTCAGGCACCAATATAGGTTAGGGGTGGACCTGCTGGAAAGCAGTTCTGAAGAAAAGGATCTGGGGGTCTTGGTAGACAGTAAATTATCTATGAGCAAGCAATGTGCCCTTGTCGCCAAGAAGGCCAACAGAATTCTGGGCTGCATAGGGAAGAGTGTGGCCAGCAGGTCAAGGGAGGTCATTCTCCCCCTCTACTCTGCACTGGTGAGGCCACAACTGGAATACTGTGCCCAGTTCTGGGCTCCCCAGTTCAAGAGAAACAGGGACCTACTGGAGAGAGTCCAGCGTAGGGCAACAATGATGACTGAGGGATTGGAGCATCTCCCTTACGAGGAAAGGCTGAGAGAGCTGGGACTCTTTAGCCTGGAGAAGAGAAGGCTGAGGGGAGACCTTATTAATGTTTACAAGTATCTAAAGGGTGGGTTGAAGGAGGATGGAGCCAGGCTCTTTTCAGTGGTTCCCAGTAACAGGACGAGGGGTAACAGGCACAAGCTGGAACATAGGAAGTTCCGATCAAATATGAGGAAAAACGTGTTTACGGTGAGGGTGACAGAGCACTGGAACAGGCTGCCCAGGGAGGGTGTGGAGTCCCCTTCTCTGGAGACTTTCAGGACCCACCTGGATGCAGTCCTGAGTGATGTGCTCCAGGCAATCCTGCTTTAGCAGGGGGGTTGGACTAGATGATCTCTAGAGGTCCCTTCCAACTCTGAAGATTCTGTGATTTTCCTGGATCTGGGCGAGAATTCTCAGACTTTGAAAGTCTGGACCCATTTTCTGTTACTGGTGAATCATCATGCTCATAGTTGGTACAACTTATGCTGTGACAATCCTCAGCCTCTGGCATGAATCACTCAGAGGAGCGGTCAGCAAGGATGATGTGAACTTTGTAAACTCAGTCTCCTGGAAGGACAGTCTCACTTTATTCCTCCACCTGTACTGCACTGATCAGCATGGTGTTTGAGACCACACATGGGTTTGGCACAGGCTGCTGAAGAGTCAGAAAAATGCAGTGGTCAGGGCTGAGCTTTCTCCAGCTGTGTCATGGTGCTGTGGTGTTGAGCAACATGGTGTCCTGCTGCTACCCCCAGAGCTGCCCCGCGGCATGGCCGCACGGTAAGTCTCCTCGCTCCACAGTGTCTAAGAGGCAGCACTTGACTTGGCATTGGATCTCATGGTTATGAAGGAGTATTGTCCTTACTGAGGAGAAGCCTGGATGATCCTGAGACTGACATGTGACGAATGCACATTTGAAACCTCTTTCCATTTATTTGTCTGTTATTTTATAGTAGGTTATATAGGCTATATAGCATGGCCAGAGAATGACCTAAGAATACTTTTTTTCCAGTCCAGACATAGTTTGCAAATACAGCTCTCTGATGGAAAAAATTTGGGCACCCCCAACTTTTCTGTAGCTACCAGCAATAACTCTCCTTCCACTTTGTCTAGGAAATACCCTGTTTGCAGCAAAGGTGGCTGGAACTCAAAATCTTTTGCTAAAGCTCCCTGTCCCTTACAGCTTCTGATTTTCAGTTACAGATGAAGTATTCTGGTCACACCAAATCCAGGCCACGTAAGCCTGGCATCTAAATCCTCATTTTCTCCTCAATTTCTCTCTAGTGTTGGAGGTTCCTGTGCTGAGTTGAAGGGGTTAGATTACTTTGATATCTAGGTTAAAACCATCAGGCCAGAGGCTATGGAGGGATGTGTATTTAAATTGCTTTGCTTGGAAGGAGTCTTGGGAAATATCTGCATATCCCAGGACAAGACAGTCTCTGATATGAACGAAGGCAATATGAACCATAACTGAATGCAAATTGTATTTGAAAACAGTCAAGGAGATGTCCTAGAAAACTGTGAAAGAAGTTCAAAGCTTACCATTTGGTCATTAGCAGAAAATCTTTGAAAGCACAATTTATGCACGGTCCCAAAAGCGGTTAAAGTACTTTTTAGAGCTCTCATCCCTGGCACGGCTTGGAGGGAGCAATAAAATTAGACTCCTGGAAATGAGGAGGTGACCTGTATTAAGCTTGCTTTGAAAGCCTGGTGCAATAGGAGTTCAGTTCCTGAGAATATATTTTAAACAGACCCTATCCCTAAATTTGTGTTTCCTGGTAGAAAAAGCTGGCCGAATTGAGTCAGATTTACAGCAAAGTTGTGTGTTGATGTAATGTAAGCTCCTGAGGGCAAAACTATCTTTGTAAATCCACTTCTGCAGAAACAACTTCTTAGTGCTCCATTGTTGTTATTAAAGTGTGATTGCCCTGTATGTGGTTAAAAAAAGTTTCAAAAAGGTACAATAATCATGGAGATTAGCAGACAAGAAAGAAACAGTTGTATGTTTGCTTGTGCATGAAAATGCTCCTTTCCGAAAATCTTGCAACTAATCTTTTTAGCCATGGCAGAAATAGGCAGAACTGTAGCCTTGAATCAATACCTGTGGGAGATGATGACTAACAGACTCAACGGAGTTTTTTGTTTGAAGGGGAACGCTTAAACTTTTGGAGTTGGTACCAGCTGTTCCTTTGAACAATGCTGTACTTATGATTCAGACCAGGGCGGTTGTGTTGTAAGCAAGCAAAACTGATTATTTCCCTTCGTACGCTTACTAAAAAAATATTTTAAAAAATGGAAAGAAACTTTAGGTGGGCCCGAAAGATAGAGGAGCCTCTAAAGTACTTGTGAATCAGTTTTCCTGGTATAACTGCATCCACATGTGAATTTATTGAAAACACATGTGACTTTGATAAAAGATTACATTTAAAGAAGGGGCTAGAACTGGGCTACAGACAACAGGGTACTGTGTTTCGTCAAACACTGAGCTACACATTTTCAAATGTTTCATGTTAAGAGAAAATGTTTAGATGATTTTAAACAGTGCACTACTCCATTTCCATTGGCTTGCTTATCACAGACCCCTTATGAGTGTTTCTGTTACAGAATAATCCACCAAGGCCATTCATCTGGTTGCTTGCTTGGGGGAAGAAAATCGAGTTACAATATGTTTACACTAAGGAATGGTATTATGTATTTGTAGGTTTAGAGCTGGGTGAGCCATGTGGGGAGAAGAAACAGCAAACACAAAACTTCCCTGAGATTCATTATCATCATTAGCTTGCCCTGCATTTTCAGTATACGAACTGATAATAACTAGTATGTACTGCAATTCATACTAACCAAATGTCTAAGAGAAGCTGATATGAATTCAGACAATTACATATTTTAAAACAGATGAGATACTTTCAAAGTAATTAATAGACAATAGAGAACATGATCCACTTCTGGGAAAAAAAGATGTTTCAGATAACCAAAAGTCAGGTCATGGAAACTGCACTGTAAATTGTGTATTAGGGTTTAAGCTGCACTGTGTTTTTACAACACAAACGAAAATAGTCTTGGGGCTGCCTTCAGCTTTCCCTGTGTACACAGAGTGCTTGAGTATATTACATATAGCTAGATTTCTCGTAGGTTGAATCCTGTGTGAATTCAAAGTCTCTCTCCTGCCATTCTGGCTTTCATAATGAAGCTTACAGTCAAAGTCTACCCAAGACCTTTGGTCTGTTATTGGTCCAGACAGGTCGGGTGCTGTAAGTAATCACTTCAGGAGTAAAGCTTGAAATACATCTTTGCCTTTGACTTCTGCATCCCAGTCATGAAATGTTTCTTGCTGGGGGCAGCAGTGTTAAGTAGCCCGCAACAAAGCCTGACCTCCTGACTTCAGTAGTGCTGTTTTGCTACTGTGCCCTACTGATAGTGGTGTGTGTGGAAATTTTACTCCAGAAATGCAAGATTATTTTAGATTCATGAACAACAGTGAATGCCCGTCAAAATCAATAGGAAATCTCATTATTTTCAGTACTGTGTTTGGCAATTTATTCTGTCTCCAGGAGGTAATTCCCACAATCTGAAAAAGCTCCAATGTTCGTAAAATGCAGCAGCACCTCTGTGTCCTAAGCAGCCTGTTCTTTGCTTAATGGAGGTGAACTGCTGTCCAGAGTCTTCGTAAGTGGAGGATCTTTGCCTCCTTATAAAGTACTAAATCCAAGAAAAAAGTTCCAGTTATATTCGAGTCATTCCTGTCCCAGGTAGGGCTTCTATATTTAGGGACCTTACTTGTGGCTTAAGGATAGTAGCTTATTGTAAGCAGTTCCTCTATTTGGGCAGAAGGTTGCTGCTAATAGTTGCATCTTGCAATATCTGAAGGTGGCAAAGATCCTCCATATATGAAGACTTTGGAAGGAGTGGAGCAACAAAGAACAGTTTTGTCCTTATAGATTTGGAAGAAATCAAATCCATCTGTGAAAGGATCATGCAAGCATCTCAACAGAGCTCTAGCCTGCCAGGGAATCAAGCAGATCTCATTCAACTGCCTTCGTGTTTTTACCCAGTTACTTGCCCATCTACCATGTGAAGAAGGCTGAGGTCTAATAAACACCAAGGGGGATTCTTTAAGGAGATGACTAAATGGTCAAAGGGAGTTCATAGGAGGGGGGACATGGCCTGTTATGCAATGGACTACAAAAGGTCAACTCTCATACTCATCTTCTGCTCTAAGCTCCACAGTCACACTACTGTTAATGCCACCTGACACAGTAATCACAGGCTGCTCTGTGATTATCTGATAGCAGTGGGTCAAGTGACACTGTTGGGGTGCTCCATGCAGGCATCTGCTTCACTAAATTACTGCCTCATCTAATTGGGGGTAAATGTCTTCCTTTGAACTGGACCTGCGTGGATCCCCTAATCTGCACAGAAATGCCATGAATGGCAGGAGCACGGTAGCTATGTTTCCTAAGGATTTGTGTTTTGCGGGTAAGTGCAGTTGTAGATTCTCTGCTGTTTAGTAAGGCTGGAGCTCATAATGCCACTGTTTCCATAGTGGGAGATTAATTGTTTCAATAGACCTGGCTGTCTAGTCATTTGAGAATTGCAGGAATATAACAGTTTTGAGATTTCTTCCTTCTGTGCAATTTGGCTTTTAGGCTCAAAAGTTATTAAGGAGCATAAATGATGATATCATAGCATAAATCAGTGTAAAATAATCGTTGCCTAAATTAGATGAAATACAATGAACAAAGTTGCAATGCACTGATAGCTGATTTGTGAAGCTTTGATTTCTAATAAGAACTGTGGCACAAATGTAGATAACTGAGAGATTTGCGGCAAGAAAACAACCTTCAAGTCCTGAATTTCAGCTTTCCTCTGAGCTGGAGGAAGAGAACCATCCACGTATGCAGCGCTTGATAAAGTACTCCCTTCTGTTTATTGTATCAGTTTTGTTTTCAAAAAATGTGGTTCATGATTATTTGTTTTGAACAGCAGAATAATCCCTGACTCTTGAAAGCCTCCAAAGTGTTTACCATTAGCAAACATAATGCTCATTAGAGGTCTGTCTTCAAATGTCGAGTGAATATTGCGGTTTTCCATTGACAAATGAAGATGCTGGCTTCAGGGCCCCAGTTTCTTTCACAGTCTGCTTCCTTGATCCAGTGGGCTTGGGGGAGTTAATTTTCATACCTAAATAAATAATCATAGAATCATAGAGTTGCCTAGGTTGGAAGGGTCCTTTCAGATCATCTAGTCCAACCATCAACCTAACTCTGACAAAAACGATCACTAAACCATATCTCTATGCACTATGTCTACCCGTGTTTAAATACCTCCAGGGATGGTGCCTCAACCACTTCCCTGGGCAGCCTGTTTCAATGCTTAATAAACCTTTCAGTGTAAAAATTTTTCCTAATATCCAATCTAAACCTCCCCTGGTGCAACTTGAGGCCGTTTCCTCTTGTCCTATGTATGCATAATAACAGGCACCCATAAAAGGCATAGAAATGATTAAAGGTATATTAGACATTGTCATCCAACCCTTCTCCTTAAAAGCATGGAAACAAAGGGAAGGACTTGCGTGTCTTTTACATTATCACTGTGTGTATTACCATCATATCTACTAGCCCTGACTTTGTCCCACTGGCTGCTGAGCATCAGGTCTTGTCGTATCTTTTTCTGCCTAATTAAGGAGCTTTCTACTGTCTGTGACGATGTCCCACTGGTACTTTTTGACTGTGATTTTCCCATTAGCATCATTCAGTGTTGGGCACATTTCCACACCACGAGATATAGCTCTGCAGCATCCTGCGTGGTCTTGGCTACACAGTATTGGCCCATTTAGAAGGGTATGTTTGTTTGACAGGGACAGAATTAAAAAAAAAGAAAAATCACTCTTTTGTGTGGGTCCTGAGGAGCCCCAAGGGTGCTCTTCAGTGGCTGACAAGCCTGGTGTGCCTGCCCAGAGCTCACGCTATAGAGGGCTGCTTCTTCATTGCGCTCCAGGGCTAGGCTGCTCTGGGAAAGTAGGACCAGGATGGAGACATATTTAAGCATTGTCTACTTTCTCCCCCCCAGCATGTGCTGCTCCTATTATTTCTAAGTTTCAAACGGCCTTTCTGGTGTCTGTTGCTAGGGGATGTTAAAGATCCTGCACATAATGTGGTCTACAAAGGCTGAGTTTAATTTTTCAGCTTTTGATTTCAGAGAAAATCATTGCCTTATATTCTGGCTATTTTGGCTATGTCTATACTAGTAACTAAACTAAATAAGACTGGAGCACAGGGTGAGCACTGTCCTACAATAGCCTGTATTGTGTAATTGTTGGCATGCTTGTTGGCATGGTGTTGGCCCATGCCAGCTAATACTCTCCCAGACAGAGCCGTGGCATGGTTCAGGAACAGGTCAGAGACTGTTTCTAATAGGAAATTCAGTTTAATTTATCTCTTTTTTTTAAGGAAAAATCGTGTAGCCATATGGATGCAAACCTTGTTGTGCTACTGTGTGCAATGCCAGAAAACAACCCTTGTCCATTCTTAACTTTGGATAGATGTAGCTTTTGATGCCTAAGAAGCAGACAGTTGCAAGCCATGGAGCATGGACCGGGCTCTTTTTTGACTTCCTTAATCACAGGGTAATATGGCATTAACTGAAACGAGGAGGAACATCACATTTTCCATCAAACAAACCTGGAGCAAGTTCAGTTGACAAGAGATTCCCACGTGCAATGAGCAGCCTGGTGTAATCAAACTTGTACCTAAAGTAGAGCTCCATCAATAATGGCATATGATCTATGTTTTATCAACAGATCAACATAATCAGTAGTGTGTTGCCCACTTAACTTGTGATGGTTAAGATTAAACTATCACTGTATCATAATACCCTTTTACATTGGTGTCCTGAAGGTGTAAATGGAATAGGAGAATTATTCTGATTTCCATCAATCCAACACTTGACTGGTAAGTGTAAAAAGGTCCAGCATTTGCTTTCCTCCAGTATGCAGGCACTCAGAATTTAGTCAAAGATTATCAAGAGTGACCACACAATGATGTCTGCCATCTCCCTCAGCACTCATGGGTGCATCCTATCAGTGCCCATGGTGTTGTGTATGTCCAATTTGCTTAAGTATTCACTGACCTGATCCTCTTCTAGCAAGGGTATATCCTCCTTGCTCCAGCTTTCCCCCTCTGGTTTCTGAGACCTGGAATTCTTGCTAGTAGATATTGAGGTAAAAAAGGCATTTAGTTTTTCCACCTGTTCCATGTCCTGTGTAACCAGGTCCACAACCTCATTGAGCAATGAGCCCACATTTTCCCTAGTCTTCCGTTTGTTACCTACGTACTTCTTGTTGTCTTTAACATCCTTCATCAGATTCAATTCCTTTTGGGCTTTAACTTTCCTAACTTCATCCCTGGACGCTTGGATAATTTTTCAGTATTCCTTTGAGGTTACTTGTCTTTTCTTCCACCCTCTGTATGTGTCCTTTTTGTGTTTGAGTTTGGCCAGGAGCTCCTTTTTCATCCTCACAGGCATTTTTGCCTGACTTCCTGCTCATTGAGATGGAACTCTCTTGAGCTTGGAGGAGGTGATTCTTGAATATTAAGCTACTTTCTAGGGCCCCTCTTTCCTCCAAGGCCCTATCCCATGGGACTGTTCCAAGCAGATCTTTGAAGAGACCAAAATCTGCTGTCCTAAAGTCCAGGGCTGTGAGCTTGCTTGTCACCCTCCTTACTGACCTCAGGGTCCTGAACTCCACCATCTCATGGTCACTGCAGTCAAGGATGCCTTTGACCTTCACATTCTCAATGAGGTCCCTTTTATTGGTGAGTATGAGGTCCAGTAGAGTACCTTTCTTTGTTGGCTCCTCTATCACTTGGAGGAGGAACTTATTATCAATGTACTCCAGGAACCTCCTGGATTGCTTATGTCCTGTTGTGTCCCTCCAACAGATATTGGGGTGGTTGAAGTCCCCCACGAGGACCAGGGCCTGCGAAAGTGAGGCTGCTCCTATCTGGCTGGAGAGGGTCTGGTCTTCCTGGCTTATAGCAGACACCCTCTATAATATCACCTTTACTTGTTCTCTAATCGTAACCCAAAAGCTCTCACTTGGCTCCTCATCCATCCCCAGCTAGAGCTCCATGCACTCTAGCTTCTCGCTCACATAAAGAGCAACTGCCCCTCCTCATCTTTCCATCCTGTCCTTCCTAAATAGCGTGTATCCCTCCATTGTGACACTCCAGCCATTGGAGCCATCCCATCACATTTTTGTTCCCAAGAAGATCATAGCCCTACAACTGCACACAGATCTCTGACTCGTCACGTTTATTCCCCATACTGCATGCATTAGTATGCAGATACTTTAGAGAAGCACCCAGCATGCTGAGTTCCTGGAGGGCATTTGGGGTATTTCTCCATAACGGTGCATCGTAAGCACTTCCTTGCTTACATACAAGTGCTGGAGGTAACCCTGCTTAAGACCCATTTTGTTGATTTTGTGATCCTTTCCTGTCACATCACCCTATGCTCTTTCCTCAGCGATCCTATGTGTCACGCCCTCACAGGACTGGTGGTTACTCTTTCCCTCCTCCATTATTTTTGGTTTAAAGGCCTCCTTATGAGGTCAGCCATCCTATTGGTGAAAGTAGCTGTGCCCTTCTTAGTGAGGTAGATCCCATCTCTCCCAAGCAGATGCTGACCTGCACATAGGGTCCTGTGGTCATAGAACCCAAACCCGTGCTACCAACACCAGTTTGGAAGCCAATTACTGACTTGTCCTATCAGTGTCCTTCTCCTCGCACCCTTGCCCCTCATCATCAGGACTGAGAACACCATCTGGGTTCCCCATGCCCTTCATTATTTTCCCTGGAGCTCTGTGGTCACTTTTGATATTGTTCAGGTTTTCCTTGACAGTATCATTTGTGCCCTCATGCAATAACAGTAGGGGATAGTAGTTGTAGAGCTAGATTAGCTCCTGGAATGCCTCCACAATATCCCAAATCCTTGCTCCTGGCAGGCAGCAAACCTCTTCAGATGACTTGGTTGGGTCAATAGATGGGTGCCTCTGTATCACCCAGCAGGGAGTCACCCGTTACAATGAATTGTCGTTTCTTCCTGGTAGTCTTGCATAGCTTAGGGTTAGGTGGACCAGGTCCTCTTGCTGGTCCACCTAACCCTAAACATTTTACAAGCAAAGGACTTACAGTTTGCTGGGTGCTATCTGGCGTGCCAGACCACGGGCATTTTCTTGTTAAAGGTGACCCATGCCTTCTATTCTGATACAAACAGCTGTGGGGTGGTAGACCTTACCATAACTTGTTTCAGGGACAGAATAGAAAAGGTCTTTCTCAACTAATTTTTAGATTTAGAGACTGAAGTTGATTAGCAATCATCATTCCATAGGCAGAGCTGTGCTTTGAAATGGGTATTAAAGAGAAGGTGATATTTTCATTCAGCATAAAGTATTTTTTCTGAGCATGGCATAAGCTTCCAAGGGAGAAGATGTGGTGATAGGAAGCTTCCAGCACATGGAAGTAGGTAATCTGAAATCTTGGAATTAAAACAGAAACATCTAAACCGATGATAGAAACAAAATACATCAAAGAAAGAAAGTGAGCCCTGTAAGGCAGAGCAAAGGAAGAAACCTCTAATATAATCCTATTTTTCCATAGCTATGAGGCAGGATAGTGAATGAGAAAAGGCCATAAGACAATTGGGTAAACTGCTGTGGCAATTGCTATAGCAAGCTCATAATGAAACTCTGTGAAGTGAAACTAAAGAGGGTCCCAGTCCTACTTGGCATTCCCTTTGCTGATTGCCTGCATTTGTTATTCATTTCAGAAAACTCTTTGAATAGAAATTAAGAAACAAACCAAACAAATCCCGCTGTTTATTCCAGCTAATATATAGAAAATCAACGTAAGATTTAGGAACATTATGAATGCCAAGTTAGACATTAAATTTGTACTTTAGTTGGCTTTAGCATTTTGGAAGATGACATTTGAATGTCACATTACTTTAATTTAGGGCTGGGAGCCTATATTTACAAGAAGGCCTTAAATAGAGCATTCATTTTAGGTTTAATTAAATCTCTTGCTCTCTATTTTTTAAAGGAAACAAAACAAATCACTGACTATAAATTTCCATTGAAAATGTTTGTTTTGTTACTTTTTGTATTGCTAATGCTCACTCCAAATACTGCTTCTTTCTACTGCTGCTTTTGAGAGAGGAAAAAAAGAAAAGATTTAATTCCTCAATGCTTTAATTTCATCTTTCTTACCGTAGTAGAAAGTTTAAAATGAAAGACTGATGACAGTCATCAGGTTTATAGTCTCTTTCCCAGGCCCTGGGAGAGATGGCCTCATTTGCTTTGCTTAGTCAGGTGAGTAAACTCTTGCCATGAGCTCTTCCAAGACCCACCAGTGGTCAGCAAAGAGTTAAGATGGTGTGAGAAATGGTATGGCTGGAGTCCCGGTACACTGAAATCCACCCGTCTAATGCCAGACTTTTGCTTTTAATGTTAGCTTTACCTTAAAATCATTATCTAAAGGGTGGGAAACAAACTCTTCAGCTTGTAAAGCAAAAAGGTTGGTTGGAAATGAAATTCAAGCCGCTTCAGTAGGCCTGATTTACTTGCTCTGATTCATCAAGTGAAAACAAGCCATTTGCCATCTGGTAATTACCTTGGGGACTGAGGTGTAAATCCCTGTTCCTTAATCTTCCCCTCTTTAAGAAAACATTTTCTCCTAGGTGGTCCAGATGGCGAGAGGCCTTCAGACAATGCATAGAGGTGACCAGTGATGGGTTGCTCCAGCACAGCAGGAGGTCTCCGGGGCGAACACGCGGAGGGAGGGAGAGGTCTCCTTTCCAAATGGTTTGTCAGGCAGCTGACAAGTGCCGTGTACGTGTGTGTGAGAAAGCTCTCTGCGGGATCACACAGCAATCCCGTGTGAAGCACCCCCATCCCTAAGGTGGTGGAGACGGTTGGCAAGGACGGGACTTGTTACAGGCAGAACCAACCGACACGGTTATTCTTTCTCTCTGTCTTTCTCTTTCTATTTATTTATGCATCTAAACTATGGTTGAAATGCCTCTCTCCAGTGGTACTGATTAAATGGCAACCATATTGATCCTTCCCCCCTTGGTTCAAAGAGAAACGCTGTGTTTTCTTTAGAAATCCAAGCTGAAGGCAAGAGACCTCAACCAGGCGTCTGAGCTGGCCATCAGAAGAAAGAAGAAACAACATTATTTTAAGGGCTCTTTAGTTACGGTATCTGCAGTGCTTCCCTCCAAGAAGGGTACTCCTCCTCCTCTTGTATCTTAAAAAGAGCCAGAGGCTAAATTAGGCCACTGGAAGAGGGAGACTACAGTTTTGCAGACTCTAACCCAGGTTGCTCACATAGTCCTTGGCAGATGCCAAATAGCTCAGTATAAGTTTTTAAGCCTCCTTTTAATCGCAGCTTGCTGCGCTGGACGTGCAGGGCTTCACCAAGGGGATGCTGCCTACTCCACCATTGCTCTGACTGGCAGTGTAAATTCATCAGCTGTAAAAAGGAAGAGAGGAAGTAGGTGGAGCAGGGACCATTTTTTCCCTACACTCATCTCCCCTGTACACTCATGGCTTTAATTCACCCCTCTCCTGTTTTCCCACCTGGAGACCGTCACTATACAGGCACCAAAGATGCAGCACTGGCATGAACTTACAACTGAACTAACAGGGAGGCAGATAAAAGTATTTTGGAGGGCTGCCACCGTCAGATAGGAAATCAAAGCTCCTTGACTTCACCAGGGTGTGGATCAGACACTGCAGTTGACCCAGCCCTCAGATAATCCACCCTCTTCTAAAGGGACTACGATTGAAAAGAAGTCATAAAATAACCTGCACCCACAGATAACCTTCAGATAACCTCCATGCCTCCAGAGCTGCTGCACAAAATCACAGATGGGAGAAACAGGGCATCTCAGGGCCTCTCTCAGGGGAGAACAACAGGAGTAACAAGCAGGACCTGGAAAAAAGAGGGAAAATAGAGGGAAGAGAGTGTTGGGGGTAAATTTCTGCTCCCATTGCCCCCAGACAGGTACAATCCACATGATGCAGAAGAGCAGCTTTTCTTACAGCCATTGGACTAGTGGATGCAAACGACTTAGTTAAAAGCATTGCTTGAAAGGAGAGTTAAGGTCCAGGGAAGCTTCTGCAGCTTTGAGGTCACGGTGGTGTAAAGACAGAGGGCTGATAGGTGTGCCCTGAACTCATTGCCCTTTATGTTCTTCTCCAACACAAGTTCAGGTGCCCAGAAAGACAAGCAAGGGCAGTCAGACACCATTTCATCCCCTTGGAGGGGTCTTGGCAAGGGCATGTTCTACCCTGAGTACTTTGTGCCTTTTTGGAGATGTCTCAGTGGGTTTACACACCAAAGGTCAGCCAAATGGTACCATTTTTGGAGCACTTGAATTAATGGCTTCAACTGGTTTTGAAATGTGCCTTTCATGCTCAAATAACATTTTTCTTGTGTGTTCCTCACAGAAATGTCGTATCAGAGCTATTCATGAAACCTGGCCAAATCTCAGGGCATCAGGGAAGTGCCACACAGGAGCCTTTGCTTACGGTGAGCAAGTCCATTGATTTCAACGGGGCAATCCACACCATCCTGGGAAAATTATTGACTGACACAGTTGAAAAAAATAATTAAAAATTAGTTATTCTGACCTTTTAAGCTGAATTAGAAGTTGCTATTGTCATCTCTTAGTGTTTTTGAAAATAAATTAACAAATTCTAATACCATCAATCATCTGTGCAGTATGCAAAGTTTTTAAAGCAATTCTATCCTGCATGAGTTGATGTTGAACTTAGAATGATCTAAAAACAAAAGCTATTTTATGAGAGGTAGGCAACAGGAGGCAAATTTAAAGCTGTGCTTTCAACTTGAAAGCTTACAACTTCCTGACTTTGCAATGTTTCCTCTTTTCCTCTCGATTTGAAGTAATGCCTGAGGTGTTTTGTTTTATTTTTCCTCTTGTGTGATATACCTGGAAGGAGTCGAACTTTTCCAACCCATATGGATTAAGTTTGGTTGTACCTATGCTAAAATCCATAGATGATTCTATCAATACATTCAAATACCAAAGGAACTAAATTTCCTAAACCTTATTTTAATTTCTAAATATTTTTCTTTTGTAGCAAATTTCTTGACTGTGTGTATAATGCTAAGGAATGAGTTATCTCAATTAAAATTACTTAGGACCACAGGTATACTTCTGGTTAGACATTGACATCTGAGCCTGGCTGAACTAAGTCCCTAAGTGATAAACTTGCTATTGAATGAGATGTGTGAATACTGAATTTTTGACTGGTGATTCTAAAAGTCAATTATTTTTTCTATTCTCATTGCTGTGCCCGTATCCTTTTAGTTTGTTTAAGAAACAAATGCATGGAGTACAGCAAATGTTTTACTCCTGTTTTTTTCTCCTTTCAAAAACCTGTGAAAAAAATTTAAGCTATTGCTGGAATTAAAACAATATTCCACAATGAAGGGTTTAAAAAAGCTAATTAAAAAATGCTGAAAGAAACTGTTATAATTATTGAGAAATTTTTACAATTGCTTTTTGCCAAAAAATGAAACCTTGAATTTAGCTGGAAAACTCTGTGCTGCAACACTTGGCAAATACATTAGATGTCTTTAAAATTTGCCACAAATCCACTGTTGACAAGACTGCCTATTCCAATAGCACATGTCAAAATGAATTTTCCCTATGGAATATCAGCCACTAATTTGGTCTGATCAGCACTAAGTCTCATTCTTCTGTGACTTACAGTGTCTTTGATTTTGAGCTATTCCAGCACTGTTACTGGCGTAACACTGGATGCATGGTGGGTTTTTGGGAGGTGAGTTTTAAATCACGGGTGTCAGGAGGTGTTCTACCTTTACGGAACTCCAGTTTCCCTGATGGGATGATGTTATTTCCCTACTCAAGATTGTAAAGCTCTGATATACTAGAAGATGTCGTTATGACTCTACTCAATTCTACCCGCTTTCCATGTGGTGTTTGGGGGCATGACCTCCTCTTCCTTCTGCAGTTTCTTACAGAATTCATAAATGTGAACTTTAGATCAGATATATTCTCCCTGACCTCAGCAGCTAGAGTGCGAAAATTATTAGCCAAATTGATGCAATTTCATGAGCTTGTCTCTTCCCAAGTATAAAAAAGTTTCTACTGACATTTTAAAACCTCTCCAACCCAGTTTCCAGCAGCCAGCTACGAACTCAGTGTTCATGGATCTGGATCACTCTCTTCCCATACAGTGTATTTGTTGCTGCAAAGGAGCAGTTTTGTCACTTTACAAAGGCCATACCTTTGGAAGTGTGAGAAGGCACACACAAACTTAGCTACACTAAAGATGCATTACAGACAGTTAGCAATGCAATGCTTATCACTTGGTTTATGAGTAATCTTAATTTTTCTACAGAATTTTTGCAAATCTTTTATCCCTCCTGAAAGAATCACACAGTCTGAACTGAAGAGAGGGAACATGATATTAACCTGAATGCTTGTTAAACTGCACTGTGGTTATAAATGTTGTGGAATTCCTTTGTCTTTAAAATGACTGCCAAAACAGATTTAATCCTTTAAGGCTTCAAGATGTACGTTTCTTGGCTTGTGTGCTGGGACTTTTTCATACTGGAAAATGATGTATATTTTCCATATACACTGTGGGCTTCTTAGAATGGGTAGAATCTACTTACGTTAGGGGTAATGTAAAGACTGAGAAGCCAGGAAAGAGAATAGGAGTTCAATGGGGCAATCAACTCATACCCCAGACATCGGGATATGGACTGAAATAAGTCTGGAAACCGAGAGTTAACAACTAAGTGCATCTGAGGCTTTGCCTGAGGACAGAAGACTTTTTGCTTTCCCTACAGCCAGGTAGCTACAGCAAGCTAACAAAATCAGTTTGGGATTGACTGTATTCCTATAAGCATGTTTATACCCCTGCAGCTTGTTATGGGGTATTTTAAGCATCTATATGTAAGTAGAGTTATAGCAAATGCCAAGAGATCTTCAAGAGCTCCGAAGTAGTGAAACAAGCCTTGTGCAGAAATTGAAATACAGAAGGAAAGGGGTACTGAGGTAAAAGGAAGCTGCAGGTTATTAACATTGCTACTATTTGTGGATTAAGAAATAAAGGGTTGACTATGTATTAAAAATCACTTACTTTGCAAGAAA
This sequence comes from Dromas ardeola, assembly GCA_013398915.1. Classification (NCBI taxonomy): domain Eukaryota; kingdom Metazoa; phylum Chordata; class Aves; order Charadriiformes; family Dromadidae; genus Dromas; species Dromas ardeola. Next base: position 308,396 of record VYZM01018852.1, on the reverse strand, counting down.
ACAAGTACAGGATTTGTAATGCTTTTTTTTTTTTCCCAGTGTGGTGAGGGGTAAGACAGATTGAAACATTAACTTTTTTTTTTTTTAATGGAAAGCAGGTTTTCACTTAAAAAAAAAAAAAAAAAACAGGCACAGAAAGTATTGTCTTTCACTCAAAAAAAATTGATTAATTTCTGTATTTAAATTTTTATTTTTTGCTAATTATTTCTGTTGATTCTACTCTGAAGATGATCTTGGCTCCTGCTGGAGTCAGTGAGAGTTTTGCCATTGGCTCTACACAGCATAGATGCCAGAGAGACACTGCATTTGCATTATAAATCCAGGTTGTTATAATTAGAAGTCAGTTGAAATGCTGGTGTTCTACTCTGCATCACAAGTTTCCAAAAGTCTCATATTGTCTGGAGCTGTGATTTTGGTTTGGGCCCACCTCCAGGGCAGGGAGAGGCTGATTAGCTGTAGAATCTGTCTGAGATCTTGGTCAGCGATATTTTTATATTTTTGTGGTTCAAATGATGTATGCTGTACTAGGAAAGGAATACTTCTCACTCATTAATCATATTTCAGAAAATGGGAAGCACATGATAACTAAACAAACCAAAGCATGAAAATGAAGACAAGAATTACGGTAAGTTAGCCAGTGTGAAAACCTTTATGGACCAAGAAACACAATCAGGAAGAAAAAGATTCCTGATGAAAAATGTCACGGGCTTTTTGTTCTTGTTGATGCTATTTTTCTTTCTTCAGAGGTCTTTATAAGTTATTAGCCTAATAAATATAATAAAATATTAGCTATTACTTTTTAGTAAAAATAACTAAGAAAAGGAACATTCTGTTTCTAAAATCTTTGGAAGAAAAACATATGCATATATTAACAATCTTCTTACAACTATGTTGATATAATAAATTGTTCTACGGAAGATGACTATTATTAGTTTTTTTGGGATCTCGCAACGTAGGTAGAATATATTCTGTTAAAGGACTTAAAAGCTAAGTAACTGAAACTTTACCTCTACTTACCAACCATAACTTGAGTTTAAAGTTTTGGGTTTTCACTGGCAGTGAAAAGATTTAAAATAATGTGGAGCACGTACCTCCCACCACCCTTTGATGACAGAAGCAGCTGCAGCCCTAGGGAAAAGTAAGTCCCTGACTGCTCTTTTATGTGATTCTTTACATAGTTTATCCTCCCTGCTTTCCATGGCCAGCAGACCGAGGCTTCCCACATCCAAGAGAGGATGATTTTTAGCAGTTATGGATAGCTCCAAGAGTTTTGAAGGGTTTTGAGGAGCCAGTTAATGCTTTTAGGCTCCACAGTGCTCTTTGGAAGGAATCCCACATTGTGCTTGTGCACCAGGGAAAAAGTGCTTTCTTCAGGTTTGCTTTAAACCTGGTGTTTGCTGGCTTCCTCAGGCACCTTGAAGCAATTGCATTAGGAGAAATAAACAGCATTTGCCTACCTTAGGATATTATAGACCTTTATTCATAGACTTGTCCACTGTCAGTCAAGCTCTAGCTCAGGCTCCAGCACCTCTGTTGCGCTCAGGAAGAGACAAGCTCAATATATCTGCCAGGGAATGGGGCTGTGATGGGCTCAGTCCTGTCTGTGCCTGAGTTATGCAGACCAGGTGTAAAGAAACCACTCAGTGTGTGCGCGGGGCTTTGCTTTGGGGAACTTTGGAAGCTATCGCCATTTTGTAGGTAAAGTATGTAGATGTGGAAGAGTCAAGTTTAGGAAAAAGGGCTTAAACTTTGCACTTTGAATATAGTGTACTGCAGGTTTTGTTATGTAGCGATAGTAAAAGTCGAGTTTTTAAAAGGTGGACGTTGCCTTTGTTTGATTTCCATTTTGTTGCCATACGCTCTTGTCTTTGGTTGTGAGCAGTAAAAAAATCCACTAAACCTACTAAGAAAAAAAAAAGCTCCCAAAAGTTGAGAGAAAACAACTTCTAGTGATTTAGTTGAGGGGAAAACCTGGGTAGGAACTGAATAGATATACCGCATCCGCTGAGAAATGGTGGGGAACAAAGAAGGCCTTAGATAGAAGGAGGAACTGTGAGCATGTGTGTGTGCACGTGAATCTGTAAAGCAAAACTCTGAGCTCCAGGGTGATTTATTTATTTGCAAACACTTCTCATCTGGAGAGCCTCCTGCGATGCCCATCTCATCTTCACAGGGGTCTCCACCCAGCTTGTAAAATGAAGAATGATGTATAAGGCTGTAAAATGAGGAAATAAATTTCTTTGCAAAACAAAGTCTAACCAGGGTGCCTCACCTAGCAGAATCACAAGGACAGTAGACACCAGGAATATGGACAAATCATTAGGTCACAGCAGGAACCTTGAAGTGCCAGGATGGAGTGGCGCACAACATTTGGTTAATAAGCAGTCAAAGTATAAAAACAATGACTTTCCTAGTGAAAAAAAAGTCGTAAATTCTGTGTGTTCTGTTATTGATGGTTCAATGGTCGTGGTGAATCTAAGCCCTAAGGCTTCAGGCTTGCAAATATTAACATGCATGTAGCTCTGTGCACAAGCTAAAAAATTGTAAGTTACTCTTTGCTAGATTGTGGCAATGAGGTGCCATTTTCATTACTTCTGTGACAAAAAATATCACTTTTAGAATTTGATTTTGCTGTCATAAACAACTGGGAAGAGTGATTTGTCATCATGTTTTTTCCACAGTTACGGTTGGACTTGATGATCTTAAAGGTCTTTTCCAACCTAAATGATTCTATTATTCAATGATCACATTTAATCATCACATTTGCACATTTACAGTATAGGTGACACGTAAATTGCCAAACTCACTTTTACAATGATTGCATGCTAGGGCAGTTTTGCCTGACAAATTTAAGGCTATCCTTGTATTTTAGAATAAGCAAGCATTTAAAAAACCTATTTCATAAAATCTTGCCAAGCATCAAAACTGGCACCCAAATTTTTGACTTGCAAGGGTAAGTGCATTCAAGTATAGTTTTGAAAACCTATGCAAAAAAAATTACAGTAAGATATCCCTTGGATTTTATGAGTCTGAAATCCCATTATTCTGTGAGGTAGACTAATACAGTTATGTGTTTATATAAAGAGTAGTTATTCTTTCACAAGGGGGTTTACTATATTTTTTCAGTTATTTCCTTCCAAAAAAATTTTCAGCAATTATGAATATCTGGGCTGAAGTTTTCCCCATGTAGCAGTTGTATTTTGCAGTACTACAGACTGGCTCCAGGGAAACCGCTGCGGTCTCTTTAGTCCCAGGGCTTAAAAGCTCTATTGATATGACAGACCATAATGATTCAGAATGAGGATTATGGTCTATCAGTAAATAGCCTGGTATTATGCATGTACTATAATATAGTTACTATGATTTTTTTATGACATATTAGTGGAAGGCTCATTCATTTGTGTAATAATAACTCACCCCAGCATAACTTGTGTGTAAAAAGAGTAGGATTATGCTTTGGGAATTCAAATAGGAGTTGCTTCAGTGCAGGTTGGAGATGCAGAACAGCAGAAAGCAGAAGCTGCATGACTCTTAGTGGGAAACGGTGGACTATGCATTTTATTCTGAGCATATCTTTTTGTGTTCTTAACAGCACACTTCTGCAGCCCTCCAGAAATTCAAGTTATGTATAAATATGGAGTATATAGCAGGGTGTAAGACAAAATGAGTTGCCAGAGTTCCTTTTCCTCTCAACTTCCCTTTGCTCCATGGAAACAGGTCACGAAACCAAATTTAATCTTATCTTACTCATAGTGCTATTGTTTCTCTTCGGCTTTTATACTTGCACTGAATATAATAAAGAACTTAATTCCAGGTCATTTTTTCCAAATGGGTACAAATTTTCCCTTTCAGAAGTCAGAAGCAAAACCGTATGTGGCAGATGGTGGTGGTGGCTTAAGTAGGATATAGCCACAGTGAAAGGAAGGTTAATATTCCTCGAACGAGCAGAAGCTCTAGGGCATTACTTTCATTTGTAACATCCATGTATATCACTGATATACTTTTGGGAGTGATCTCATGGCTCATTGACACTAGTAGGAAGAGTTTTCTGATTTTAGTTTTTAAGGGTTCTTTCCTCCATAATGTGGGAAGTGTCTGGTGATGCACCATGAGGGTGTGTTTTACAGAGAGGGTATATAGCTGTTGTAGAGAGGTCAGGAAAAAGGAAGATTCAACCGTCCTTTTTTCTGTTCAAAGAAAGAATGAACAGGAGGGCTGACTTGCTTAGTGAAAACAAAAGGAAGGAGAATTTGAAACAGAAAATAATTGTAATTGTGGATGAAATAAGGATTCTGGCTGGAGCCATAATCAGGAAGCAAGTCAGAGGATAATGCCATGAAATTGCAGAGTAAACATCTGAGTGTACACAATGTTTCTTGGTGGCTGCAGTCACTACCAAGCACCAGCAAGGGAACTTTTCTTACCTTCTAAACCCCACTGGCTCTTATTTCCTTCTAAGGTCAGAAAGAAGCAGTGTTTGCAGAGTCTTGACGCTGAGTTTCCATATACAGAAATAATAAATACTTATTTTCAACCTACATAAATTATTGTATAAGAAGAAACTCTAGAAAAAAGAGTATGATGTGCAAATGAGAGCTCAGCACTTATGTGTGTCTTGTCTGCAACCCTCTGCCCAGCACTGGGTAAAAATATGGCTGTTGCTGCCCTTGGCAGAGATCTGTATAGAAAAGAGGTCAACCTCACATCTCAGCTCTTAACAGGCTCTTAGACGTGCAAACAGTCTTAATGACCACAAAGCTAAACTCACCGCACTCAGTTACAGTTCAGCCAGAGAGAATGGTATTCCACATGATTTATGTGACATTGTGTGTGGTAAGTGGGTGTGTTAATGTATTTTTTCACTCCATATTTATTGCCTGGCTAGACTTCCCTTGTTCTGACCATGTGCTCTCCGACAGATCAGGGAAGTCATAATAAGCAACTGCTCTTTTTCTACAAACACTCTTGCATTTGGAGCCTCACAAGATCAATCTTCCCTCTGTTTCCCTTCCTGTGGAACAATGCCATGAAGGAGGAGAGATGGAGACCATCAGGAATTGTGTCCTATTTTAAAGATGTTGGAACATAGTTTGCAATGTTCATCCTCTTTGATAGAAAATTCTCTTTTGTTTTCCATAGGCAATATTTCTACAGCTGAAAACAGACACAAAGCAAAAACTATTGCTGTGGAATGCTAAATTTCTTCTCTGTGGAGAAGCAGATCACCAGCTGCTGCAGCTAATCAGGAAGCAGAGAAATGCAAAAGAAAATCAGGATGTCTGAGCCTTCAGCTATGCAGACCCAGTCAATGGAGTTAACAGAAAGGGACAACGACCTGAAGAGTGACAATCTTTTCTAACCTGATCATACTCTGAACCATACTTCATAAGGTAAAGGCTGGTCCTTGGATTCTGTATTGTGGATTTAGGTTGGATCAAGAGAATTCAAGAGAATTCAGCACTAAATCTTCTACTGAAATCATCCTGAAATATTTGGCTGCTATTAAATTGTGTTTAACTTGAAATAGAAACTGTTGTGCAGTGGCAGCTTACTGCCATAGTGGTAGCACAACTAAAAATAAAGATGGGGCATGTTAAGTCAGTCCAATCAACCAGACTGATTAGACGCTATTGAGAAATATGCATCCACGCTTCTATGACCATGGAAGATCTGCTCCCATATAGGTGTTATCTCCTTCCCAAAGTCCTCTCCCAGTGCCCCATCTCATTTACCATTTGATGCCGCCAATGTAATGTGCCTTTGTGAGATGAGGTCGGTGCTTTATTGTCTGTAATCAGCACATTTAAAATACAGTTACAATGTTTCTTTGGATAGATATTCACCACCAAGGAAGGACCTTCTGGGCAGGTTTCTACTCAACGTGAAAGTATGTAGACTTCAATGTGGATTTATAAGTAAAGTGACCAACTCCTGTTGTAGGAGACTGAGGGCAGGAGCCAATTGCTTCTTCAAAGGGTTTTAGTGTACCTGAGATGTCCAGGGTATCCTTGGTGTATGGCTGGTACTCTGGATAGACACAGATCTGTTCATCAGCCCTGTGTGGATGTCTCAGACACCCTGGGACAGCTCCAATGGCACCACACACTTTTGCTTAGGCAACTGGATCACCAGCTGACTCAACACTGTCATTAAACTTTAAGGCATCATTCAGCTATCTAGCCAGTAGCTGCCTCTTTCATGATTAGCTAAACTGTTCTCTAAATTGACCAGAAGTGTCACTCATTTTCGGCCAGGCTCTTTTCAATGGTGCCCGGCAATAGGACAAGAGGTAATGGGTACAAACTTGAGCATAGGAAGTTCCATCTCCACATGAGGAGGAACTTCTTTACTTTGAAGGTGGCAGAGCACTGGAACAGGCTGCCCAGAGAGGTGGTTGAGTCTCCATCTCTGGAGACATTCAAAACCCACCTGGACGGGTTCCTGTGCAACCTGCTCTAGGGTGGCCCTGCTCTGGCAGGGGGGTTGGACTAGATGATCTCCAGAGGTCCCTTCCAACCCTATGATTCTATGATTCTATGATTCTATGATTCATTTGCTTTAAGTATTGTCTCAGATGCCCTCAGGCATCCTGCCTTTGCCTGGGCCTCCATCTGTTGCTCAAAGTGGGCATGGGTCTCCTATAAACTTTGCCTTGACTCTCCAAGCCCACATGGGCCCAGACACAGGCATCTTTGACCGCAGTAAAACCCAATGTGTAGGCAACCGAATTGATTACTGGATATTCAGTGACTATAATGGCATTGCTGGCTTACAAGTAGGTATCTGTATTCAGATGTCTGGTGTCTTACTCTTGAACTGCAACCTGCCCAGAGGGTCAGATTTTGATCCTCGTTCTCCCAAGATATGCTATTTTTCAAACTGAAGCACATGGACACCTGTGAATCTGTAGATTAGTCCTGAGAGATCTGTGTAAGATGACTTAGCAAAACACGTATATGTATGCCAGGAAGCTGCACAGGTACGTGAAACTTTGAAAGGGTCTGCATCAACACTGGAGATTCAGCAGAGCTCCACATATTGAAGTGTTTACAAAACATGGATTGAAATTTTAGACATTCCAGTGTGTGCGTGGGTGCATGCTGCTGTCTTTTCCTACCAGGGAATATAAAAACTTTTGAAGACAGAGGTTTTTTCCACATAGTATTGTTTTGCTAGTCTTAATTAACCATGAGTAGTTATAAACGATAAAGTAAGAAATACCATACTTTTTAGACCAATGGTCATTCTAGTCTAGAATTTCTAGCAGATAAGATGCTTTATTGGGACAGCGTGTAAGTCTAGTCCTTTTAGTATCCTGGCTAGTCCTTTTAGTGTCACTTTATGGACCTGTTTTCTATAAATTTTTCTAATCCCTTTCTGAACTTGAGTTTACTTATTTCGATCTATACCAAAGTGGCTGAAAACCATTTATCAACACACTGTAGTCAGCTGAGACCTTAACTGTCATGTGTGTTGATATTATTTATACTAGTATTTAAAATTCATATTTCAGGGGTATCTTCTGACCTTTAGAAGGTCATGGACTTAGGGTGGTAGGCACTGTAAAAAGCTGGACTGTCTGTAATACGTCTGTTGTGCAAGGGTTTGCTGGTTTTTTGCTCCAGAAAAAAATTTACATTTAAAAGGAGTGTTATCATTGTGCTTTGGCTCAATTTTTTCCCATTGATAAAAAAGAAAACCACAAATGCTTTTATTTTTAAAATATTTGAGTGGAACATTTGTTAATGTTGTGAAATAGCGGTAACTTTGAGTCATTAAGTACTGAGTTGAGATATTATACAATCACAATTTGTACCAAGTCCCTCCTGTTTTAATTTTTGCCTGTGCCCATTTTTCATGTTGACTTTGACAGGATCAGGGTGTAGTCTCAGAAATGCAGCATTTATCTTACAGTGATAAAGATTATGCCTTTAATGTTGCCTTTCAAGAATAAGAGAAGTCTGACAAATTGTCTGGGTAGTTTCAGGGTTTATTTGCTGTAGTGCTTGCTGGTTAGGGGTGTTCCCCATTTATTTCACACAGCTACTGAAGTTCCAATTCATTAAAGCAATGTAGTCATATACATTTCAACAGGACCAGACACCTGCTAAGAGTTATGCATCTGTTCAGATGTTCTCAGTCTTTGTCGGGAGAGCTGTCAGGGACAACCTGTGGGAACTACTGAAAATGACTTATGATCATATCTAAGTCACATCCCTGTTTGTACTGAATTATTTCGATAAGTATGTACTACCCTATATATGGTAATACATCCTACCTTTGCCTGTCTACATCCTTGGTATTTGTTCATAAAAGCACATTCAAATAAGCAGACTCCTCTCTAGCCTCATGTTTTTAAAGTTACTCCTACCTGCTACATCTTTTGAGTTTTTCTTTCTTGTTCTATGAGGTCAAGGCTGGCAGAATTTCACAACATTCAGCCAATATCCATGGTAAGTTTTGGGAACAAATTGATGTGTTCTTCCTTTTTCTCATTTCAGCTTAACAAAATCTTCCCTTGTGCAAATTCTCAGCAAATAACAATTTGACATTTGCCAGATGATGCAGGGATAAGAACTGAGGACCTGTTCCTTCTTTTTCAGAGAAAAAACTCAAATAAAGCCAGCTGGGAATTTTGCCAACATGAGCTGGAACCCCACAGATATGACCGAGTGAAATGGGGAGAGGGCAGAGAAATGCAACCATACTGCCAGAGAGGCAACCAAAGGGCAAAACCTGAAGAAGAAGACCCCATCCCCTACTCAAAACTCAGAGGTGGTGAGCATGGTTTTACAAAGTCTGCACCCAGCAGAGTATCTGAAGGGCTTGCTCAGGTATCTTGCCGAACTGGTAACTGAGTTGATGCCTTTGAAGGAAATGCTGACGTTCAACAAAATGCCACGGTGTTGGAACATGACTCTCTCAGTGAATCTGCCTCCTGCCTTCACATATTCATGTCGATTTGGACACATAGCTCACGGGTTGATAAATAACTCACAGATGAAGCTGACGTATATCAAGCTTAACTTGAATAGGCATTTTTCTCTCTTTCCTTTTCTNCTTTTTTCTTTTTTTCCTTTTTTTTTTTTTTTTTTTTTTTTTTTGCAGAGGGTAAAGGATGTGGCCTTATCTTGGGCACTCCCTGACTTCTGTCAGTTGGTGTCACAGCTGGAATGTTATTTAAATCCAATTTCTTTTATCTGAAAGTATTTATGTGAGCAGATAAAGCATTAAGCCTTCATCCTAAAGTGCCCTGCTCCACTTTAGTGCTCCAGATAACATTGACTTACGCTGGAGCTGCCTCTCAGCGAACAGGAAATCAATTCTCTCCCCCGTTCTCCGCTTGATCTTCTGTGGTGGATAATGGGGATGTGTGTGTGATGCTACTGACAGACTCCAGGATGCAGTCCATTAAGAGGTTAAAGGGAATCTCCACTTCAAACTGTAGAAATCTGTTTTTTTTTCTAGTGGAGTTTTATTTATTTGAGGTGGGGAGAAGAGTGGGACAGTTCAAATCTGTATTTACTGCTTTTCTCTGACTTGAAGCCTAAGTTTAAAAGCCAGAAGGTCTCCTCTCACTCTTCTCACCACTCATAAACAGCTTACTCTAGTAGACCCGTTAATGTAGCTGAGAGAATGAGAGAATTCAGCATGAGTGAAAGTGTCAAGAATTGTCCTGAAGTGGAATACATGAGATCTATGGGTTTGAAATGCAAAAAACAGGAACTGAAATACAGTCAAGTGCTTTCTAAGACTGCTGGTATAGCCCTTTTTAGGAGGAAGCAGAAGAGTTGGGAATGAAGTAGTGAAGTTGATCCTGGAAGAAAGGGAGTGAGGGGAAAGGTATTTTTAGTTTTGCTTTTGTTTCTCACTATCCTAGTCTATTTTATTAAATGGCAGTAAATTAAACTATTTTTCCCCAAATTGAGTCTGGTTTTCCTGTGACGGTAATTGGTAAGTGATCTTCCTGTCCTTATTTCAACCCAAGAGCTTTTTAATCTTAAAATCTCCCCCTGCCCTGCTGAGGAGGGGGAGTGAGAGAGCGGCTGCGTGGGCACCTGGCAGCCAGCCTAGGTTAAACCACCACAGTAACCCATGCGCTCTCTGAGGTTAGTGCTAGCAGTCTCTATAAGAAGTTCTGGAGAGTTAATTGAGATTTGTGGACTGGGAGATGGGAATGATTAGATTGGATTAGAGTGTCATATGCAAAAAGTCTTCTGGACACAGATTCTTACAGCTGTACCTGATTTTTGTGAATGTCCCTGATGTTGCAGGAAAAGGGATGTGTATCACGTGTCTTGTTTAAACTCTGGTAGAAACACAAAGAGGAAAAATATGTAGGCTAAATGAGCCACATGTTTAAAAGTGAAAGTATAGAAAATTGGCAAGATCTGGACCAGAAATTGGCATGAAAGACTTGAACAGTCCCCATGAGCCTGCTTTTGGGGAAACGCGCCACAGAGAAAAAGGGGAGGAAAGGTTTACTGGGTCAGAGGGGTAATAAAACTGAGAAGAAGTTGTCACATGCATCATTTTCCCTGGGAAACCTGTGTACTGCAAAGCAGAAAGTACATAAATACTTACGACACAGTGACCCAGAACAGCACCAGCTAGGAGTTAAGCTGTGGGACCTAAATACTTCATATGTCAAGGACAGAGGCAGCAAGTGTTGTTTTTCTCATGGATGCATCACTTCAGAGGGACAGTATCCTGGACCTCAGAGCTGGTAACGACATCTCCAGAGAAGCTCCTCATGGCTGAAGGTGAGTCCCTCTCCGCAGCTGCTCTGAAGAGTGCATTTACCATGTGTGTCACGGGCCCTTTATCCACTTACAGCATCATCTCTCATGGATTTGGAGGAGGAAATAAGATGGCAGTGCTCAAATTTGCTTCCTCTTGAAGGATTTCTGCAGATATGACTGACTGCTTATTCATCCTCCCAGCAGCTGAAGGGAAAATCAGTGACTCTACAAGAGCCTGACGCCATCTGTAATGGTTTGATGTGGAGGTGACTGTACCTTGCCTCCACTGCATCAGGGAAGCCCCTTTGCTTTGGACACAACAGCTCTCCAAAGGCACGTACCAAGTACAAGCCACCTGGACTCTGGCCTTGTAGTTAGTCATAGTTAGGGACACACTTTGTTCCTATCTAATACTACTTTTTTTCTTCCCTTGTGTATCATAAAAGAGTAAAGTATCAGCACTTCATAGCAAAGTCTAACACAAGGCTCTGGGCAGTGAAAGTAGCTCATTAAACTCACTGTAATTGACAGATGGATACTTTGGAGGTAAATCTGACAGTAAGTAGAAATATTTGTAACAGTGAACATTGGACCTGGATGGTTCATTTCCTGGCAGTCCGAAGGAGCCTCCTGGTCCTCTTGGAGAGCAGTTCTCCAAACTGCTCTATTTGGATAAAAGGAAGCCAGTAAATTAGATGAAGAAAAACTGAGTGTAGAAATGGTGGTTTAGTTGCTTCACTCTTGTGAAGCACTCTTATGACTCATTTATGTCAATCTTCCTGTCCTCTGGAGTACTCTTCTGTTTATGTCCTTTGCTATACCAGCTCCTATTGCTCTTGTAGTTCTTATGAACACTTATGAATGCTTATGAACACTACAGATTCTGTACAAATCCAGGTGTGTTCCTTTGGGTACTTTGAGAACTTCATCTTCTACTGCAGGAGTGACTGACTGCCTCCTAGGATCATCCTGGGAGTGGGTGTTCTGTTGCCACAAAGTGACTCCAAAGGCGAGATGCTGCTGGGAGGTGCAGCTCTGCTCCATTCTCCTTGCTCTGGTGGTGAGCTCCCACTGCTCCCAGCACTGACAGCTCACTCTGGGGCCCCAGACAGCTTTACAGTTGATCAGCCAGCTGGCTGGACTCATCCTCTGGTTGGAGCGATGCTAGGGAAGGGTCAACCATGGCAGAGAACAGGCAGGAGCTTGTGGCCAGGTTGGGAAAGCAGAACCACTCAGCCAGAGCCAGGTTAATGTAGTATCAGCTCAGCTCCATGTCTCCCTGCATGGGTCTGGTCTATACACACACATGTAGGAATGTTTGCTTTTTAATTGTAACTAGTAATCAAAGAGAAACAACTAAAAATGTCATCATATGCAATCACAAGCTTAAGAAATCCCTTTAAGAAATGGACACTGACTCATCTTTCTTAATCATCTGAACGATGCACATGAATGCCCTTTCAAGTCAGTGGACAGAAAGAAATATTTCTGGTGTCTGATGAATCTGATCTACCATTTGGAACAAATACAAGGAAGCAACTTTTAAACTGTGGGTAATGAACCTCTGGCAGACACTGCTGTTGGAGCGCACGTAGTGTCTGCAAGCACAAAAAAGACCTGAGTTCATGGACAAAATGGATGTTACAGGTAATGGACAGGGTTGTATCTTCCACTCTTCCTAATCCAATGACCCTGGACACTGGTAGGGTACAAGGGCAGTGGCTTGCAGAAGGTGGCCAGGGCTTTTCCTAACGACATCACCTATTACTGCCGCTGCAAGCAAAGCACTGCACCCAGAAGGATATGTCTTCTACTCTGATACTGTCTACAGCCCCAGATGTTACTCCTCCATTTCTGCCTGACTCCGAACACTGCTTCCTCTCCTCCTCACCCTCACAGGTCCAACTGCGCTGTACGTGTCACCCTAAAAATTTAGAGACTGGGACATGAGGACAGAAAGGTGAGAAAGGATGGACAGACCATACTAAAGTATAGGTACCGTGTATTTTTTTGTCTATTACTCCTCGGATAGTCTCTGAGGATACTCTGCTTGGAGAAACTAGGTGTTGTTTTAATCAGTTACAAAGGAATTATTTTTTGTTGAACTGATAACTGGGAAAGTGCTTCCTACCTAACAAACAGCCTTGAATATTGTGCTCAGCCTTGAGTATCTCAGCCTTGAATATTTCTTCCAAAGAGTTAATAAGCACAGCTCTTATTACTAATGCTGTATAAAGAGCAAAGAGCCACTTAAGGGACACTCTTGTTTCATGGCCAAAACTGGAATAACTAGAGCTGAACTAAAGAGGTCTACTTGGTTGGAATGGAAATAAATCTGAAATAACCCAGACCACAAAGACCATACATGCCAGCCTCCGCTCAAAGGTGCTGCAGTGCAGCTGGGTAATTCCTGTTGCTGCTGAAGAGCAAATTCTGCAGAAAGGGCAGGTTAGAAGGGTGGTATTTGACTCATCTACCTTGAACCATTGACATGTTGGAGGAAGCCATCTGAGATAGTTGCTTAGATGCCCTTTTTAGTCAGTGGGAGAAATAGGTGCTTTTGGGGTCTAATTCGTCCAAGTTACTCCACAATTTTCTCCTGGGTTGAGACTTGTTGAGGTGCAGATGTCTGTCTCAGGGGTGCCTATGGTTTGGCCAGAGAAATCTCTACCCCAGGGACTGAAGCCAACAGTGTGGGCTGAATATTGCAAAGAGTTTCTGTCAAAAGTGGGGAGAGGCCAGGGGAAGTGGTCATGGAAAATGGCAACAAGATTCCTTTCCATGTTCTGAAAATTTAATTTTTGAACTTGCCATTTTCAGGCAGCATTTCCCTTTCAAATCCCTTTCTAATCATCTGTAGAAAAGGATTAATAAGAAGGGTGAAATAACCTTACTGAGAAACAATGCTCTCTTTTGGATAGCGCAATACTTTTCATTTTGATCCAAAGATCACTTTTCTAATTTCAATTCTTCTAATAACAATAAATTAGCCTTTGAATTGAGCCACACTGAGATGTTTGTGTGGGCTTAATCACCCAAGCAAAAAGAAAAAAAGAATCCCAACCTATTATTTGCCTATAGACATTAATTTTCCCCACTGCTGTGGAAAATAGTTGTGGTTACAATGGTAATATCTTCTTTCTTTTTTTTTTTCTTTTGCTTCTCCTGTTATAGCTTGTTGTGTTGGGGACCAGAGATCACCCACAAAAACTCCTTTTCACGCTACTTTGTGTGTGGATGTTGTATTTTTCACGCTGGAGCCTGTACAAGCACAAGGCGCTCAGAGATGAGGGTGAAGCTCTGGAAGGATTTTTAAGAGAGTTGACATCAGCTGGTGACAGCAACTTTTCCCTGGATTTTCCGATTCTGCCTATGACATGGAAATGGAGGTGTAGTGTAGCAGAAGTCCTTAGCATATTTTGGAACCTTCTGACTTTCAACACAAAAAGCAATCTTATGCTGGCATAAGTAAAATAAAGATATATCCACTTGCCAAAATTTGATTTTGCGGATGTCTTATGAAATTAAACGGAAGAATCCTTCCTCTAGAATCTTCAGAGTAAACACACTATACCCTGACGAGAAGTGAGGTTTATGTTGATTTTTTGGCAGCTAAATATTTTTAGGTGCATCTCGGGAACAATTTTCTTGCCAATCTCTCCAGAACGGAAACATTTTTTGGCACAATTTTTTAACATTGTGTTCTCTAGGAAGCAACTTTTTTCATAAACCCACTTCCTGAAAAAAAAAGAAAAAGGTATTTTGTGTTATTGCAAAACCCAGAAATGCATTGATTTAGAAATGCTGCTTTAATGCCTTGTCAGATTTTGCAGCTGAAATGTGTAGTTTTTTCCTTTTTTTGTGAGCTGAGCTCCCCTGCTGGGCTCTCTCTTTCCTCACCACTCCCCGCAAGGTCAGAGTCCCGTAAGCCATTGCCTCCCTGAATCCAAAGAGGGGAGAGGACGAAGAGGGTCGCTGTGAGGGATAGAAGCTGGTGTGCGTGCAGGAAAATGTGCTATTAAATTCATAGGACAAGGAGCCTCAGCTACAACAAGGCTTTTGTAAACAAAATATTTCATTCTTCACCAAAGTATTTAATTTTTTAATTACTAACTCAGAAATATGAATTTTTCTCTCTTTTCCCTAGCTCCATTTTCAGGTCATCATTCATAACAGGGGCTTGTTTTCCACTTTTAGAATCATAGAATCTCAGAATTGCCTAGGTTGGAAGGGACCTTTCAGATCATCTAGTCAACCATCAACCTAACATTGACAAGAACCATCACTAAACCATATCTCTAAGCACTACGTCTACCCATCTTTTAAAAACCTCCCAAGGGATGGTGCCTCAACCACTTCCCTGGGCAGCCTGTTCCAATGCTTAATAACCCTTCAGTGTAAAAACTTTTCCTAATATCCAGTCTAAACCTCCCCTGGTGCACCTTGAGACAATTTCCTCTTGTCCTATCACTTGCTACTTGGGAGAAGAGATCGACCCCCACCTGGCTACAACCCCCAAACAATGGGCAAAGCAGCACAGCCCTTTCTGGGGCTGAGCAGGAGCCTGTGTGAAAGATTATTCCTATCACACACCAGCGATGATTCTTTCTGCAATAGTGAAACAGTGAACTGCCTTAATTTCTCCATGAAGAAATGCAGAATAACAACAGTTCTTAAAACCCCACAGGCTTTACGAAGTTTATACCGAATTCTGGTGAGAGTCATCCAAGGCAGTTTTATCTGCATCAGTCACTGATACCACTCAGAAACGTAAATTCTTTGTAGGAAACAGGCCAGGGCCAACCCACCATGATTTGTGATGGCCAGCCAGGCTTCAGCTCAACACAGAAAAGCCCAAAGAGCATCTTAGTGCCCAAACTTAATTCCTCAGAAACACCAGGTGTTTTGCATTGACGTGGAATAAATTTTATGATGTGGCTCAGATAACTCACTTTTTAAACCCAAGTCTCTTTGTGAATTAGTTTTATGAATTTACCTGTACAAGAATTTACCTGTTCTTAATGCCTCATGCTGCAAACTTCTGTTGATTTAGGAAGTCTTTGGGAAAGAGGGATAGTTTTCTTCAAGTTAATCTGACTCCTAACTCCAGGTGGAGGGTATCAAGGTTCAGCTCCTTAATATAGTTCTGGTTGTTCTAAAGTTAATAAATGCCCTTAGCAAACAGTATCATTCCTTCATTGGAAAACTAGCGAAATTTGTGGATAACCCAGAGAGGTTTGCCAAACGCTTCTAAGTTTTATACTTTTCTAATTAAGAAAATTAAGGTGTGCTGTTTCTGCATGGCTAAAGTCAAGAGACCATTGAATATCTTATGTACATCCTTGCCTGTTTCTCACTACTCTGATGATTCCAATAGATGCTTTTGACTCTATTATTCATTGTCTACCAGTTGTCTTTTCATCATTTTATTACAGTTTGACAGACTAAACAGCTGTTTAAGTACAAGTAGATATTTTTCTTGGTCTTTGTTCAGAGTTGCTTTAGCTCATGTGAAACACCGATTTCCAGCTGGGAGCCAAAGCAGTTTGAAATGTCTGCAGCAGACAGCTAAGGATACAGTTTAATTAGCCTTCTTTGATCTTTTCTATGGTGGCTGATGATTTACTACAGCTTGCAGCATGGTGAGGCAATTATATTCATGGTCATTATGACAGCATCCTTTGAGCCAGAGTTATCGTAGAAGTAAGATTAATTATAACGGGATTTTGTGGGGCCCAGAAGCCAAGATAAAGTAATGTTATATTCAGAAGAGTGCAATAAAGGAGAGCTTCATAATCAAAATATTGGGTGAAACCTTGGCCCGGCTGAGGTTAATAGCAAAACTCTTTGTAACTTTAGAGAGTAATTCACTTGTAGGGTATGCCAGACGTACAGTAACTTGGACAATTTTCTGTAAGATCTTAACGACGTCGTCTTTCTTGGGCTGATGCCACTGTCAGCCCAGGATATGGTAGCAGTGCTATTCTTCGTTCCCTTCAGCATTATAGTCTTCCTTCTTCTAGAAACATAGGAGAAAATTTTGCAGAATCTAGTTAGGTACACTGATAGCTTTAGGGTTTTCCTTTCTTTGCCCCTTGTTTTTTATTTAGAATACTTCTCAGGTTATTGCCCTCAGGTCCTGTGCAGCTGCTCTGCCATGACGGGGAAACATCTTTTAGGTGAATCTATGCAGCATAATGGAGTGTGTCAGTGTTACATTTGTATCTGTTCAAAGATGACTATATTTTGTAAATATTATGGCTTTGGTAGCAGTTGTTGTGTGTCAGGAGAGCTAATAGCACTGGCCACAGGCAGAGCACAGCTTCTTCCAGATATTACCTGCCAGAGCCTGCTCATCCTGTATTTCTGCCTCTTTCCTTGGGCCTGCCCTGGCACAGTGGTGTGTACTGTTATCTTCACTGTTTCTAAACAAACTAGCTGGTTTGTACAACAGTTCTTCAACAACAGTTCTTCAGGGTTTCTCAGCAAGAGAAACTACATGTGCAAGTTTGAATGTTGTGTTAATGCAACCTTGTCTGTTCTCCTTCTCCAGGAACCTGTAAAAGCCTAAGGACAGCTTTTGAGGGGTCAAACCAAACATTTGGTTAGTGCCGCCTCTGATTTGAAACAATAGCCAAGGCAAATGTCTGGGGAAAATTGTAAGAGGAAAAAAAGTATATATCAAATTCCCCCCAGAATACTCCTAGGCCCCAGCAGCCTGTCACCCAGAGGTACATACTTGCTGCTAATAGCTCTTATGGGTTTTTATTTAATGAATTTTGAACTCCTTTTTGACCCCATGCAAACCCTTCTTACTACACCTTCCTCCTGCTCAGACCCGCTGCTGACCCATGCTTTGAGGGAGGACCTTCCACTGCTGTCCTACCCACCGGCCAGGGACCACCTCTCTGCATGGTCTGGTGCAGCCGCACGCTCCTGCAGGCATTTCTTTGCCATGAATCCCAACATCGTTCAGTTTACAGATGGCAGTAAGTTCAGGGGAAAACAATGTCAAACTCCAAGATATCATGCAAATTTCAGACATGGAAGTGCTCGAAATGGGGAGACTTACTTTCTAAAGCCCAGCTTTATGGAAACTACTGAAATTAATGGGCTACATAAGCCTGTAAAGAGGACCATTGCAGTGATTTTTCTCTGGATTTTTATATATTCCTAATATTATTTTTTCAAGTAATCGAATACTATAGCTGCCGTGGGGAAGAAAGAG
This sequence comes from Dromas ardeola, assembly GCA_013398915.1. Classification (NCBI taxonomy): domain Eukaryota; kingdom Metazoa; phylum Chordata; class Aves; order Charadriiformes; family Dromadidae; genus Dromas; species Dromas ardeola. Next base: position 290,426 of record VYZM01018852.1, on the reverse strand, counting down.
AACTGACCATGGGATGCTGGAAGCGAGAGCTGGGTGGCAGGCTGCTCTGCTGCTCACAGGAAGGCGAGAACTCGCCTTTACCACCCAAGGGAAACAGAGTATGTGATTTTGTGCAACTCCTGGCATTGGTTTTGGTTTCATGCAGACTTTCTACAGGTTTCTCCATTAAAGCAGGTTGCTGGTGACTGCCAGACGTCCCCTTGGCGGCTGTGGTTTGGCTGCTGTGTTGGTGTGTTCTCTGCCTCGGTACTGACGTGCGGACACGAACCTTAGTGTCTTGCAGCTTTTGCTGCAGTTGGACCCAGCTATTTCTCTCCGTGTCTCTGTGAGCTCTGCCAGCAGTTCTCAGCAGCAGTGTTGGGCACAGGGGGGTTGCTCTCCTCCCTCCCCGCCTGCTGCTTATCAGCTGTCAGCTCCCTGAGGTGAGCCATTGCCTCTTGGACCTCGGAAGGGAGCTGGCCTCACAAAACACGCCGTTTTCCCAGGAGCTGCTGCATTTTGTGGTTTCTCATCAGCCTGCTCCTCTGTCCTCTCTTAGTCGCTGATAACAGATGGCTTTGGGGGATTTAAGACCATAGATTAAACAGCCGTAAGGGGGTGAAATGCAGGAGTCCCGCTGGCTTACTCCTCGGGCAGTGGTGCGGCAAGTTTTGCTCTCCCACCGTTGTGGTGGAACAGCTATATTGCAAATTTTTTGGCTTCACCCATTGATACTGCTTCATTCAGACCAAGCAAAAATCTCAAAGCTTCTGCCTTTGACTGCTTTCAATTAAAGGCCTGAGAGGAATCCTTTGTCTTCAACATTTCGGACCACGTGAGCAGTCATGGGTTAAAACCTCCCTAGGTAGACGGGAGCTGCTAGAGCCGCCCCAGCCAGTGACCCTCGGATAATGAGGTCACGGGGAGATTTCAGAGCCATATGTTTGTCCCCGCCCAGGTGCTTTGAGGATGTGTAGACATGTGTCAAGGATATGTCAAAGCTCATGGACACTTCCACAAAGCTCAAGCCTTCCCAAACCGACCCACTCACCGGGCACTTCCCTCCTGTGTGTCTGAGCTGGGTTCAGCGTGGCAGCTCTGACGAGGCTTGCTGAAGGGCTTTTATTTAAAACATGGATCTTTCCTGATCAGTTTTAAATGTGATTCACTCTTGTTGTGGCTCATCATTTAAAAGATATAATTTTTAAAATTATTGTTATTATCATTATTATTAACAGCTAATGATTGCCATTATTGTGCTTTTATTGTGGCTCCAGGTAATTTCAGATGTCTGTGGCCAACATTATCTTCTTTTCCTATCAGGTGTTGATGCAGACGAGTTGCTGACTTTCTCAGTACAGTTATACTGCGTTGCGTTGTGTGGCGGCCCTCTTGTTTTCTTGGGATGTTACTTTTGTCAGACTTTAAAACATTAGGAGCCCTCTGTGCCCAAGGGCTTATATTCCTATTTTGAGGGCAGTAAATACAAATTAAATGCCCTGTGATGTCGATAAGGGGGCTCAGTGCACTCTGCAAACATGCTGGCTGCAAGTGTCAGACTCGCCTAAATGTCTCCAGCACTCAGGGATGTGTTTTTAAACACAGAGAGCGCCTACAACAGACAGGATTTCCAAATGTACCCCCAAATCAATTTCTACTGCTTGTAACACAGCTTTGGAAATCAGACCCACATTGCTTAAGGCCTTAGAAAGGTCTCAAGCCCCTAACTGCTCCTCACAGGGGTGGGAGAGAGAGATTCGCGCATCACCCTATACTTAATACCTCTTATCAGTTAACTTGAGTTAACTTGAGTTAACTTGAGTTAACTCTTATCAGTTAACTCTACGCTGCTAAGTGCTCAGGCTTCTGAAGATGTCCTTTGGTGTGCCTGGATATCCCCCAGCCCCAGAGGAGCTGCCTAAGTGGCTGGCATTGGTTTTGGGTATCACTGTGGGGATTGTCCCTCTGGCAGTGTGGCGTTGCCCAGGGTGGAGGGTGGTGGCATGTGACTACTTGCCCAGCCTGGACCCAGGACCCCTTGCAGAAGTGGTGCATAACTGGCTTTGAAGACTTTCCCCTTTACAAACAGAAAAGCAGAGGGAGGTTTAGCAGGATGAGCCTGCATTGATGTTCGTGAGAATTTTTCCAGAATCACCCGGGGGTGGGATATGGACTATCGGGATCTCCATAAACACCCTCTGCCCTTGCCCTGCTCCAATGACAGCTCTCATTTTTCATGCTGACCACTCCTTGGAGACAGGGTGGCCCTCAGTGTCCTCCACATAGTATTTGAAACCCAGAGATCTTCCTCCTACTGCTCTGTCTCTTTTGCAATTGGTAACTTTTGCAAGAGTCTTGCAGATCCCTATCTTCCGAGCTTGCTGCCAAATGTTAGTCAGAGACTGAAACTTCTCATGCAGGTCCCAGTGAGGGAACATGGTCTTGCAATATAATGATAATAATTATTCTTCAAATTAGACTGCACTCTGCAGTTTTGCTCATTGCTTTGCCTCTCTGTTGGCTGAGTGCCTGAAATAACAAAGCCAGAGATTGTCTGCAAGGCAGTAATACATCTTATTTTAATAACCATAACTCATCGCTTTTTTTTTTTTTTTTCCATTTTCAGAGAAAACCTCTGAAGAACCCCCTGGTTTTGACCATATTTTATAGATCTATTGGATTGCAGAAGGACAAATAAAAAACATTCATAGGAAGGTGTCGTGAGAATGGGTAACTATTACATGCCTGCAAGGTGACAAATTCTGGCTACTGTGTGCACATGAAAGGAGTAGGAAAAGAGCCCGGAGACCTGTCCAAGAGCAGGAACTGGAATGGGGCCAGGTGGTTTTGCTTGCTGCTTGGGTAGCTCTGCAAAGGGAAGAAAATTGTTCCTTCTGGCCTCTGCTTAAGGATTTGAGTTAGTTTGGGCCTTTCATGTACCAAACCCTGCTGGAGGGAGACATGGTTGCAACCATGGGAGGGATGGGGAGAGAGGTACTCTGGAAGATGCTCCCAGTCAGGTACATCTGGATTTATGGGGTGATGTACCATCTACTAAAACAGCACTGCCAGCAGTTTATTTTATGGGGTTTGGCACTCAAGCAGGACTACCTCTAACCAGTACCTTGTAGGCACCTGCAAGCAGTAAGCTCTACATTTCTCTTCACAGAGAATTACTGTTATGGATGAAGCATAAGCAGCCTTTTGGGTATAACATTCCCAGACCTCCTCACACAGGCCCATCTTACAGAAAATTTCCTAAATCACTTGAATCTTCATAGGTCTAGCATGCAGTCACCTTTATGTCAGATCTTTGCACCTTCTTCTTCCACAGAGGGATTTAGCTACAGGCTGTCTGATTATCCCAGAAGCTTTTTTGAGATCTTAGGTTATTTTTGTTTTTTTAAAGTCTTCCATGTAAGTTTTTTACTTGGTTTCAGAAGAGGAAAAGTCTGTGTAATTACACTGTCTGCGTCTCTAGTTCCTGACGCCATGAGAGCTCAGTCATGGTCTTTTGTGCTTGGCGGCACCCGGGTAGCAAATTGGCAGGTATGGACTGGGGAGCTCCAGCGCAGCTGCAGCAGAGGCTGCTTCTGCCTGAAGAGTTGGTGCAGAAGAAAAGGACGTGGAGTTGAGATTTAGGGTGGAAATACAGGCACTAAGCTCCTTAGCACGTCAGTGAATATGAGTAGGTGAAAATAAGTACCTTAAGGCCATTTTTACTAAAAATAGGTGTAGAAATACCAGAAAGGATATGACAATGGAAAGATAAAATAAAGAGAACAAATACCTCTTCTCTCTTTATTTTCTCCTTTCCTTGTGTTATATGCTACCTTCTCTTCTATGATAGGATAAATGACTTCCTGCATCTGGTACAGAGCTTCTGATTTTTCCAAGAAGATATTATAAACCCAATATTGTCTAATGACTTGTGCAGTCTGGGCTGTTTCAGACAATGAACGCTTGGCAGTTTAGTGGAGGTGCTGGGGCCATAACGATCAGTGAATGAATCCCAGCAATGTTTTGGATCGGTTCTTGCTTCCAGTTGGCATTCGCTCTCCTGTCTGATTCTCTGCTCGAGCTCTGTTGCATGTGAGTAAGGCATCAAGCCGTCACTAATTTTAAAAGCTGGTTCCCTTTGGCACCAGTTGCACTTCAGCTGACTCCTGCAAACAAACAAAACGTTTTCCAAAGTTTTGTGGAAGTTTGGAAGGAGTCTCCCATTCCTCACTGCCTGCACTTTGAAAATAAAAACACTGCTGTATTTTCCCCTACCTGAATATGCAGACTTCACCTCTTCTGGAGCTGACAGGGGTTTCCTACATGTGATCCTGTGTGCGGGTTGCCTTTCAAACTGTTTTCCCCTGTTATTGGATAGTTTCCCAGTTCTGAAATAATCAGAAAGACTTGTCAGACTGATTTATTTCTTTGCGGGGATATAAATGAAATTAAACAGGCACAAGCCAAGAGTTTCCATAATCAGGAGATTAATATTAGGCTCTGACATTTTTATTTAGGCTAATAAATAAATAGGTATGAAAAAATGCTGAATGGCTCCCAGCAGCTGTGTTTGGGGTTGACGATTTTGAGTGCTTAGTTCTTAAGAAAACCTGTTTTACCTACACGCATAGATCAGAAAACAGAGGTCTGTGCTGAGTGTCTATATTTAAAATTCTGGCCATAAAGTTGTTTTATTTCACACAGTCTAATAGGTAGGCATATTCCAGTTGGGAGGTTCGATGCCAGTGTCACGAGTCTGATGCTAAGCTCATGCTAAAATCTTGGCCTAGAATTGCTTCATTCCAGCTCTGTTCCAACAAGGAAAGCAGGAAATCATTGTTGCTTTCAGAGCTCCAGCTTTCTGCTCAGTTTTCCATAGCTTCTTTTAGTTGCCCAAGTGCTGCACATTTTCCTGTAACTATTATCATAATGGCTTTTCATCAGGGTGAGAAGAACTCAATCTGACTGCAGTACAAACCAGAAACCTGTTTTACCCTGCTCAGCAGGCAACCCAGATCTACCCAAGACTTTATGAGCTGCCACAATTGTTTCATGGACAGAGCTGATGGGAGTTTTGGTGTAACTGTACAGTGTTGTGCCATGGTGCAAATGGGATGCATGTGGTAAAGTTTTTGAAATTGTATTAATTTTTTTTTTAATAATATTTCCTTAGAAAATATTTGATAGAAGAAAGCTAGAGCATTGATTCAGAAAGGCTGAGATTGTCAGATGCTACAACACTTTGCTGTGCCATGAAGACTTCCAAAATCCACGGTCCAAACAGTAACATGTGATTGCCTCCTCCTTGAAGGCAGAAACTACCTATTCTGGGTCCAGTTTTTCTTCCTGATTTCTAAGCACTCAGAAAACAGTGTGGGCCAAATCGTTAAGGACTGAGAAGCTATTTTAATGAGGATCACAAGCACAATGCTGAGCCAACACGGGGATTCTCAAGGAGTGGTATGTCAGATGGAAATGTGCACATCCTGAAGGAGAGGTGACTGCAAATATGTGGTGGCTTTGGAAGAGGTAGGCTGCCTAGAGAGATCGTGGGTTTTCCATCCTCTGGAGATATTCAGAACTTGACTGAAGAGGGCTCTGAATTCAAATTTGAAGTTAGCCCTGCTTTGAGCAGGGATTTGGACTAAATCATCTGCAGATGTCCTTTCCAACCTAATTTATTCTATCCATCTCCTTTTTTCGTGTGTGTGTAACTTCCTAGGTTGTCTAAGTTGCAGCCCTGTCACATTGGTCAGTAGTAAAGTGCCGCCACAAAGCCACCTATAGAAAGTATAATCAAATATTCTCCATATTGGGTCCCAGATAAAAAGGAGATGTTGAAATGGAAGATTGTAAAAGTTTTTGTAAGTAGACAGTTTGGAGGAGGAGAAAAGGTAACTGAAAGGGACAGACTTTTGGAGTTACGTCATCAGGTTCATTCCCTCATCTTTTTCCTATCACATCTCCACTGTAGGTCACCTTGATACACAGCACCCATGATGTAAGCTAACCAGGGCCTTGGAAGAACACATGAGCTCAGTATTTTTCCTATCATATTTTCTCTGGCATTGGTAAAAGAGGGGTATTCCTACAGATGATATCTCCACTGGACCTCCATGCAGCAAAACAAAACATCTTAGTGCTTCAGGTCACTAGGGCTATTCGTTGCACAAATAACAGCTTTATGAGCTTTTCCAGGGCAGAAAAGAGCAATTGGCTCTATTTGTTTGGAAATGTTGACAATTATGTTTGTCAGAAAGTCAGAGTGACTGTTGAGAATTATTTTTTCCTTTTTCCTTTTCTCCTTGACGTTCATAGGTTATGAGGTTGGAAGGGACAATAGTGCTAATGTCCTACATAACACATGTCGCAGGACTTCCCTGATTTCATTCTCATTTGAAACTTTCTCTTGGGAAAGAAAAATCATGATGGAAATGTTCCCAGAAAAAAAAAAAGCTGTAAACTCTTGGCTTGGTTTTTCAATAGCTACTTGTCTTTCTGGTGAAAAATCTGTGGATTTATTTTTTGACCTGTTTAGTAGACTTTGAGCTATTAGAACTTTGTTAAATGTCTGCGGAGCTTTCCATCATCTACTTTTGTTCCCCATGGAGGTAGTCACTAACCCAATTAAATCATCACTTTGATGAACTGAACAGTGTGAAACTCTATCCTGCATGATGCCAGGACCCCTTCGAAATTGCACCTTGTAGATGTCTCAGTCTATGTATACATTTTCTGTCATTTGATATATGGTTATATAGTGCAAGTCTCCTGTGTTACTCATACAATATTCACTCCGTACCAGAGGCTTATACTACTCATCTCCTTCTTTTAGTTTTTTTTGTTTTTTTTTCAAACTTGCGTGCTCAGTACATTTTTTTTAAGAGGTTTTCATTGATTTCTTAGGATGCTTGTAACCAGCAGAGCTTACAGAAATGGGAACATACTGTAACTGTTTTTATTCCTGCTGGTATTGGCAGTTAGAGCAGTTGCAGCATGTATAGAAAGGCAAGGGAGCTAACAGGAGTGAACCCCTGCACTAATGCCAGAGCTGCCTTTAAAGGTGTAAGTACATCCTGCTAAATTTGTTAAACATCCAGGCCTTGACTACGCTCTGCTCAGATCTCATGACCATCCTAAAAAATGGCCATTGGTCTTTCTAAGGCACCTGGAAGTCCAGAGTCTTTGGGAATCACTGGCTGAGCTCATGGTGCTCAAGCAAAGCAAAGCTGGCTGGGAACAGGAAGCTGTGTGAGCTTTCTCTCTTACTCAGGTCTGTGTTAGGGCATGACAAGTGTCTGAAGATTTTTTTTTCAATGCTTCAGCCAGTTTTCCGTATCCATTCTTGGAGCTGTTATCCCAGTGGTAAGAATAATACATCTATAACTGTTTTCATTCTTTTCAGACAAATCAAAGTAGCTGTACTTTATTTTTTCCATGCAATTCCTTTAAATTTGCCTTCTGGTCTTGCTTAAACTTGCTTATAGGCTTGGAGGAGATTAAGGGCATTTACTTTTTCTCAACAAAGAAACACAAGGAAAAAGGTGGAAAAACCAGGCAGGCTGAGGAGTTGTTACTTCTTGACCAGAGAAACATCTCCTTTGGGACATAAAGGGCAGGGCTTGCACGTAGTTGGTGTAAGGTTTCACTCCTGCCTGAGCAAATCTCTGCGAGAGGTAGGAGGGGGCCCAGCAACAGAAATCTGGAAAAGGTAAAGTATAGTTTGAGAAATGCCTCTGAGATCTTTACACTGGTGTCTCCCATTCCCTGTGCATTTTTACTTTTCATTTTTTAGTAAACATAAGATATGATTAAAAAATCACAGCCAGATGGTGAAATCAGCATCCTGAGGAGGTGACAAGTGAAGAGAAATGAAAGGAGGGGAGATTCTTATTCTATGTTAATTTATCCAAGGAATGTGATTGAGATTATTGCTGTCTCTTTAAAAATATGATGTTATTCTCAAAAGTGATTTTTTTTTTCTTTTTTGCTCAGTTGCAGCTATAAGGGAACTGAAAGATGAAACCATTGTTCTTATCAAAGTGCTCTGGTAGCTGTATTTGAAATAACTTTGGAATCGGTCTGCTTTGTTGAGAGTTTTGTAAAAATATGGTGGCAGGTCATATATTGAAGAAGGTTTTCTTGTTTGTGAGAAGCTTCATTGGTATATTATGGAAATTGCATTTCTCGTACCAGTTTTGTGCTTGTGTTCCACAGTGCCAAGATTTTTTTTTGTTTGCTTTTTGTTTTGCTTTTTGTTTTGCTTTTTGTTTTTGTTTTATATTTGCTTTGTTGCAGCATTAAAATACTGTCTTATTATTCCTTTGGGTGATGTCATGGAATGGAACAATGATGGCACAGCCTGGCATACAGTCATTTAAAATAAAGTCTCTTCCCTGATAGGGTTTTGTTAATGTACATGTGAATAGGTGTGTTGAGCATTATAGAAAAGTTAAACGTTATTAGGTTTCATAGACTATAGTAGCACCTGAAAGGGAAAAGAAGTGACACAGCAGCAGAGATGACATAGAAAATATAGACAACATAGGGGAAAAAAAAAGTGTCAGAGGAGGGATGTACTAGAGCAAGTGTGGTTAAGCTGGAGTGAAAGCAAATGAAGAACAATCCTGCCTTTGGAAGGAGCTTGCCTTTAGGGTCCCTAAATGCCAATTATGGTTAACGGGGATCTCTCATTAGCCTTACACCAAAACTGTAATTGGTAATTTTTCAGTGGGAATCTCATAGGTAAAATGATGTTGCTATCAAGTCTGATCTCCCAGATATTGGATGATCAATACCCAAGACCCTTTTCTAGCATACGCTTCTTTTGACCGTTTATGATCACAAAGCAGATTTCCAGGTTCGGTTCTTCTATTTTACATAATCTGTCTGTCCTTGTCCTTAGCACAAAAGGGGGGTTTGGTCACAGAGGAGAGAAAAAACAGTCCTGCAAATTCATACTAACAGAAGGAATGGGTACAACTACGGAAATGGGAAGGCCTTACTGCAAAAAGTCAATGACCTTGTCAGCAGATCCAGAGGTGTGTATGTGCCTGGAGTGAAGCTATAACATGTGGATGCAAGTTTAAGAAAGATCCTGTGGGGACCAGGAAAATAAAAGAAAACACAAAAAGAAAGCTGCAGAGGGAAAGGGGAACAAATAACACAGCAAGGCTGTGCTGGAGAGGAGCTAAGACGCCATACTTAGATGGGTGAGGATCTTTAAGCAATGGTAGCTCTTTATCAAAATTCTGCCAAGCCCAGGAGGGCTTTGCACATCGAAGTAATGAGGACCTTTAGATGGCTCAATTACAGGGCTATTCTGTTACTGAGATGCATTCATTGGTTTTTCCAAAGGAGGGAGTATACCTGAGTATCCAGGAGATGGCCTCCCTTTACCAATGAGGCAGGCATGATTGTGAAAGCTATTTGGATTAGGGAATACTTGTATAATTTCGATGTCTTTTCCCGGGAAGGATACAGAAAGAGAACAAAGGTTGTCAGGTGAACAACATTATGCAATTGATAAAGAAAGGAATGACACTGACACTGAAGACACAATACTTGAGTAGTTGATGCAGTTATTGCTAGCAGTGTGCCCAGCTGGCCAAGAAGGCCAATAGCATCCTGGCTTGTATCAGAAATAGCATGACCAGCAGGACCAGGGAAGTGATCCTGGCACTGGTGAGCCTTGAGTGTGTTCAGTTTTGGACTCTCAATACTGTGTTCAGTTTTGGGCCCACCACTACAAGAAAGACATTGAGGTGCTGGAGTGTGTCCAAAGAAGAGCAACCAAGCTGGTGAGGGGTGTAGAGCACAAGTTTTATGAGGAGCAGCTGAGGGAACTGGACTTGTTTAGCCTGGAGAAAAGGAGGCTGAGGGGAGACCTTATCGCTCTCTACAACTACCTGAAAGGAGGGTGTAGCCAGGTGGGGGTCGGTCTCTTCTCCCAGGTAATAGGCAATAGGGCAAGAGAAAATGGTCTCAAGTTGCACCAGTGGAGGTTTAGGTTGGACATTAGGAAAAATTTCTTCACTGAAAGGGTTGTCAAGCATTGGAACAGGCTGCCCAGGGAAGTGGTAGAGTCACCGTCCCTGGGGGTATTTAAAAGACATGTAGACGTGGCGCTTAGGGATATGGTTTAGTGGTGGACTTGGCAGTGTTAGGTTTACAGTTGGACTTGATGATCTTAAGGGTCTTTTCCAATCTAAATGACTCTATGATGCTATTATATGATTCTGAAGTGGAATACCATTCCTGGCTTGATACTAAAGAAAACAAAGTGTTCAACAAAAACAGAAATAAAGGTAAGTATAGAATAATGCACAATTACTTCTAATCACAATCACTTGGTCAAATAAATTCTTGGGATAGTGGTGCTGTGTTGGATCTCAAGGGTGAGAGAAGGGTATCAGAGATAGCAACAGGTATGGGTAGATACCATAACAGTGTTAAGGCGATGTAGACTACTGGGGATTGTGTTAAGCACTATGAGATACCCTAACTTGTCTGGTGTAGGCTGGAGGACAAGTGGTACTGATGACAGCAGGGGCCAGGTATTCCAGTGTGTGCGCAGTCACAGATTTCTTTGTTGAAGTGACAGAATTCTGTATTCCAGCCACGAGGAAAATCTTACAGAGAAACTCTCCAGGTTCAGTAAGATAAATAACTGCCTTAAGAAGGAGATTGTAAAAGAGAGATATATCAAAGAGTGGAAAAGGGGGCATCAGCAGTCATTGAGGTCAAGGTGGGGTTGAATGAAGTGCAAATTGCCAAATGCCAAGCTGAGACAGACCTACTAAAGGATATTAAAACAAATAACAGAAAGTTCTTGAGTCATATAGGAAGAGCAATGAGTCTACTATGCAATGAGAATTTTGTAAGTGTTAAGGATAATAAAATGTGATACTAAAATAAAATTAATACTTAGATTCAGTTTTCAATAGCAGCTACGGTACCGACTATGGGATAAAGTCAAAACAGCCAATGGGAAAGAAAATAAGATAAGTTTTACTACTAATATGCTACAGCTCTAATAAATTAAGGATGGAAGAAAACGCAGCATGGATTGGCTCATGTACTCTTAATCTTCTAGACCCAAGGAAAAAAACATAAAGGTAAAGCTGTCCTAAAAGGGATTAAAGGAAGTATTTCCATCTCACTTATTATGTATTAGAATCACAGCAGAAGATGCTGGAGAGACCTAAGATGGGATACTATGTTCACTTCTGTCCGTGGACATTCAGAGATGATCTGTAGAGGAGGGCTGCTAAAGATAATTAAGAAAAGGAGCATCTTATGCAAAAAGGCTAAGAGAAATCGTCCTGCTTAGTTTAAAACATTGAAAGCTTGGGAGAGGACAATTCATAAATCTGTAAAAGAGAGAGGAAAAAACCCCACCACACTCTGTTAAAGCTAAAGGCATGTAAATAGGGGTAAAACGAATATGATGAATACCTTTTTCCTTCAAAATGGGAACAAATTCCTAACTCTGAAAAATAATTAAAAAAAAGGAATGACTTTTAAGATGGAGCTGGAAGTTTCTGAAATGTTTTATATGATACTGCTACATACAATAACAAAGGATTTTCTTAAGGACTTAGAGATATTTGTCAGTTGAAAATCTGAATATAAGAAAAGATGAGAGCATCTTGTACACACTTGCTACTTTTTATATCTCTGAAAGCTGCCAAATCAATCAGAATGGCAGTGAATACAATTAATTCCTGTATTTTCCCCATAAGTTTGAAGTATTTCTGAAGCCAATGTCAACAGTTATGCCTGATTTAGTTGAAAAGTGTGCATTTAATAACTGAAACTGTGTGATGCAAGGAAAGAATGATGGATAACGTTTCCTTTTCCCAAAAATAAGACATGATATGGTGCAATGCTGCTGGTCATCATTACCAGCAATAAATCTCAACTCATGATTAATTATTCAGTGATATTAAATGTCATCTTGTAACACGCTGCCAATATAGGATTGCTCTTCATTTTTCTTCCGCCTCTTACAGAGTGCCCTCACCATGAGCATATGAGTGCTACGTATCCATTGCACTGTTGTTTACTAGCTGCTTCTCCTCGTAGAAAAAGAATGAGAAAGGCACTGTCTTAATCTTATAATTAATTTGATAGTTTTTTTTATGTTTTGTTTGTTTTTCCAATACATATTTTTCTTCTATATACAAGAAAAGCAAAGTCAGATAATCTTGTGCTTGGAGTATACCTGCTGAGGGGTGTGATGGTCTTGTCTGTTTGTGGAGTTTATTTCACAAAATGGACAGCCCATTAAACAATTACACCTCCTGAGTTGTACCAAGAGCTGCTGTGGATCATAGAGAGTTTTTCAAGAATTTCTGGGAGAGGTGCATTAATACACCTTTAAGTGACACAATCCTTATGACCTGAGTTATAGCTATCCTGTACAAGAGAGCAAGGAACAGGATGCCAATAAAAATTTTCCTCTTTTTTCACAACCAGGGTGGGATTCATCACACATTAGAAGGGAGAGCTACCTTTTAGACCTGTGAAGTTGGGTGAGGCATTGAAAGTGCAATTAATTTTGTCAATAATGTCATCTTTGCAGTCAGTGACATGTCCCCTGAATGACTCATTTTTTTGTCCAAGCGAAACCACAGATGAGAATGCAGGAACTATCTCAGGGGGAGAGTTAGGAAGATAAAGTGTGAGCAGAGAGAAAAATGAAGGAAGAAATGGTGCAAAGTGAGGTTGGCAAGATCCGCAGCTTCTGGTTCCTAATTGCTTGTGAGATAGCATGTTTGAAGAGGGAGAAGAGAGACATTAGGAAGACCAGTTTCCTAGAGAAAATTTTGGCCAACAGCGCATGATGGAAAAACACAAATTGTCAAAAGAAGAGTCAGGTACAGTGTGATTTCGCATGAGGGAAAAGAGATTATGTTTTGAAGAAAGAGCAGAGCCAGGATGGCCGGACAGAAGGAGGAAAAGGAGAGATCCAGGGCAGCAGTAGAAAAGGTTACACAGCTCCCTCAGATGTGGGAGAAAATGCAGAGTAGAAAGCATATGACAAGGGGAAAGGAACAGCAGACACAAGAGAATAGTCCTCAAAGGAGATAATGTAATAATGGAAATAATAAACATATGTATTTCTATATGCTGCCTGAAGACAATATTTGTGTGTGTTTATGCTCACTGGAGATAGGAATGAACAAAAATGTAAAAGCTGAGGTTCTGAACCAAGGGTATAAAGAGAATGTCCATGTATAATCCACATTTTGAAATGCACATTTCTCTGAATTTCTTCCTTTTTCGGTTTAAAGTTCACCCATTAGCTGGCATGCATTGATACTTGCAGTTTGACAGTATGACCAGCTGTGTTTTATCAATTCAAAAAGGGAGGAATCCATGTTAAACCTTGTGGAGAAGGAAAAGCTATGAACAAATCACATTGCAGGAGGCAAAGAAGGGGAAAAGTTTTCTTTTTCTCTGGCTTTAAAGGGACCTAGACATTATGAACACAAAATTTGCAGTAAGCATAGTCAGCAAAGGAAGAACAAATACTAGTAGGGAATGTCCCACTTGTTAAGGCTATACAGAGTGTTTAGAAGATGTCATATGTTATGTTCCTAAAGGTAACATACGGGAAAATTATGGGAAATCTTGTAGTTAACAAGAGCAACATTTTAGTTGCCTGAAGAACTTCTGCTTGATACTTTCTTCATTCATTTTGGTTTTCACCTAAAAGTGTGGGTAGATGTGCATTTTTAAGTCAGGTGACGTTCAGATTTAATACCCAATTTTGTCCCATCAGGTGAGTTACTCAATCCCAGATGGTCCATCTGAATGATAATTTAGAGGTAGGATGCTCTCCTCAGTAACAGTAGGGAATGAAAGTTTGTCTGAAATACAAAAATTCTTTGAAATTGAGGAAAGCATTAGTATATTACTCCCTCATCTAAAAAAAAAAAAAGCCAAATGATTGTTGTTGCAGTTCAGGTTTCTTTGCTTTAGCTCACTGGTATAAGCTTTCTTCCTGATCTTTTTGTCCTAATAATCTGCCTCCCACTCTTCAAAAACTCCTGTTGGAATAGGAATTTCCACACAAAATTATTTTAAATTTGGACACTTCATTCTCTTCCTTTTTGCTACAAGTTGCTGAGTCTCTCAGATAAATTTTTACTTATTTTTACCTCCCAGATGAATTTGCAGTAATTTTTCTGTGTCAGGAAAGATTATTTTACCTGTGCCCCATTTCTTTTCGCAGACAATTGTAATAGAAAGGTTAAGATTGGCGTGAACGGAGAATGACCAGGTGTGTTGGCACCTGACAGAGCCCACAGCAGAGAGGGGCTCCCAGAATGGCCTGTGTTAATGGCATCCAGATTAGCAGTTCATCAAGACCCCATCACATCCACCTGCAGTTTCATGACGTGCTTGGAAAATCCAGTTTGTAGGAAGGAGATCAGTGCTATGCAGTTCTGGGTTGGTATATTTGGCGATTGTTTCTTTTGCTTTCTAGACCTGATGAGATAGTTTTGGGAGCAGTTCCAAAAACAAGGCTTTGTTGGGGTCCGGTAAGAAAGGCTCTGTATTTCACAATGGGGTTTTGTTCTGTTATAAAAATTTAAGAAACTCACAATAACAGCCCCAAATCATGCTGCACACAGTATGATTTTTGGAGCTCCCTCTGGGAAGAGCTTTGCATGGGTTTGCTGTGGCAACCAGATAATAGTGAACAGCCCACGCAGCGATTGTTTCTGCAAACTGTTGACACAGCTCACAACAATAGATATAACTGCTTGCTTGTGAAAGAAACAGCACCCAGCAGCATAAAGCCAGGAAAAGCTTCAAGAAACATGGGGTCATTAGTCCTCCCTGTAAAATACTCAGGTAAGGAAGGCGTTATTGGTGAATACACAGTAAAAACCTGCCTTTTAAAATAAGTGTAGCTTTTAAAAAGTCTTGTTTCAACAGTGACCCTCTCAGGAAAATTAATAAGCCTTACAAATTGAAGGAAAATTTAGGTGAGACTCAGGCAGGTGTTTTTTTCATGCTTACAGGCTAAAATGAGACCTGGCTGATATTCAACTATCTAGAAGTACGAGTGGTTCTGCTGGCTCCCCTTCACTGGGAACGGGTGAACTCACTTGGGGCTGACAAGAGCCAGGTGTCCATCAGAGGCAAGAGCCAGGTGTCCATCAGAGGCAAACACAAGGCAATTGTATGAAGAATTTGGCCAACAGTACTTAGAGGAAAAGGGTGAACAAGCGACCCTGGAGCATCTTCTGTACTCCCTGGAGTAGATTTAATCCACTCCATTGATTACAACATTTCCAGGCAGCAACATGAGTCTGAAATCAGTATAACCTTTACTTTATCTCACCACCACAGGTGGTGGTCTCAAGTGCCTCTTGCGTGAGATAACCAAAGGCTCTGGGAAGGCAGCTGGTGGGAGGTCACACACTAAAATATGGATAATACAGGTTGAAAGCTGTCTGCAAATAGCCCAGAGGCAGCAGCAGCAACTGGATGCAGTATTCCGAATTTAATGCGTTTCTAATTGTCACTTGAAGGGAAATCATGCTGCTTCTCTTTATGGTGGATCTCATCATGTTTTCTGTGCAGTTTAAGCCAATTACCTGTCTATCTTCAATACTGATAAAACCAAAAAGAAGATATGATTGCTACTGGACTCCTTTTGGAGATCTAGTATGGCTGTGATGACACGACATGCAAACATTTTTTTTTGGTCTTGCATAATTTCTTGCACAGTCTTACAGACATTTCTCCCGACTGGTACTTTCTTACAAGAAACAACCAGGATTGACTGGGCCAGCTCTCGGGCAGAGCTGTGGCATGTTGGCAGCCGCTGGGGAAGGCTATTTCCCGTGCTATATTATCAGACTTGGTACTGGATGATGCATGGCAAATTAATTTAATTGTAAAAGAAAAAAGTCATTTTTCATACCAGTATCAACCATCAAGAGGGTAAACTCTTCTTCATTTTGTGCTGAGTGCGCCAATAAAAACATCATCAGCTGTTTGTTGTCCTCGTGGTGCCCTCCTCTTCAGCGAACAGCAGAGACATGTCCAAACACAAGTCAATGGTGTAAGGAAAAAGGAGAGCTGATATGAGTGTAACAGGCTGTGATTTTTTTCTGGAGGGTTCCAATCCCTGGAAAATTAAAAGACAATTGTATCTCTATTACAGGGTTGCAGAAGCGTTTAAGGGAATTACAAAATAATTTTTAAAAGTAGGCTTTTCTACAGAAGGTTTAACAAGTCTGCGATATTTCTATTATTTTAGTCTTATCACATGGTCAAATACTTTTCCATTAGAGAGGAAATAAGATCTCGTTACCATTTTCTCACTAACTCTCAGCCAGGCTGTCAGTTCAAACGGCAGGGCAAACAAAAGCACAGTGCTGCCTCTGGGAGGTCCCTCGTCTGAGAGATATCTGAGGGATTATGAATCAAGCAAGCTGATTTACAGAACAAATCAAATTATTTCTCTCATGAAAATTTCTGTCATAATCATTAAGGTTCCTCTTACACAGTGGGAGACCAGGTAGGATTTTAAGAACTGTACATTCTGTCAATTTTGGCATCTCTTTTTAACACTAATTTCAATTTATGTTAGAAGAACTTTTCTTTGCACAGCTGATCTCAAATGTTAACAAAGTCTACCCTGCAAGCAGCTCTGTGCTGCCATAAATCACGTGGTTATTGCACCTCAGGGATGTTCGAAGCTCACTGCCTGTGAAGACACATTAATATTTGAAAAAAGACCAGCACTTTAACAGGCAATCTGACAGATGGATTCTGTCTCCATAATTATCAAGTAAC
The DNA here is from genome assembly GCA_013398915.1 of Dromas ardeola. Taxonomy (NCBI): domain Eukaryota; kingdom Metazoa; phylum Chordata; class Aves; order Charadriiformes; family Dromadidae; genus Dromas; species Dromas ardeola. The sequence goes on along the minus strand of VYZM01018852.1, from coordinate 273,623 downwards.
CACTCCATCACTTAATAGTTTATTATAACAATAATCACCATGAAAATTTCCCAAAGGGAGGCTATGATTTTTCACATCTGAAGCCATACTGAAGGAACTGGGTCTGATTTAAGTATTCGTGTCTTCTCATGAACTGTTCTCTCCATCTTTGTGCTCACAGATGGGCATGAATGAAAATGAAGTGAATGAGTGCTTACAAAGAAACCCAGACTGTAGTAACATACCAGAGGAGGGGGGGAAATTAAAAAGCTGTCCTTGTAGGCTTTATTCGGAGAAAACTCTCAGTGACTTCTGGTAGCCTGATAAACTGGTGTGGGATCAGGCGCTGAATGCATTTCAGTTGTACCTAGGTTTTTTTATCTGAGGAGAAATCGTGCAGAGATTATTTTCTTAGTGTTAATATTTCATGGCAGCGAGCTTCTACCGCTCTACGCAGATGAGTGCATTGCAGTGCTGACCAATAAAGACAGCCTGGACTGAGCTGCAACCTGCAGATCACAAGCTAATGTGGTGCCATTTACTGGTTCAGGTGTTATTTTACAACAAGGCGAAGCCTGTGGATCTTGTGAGTGCCCAGCATGGGGTGGAGAATGCTTGGGGAGCCACAGGATTTGGCTCAGAGATGCCTTGAGGCACCCCGGGATGGCCCTGTGCCCCTCCACAGCTGCCGCCTTTGGGAGTCCTGGTCCACATGAGCTCTGAGGAGGCTTAGCCTCTGACTGCAGAAGGGTGAGGATTCCTCCCTCCCTGGTCCCCCAGGTCAATGAAGTCATTTGTAGGGTCCACAAGTCCTGTGGGAAGCGGTGTTGCCCATAGGAAATTTCTTTTTCATGTGGAAGATTAGCAGCCAGACCCTTAAATGAGTTGTTTGGGTTTTGGCCAATTCTTTTATAATAACTGGATAGTAATATAACCTTTTTTAGCATCTCCTGTCTGTCAAGGCCACCTTACTGCTTTGGAGCACCATTTCCAACCATAGCATTGGGTCAATTTCTGTTGTCACTGCAGAGAAAGACAAATATCCTTAATTTGGTCTTTTTGCTTTGGCAACCAATATCTTTTATGACTAACTGCCTTTTTGGAATTTGCTTTTTGGAAGCTTGTTTGTGTGGATAGAAGAAGATACACAGACTCATCCTGCTGACTCATTTGTTCTCACCTGGACAGTGACTGTGGGAGAGATACAGTTCTGACTCCTTCTACCTGTGTTTCAGCTCACAGGAGTTCACATGCTGTCAGTTCACACTGGAACCAGATTTGTACCCAGTCATTTAAATTTTAAAATACTTGGCTTCAGCAGCAGCACATTTTGACAATCTGTTTGAGAACAGATTAGGAGGATATTTTTCTCTCCCTTTGCTTCCCTTGTGTTTCGTCTGATTCATAAGTTGTCATCAAAACCCCCCGCCTTACCTGCTCATGGAGAGCTCATTTCCTGAGAATTTAAAAGCCACTAAAGAACAGTCACGCACTGTTATTTTATTTTTATGTTTAGTGCAGTAGAGATTGAAATGCGTGGCTTTTCCCCCAGAAATTTACTATCCCATTGTAAAAGTGAAGTTGAGTGAACGGAGCTATTAGTTACAAAGACTTCAACAACGAAGTCAGAAAATTGCTTAACTGAAGGGGGATGCTGCCAGCTCTCCCTGGAAGCCAGCTGGAAGCCAGTTCTGCTCTGTAACGGAGTCGTGGGTCTCTGATGGGGTCCTGGTACCTTCTACCTATGACCTCCTCCCACAGATTTGACTTCTGTGGGGCTGTGTATGGTGGTTTGGGCCTGATGGCTCCTAGCCATATGAAGCTGTTGCTGTGTAGCTTGTGGGGCCAGGAGGATTGGCTGTTCTTAGTCTCTGCATTGCCAACTCTCTCCTCTATGTAAGATGTAAAAGATGTTTCCTAGCTTTAGTCTAAGCTTCCAAGACGACCTCAGTGGATGTAACTTAATGTAGTGACAAAAACATCAATTTTCACCATCCTCTTATCTGTAAAATTCTTCAATTCTGGGAACTAGTAACTTTGATTAAAATGCATAGCATCAAATTACTGAAAATGCTCTTTTGCTGTGCCTAGAAGAAGAGCAGCAGGGAGAATGAGGCTAAGGGAAAACAGGGTCTACCTCTTTCCAGCTGGAAAAATGGACCATTAGATGGTCTAAAAATGGTGTGGGCTGCCAGGCTCAAATGGTGTTAATCAGTGGCTCAAAGATCATTTGGTGAGTAATAAGTCAAGTACCTCAGGGGCTGATGCTAATAGCTCTTAGGGATTCATACTGACCCCGACACTGGTTGTATTTTCAGCTCTGCACGAGGAAACAGAGTGCACTCTTAGCAAATATGGAGATAATACTAAAGTAAAGGGCGGGACTGATGTGCTAAATGGAAAAGATTTGTTTCAAAAAGAATGTGAAGGATTTTGAGGACTGGCTTGACAGAAACCTCACAAAGTTCAACAGAGGTTCTGCACGTGGAGCAGGATAATCCCCTGCACCAGCTGACCTGACTGTCTGAAAAACCACCCTGTGAGAAAGGACCCAAGGCTGTGATGGACACTAGGTTGAATATATTAACCAAAAATGGACTTATACAGAAAAAAAGACAAACTGCCCACTGGGCTCCAATAGAGATAATGTGGCCAGCAGACCAAGGGGAATCTATGTTCCCTTTTGTTCAGCACTGGACATCCAGCTGTGGGCTCCCCAGTTCAAGAGAGTTGTGGATGAACTGGAGAGGCTCCACAGCAGAGATCCCAAGGTGGTCAGAGGCCTTGAGGTGACGCTGGGACCCGTGAGACCTGGGTTTGTTTGCTCCAGTGAAGAGGTGGCTTCAGGGTGATCAGCTCGCAGCCCAAAGCTGCTCAATGGGGAGTTACAGCAACAACAGACCCAAACCCCTCTCTGATACAGCAGAAAGACTAACGGTGGGCAATGCCCAAAACTGCCTCTGGGGAAGTTCAAATTCGGTATGAGCAAAAAGTTCTTCACCAGGAGGACAGTGCAACAGTGGAGCAGGGGGACAGTGCAACAGTGGAGCAGGGACCCAGGGATTCATCATCCTTGGAGATTTTGAAGCTGTGGCACACCTGACATAGTGTTATTGATAGCCGTGCTTTGACAAGAAGGCTGGATTAAGGATTTACTTAAGACCTGGGGTTTGATCTTGCAGTTATTGAAGCCAGTGGTAAGGCCCCACCAACCAAAGGACTGGAGGCTTTTCGAGCTTCACCTCTTAGGTCAACTGGATTTCTGGCTGTTGCTTTGGCTCATGTGTAAAATGACTCTAAAATTATTTTATTGTAGTTGGGACTGAGGTCTACAAAAGAGTTAATGAATTTTGCAGTAGAGGGAAGAGGCAGGTTAAGGCGGGAGAGGTAATGAAGTGAAGAGGGTGAGCCCTGGCCAGGGCAAGGAGTAAGAATTATATAGATGAGGCACAGCTATAAAGAATTGGGAGGTACATGGGACATAAATAGGGAAATGATTGCTCTGAAACAATCCCGTGAGGAAAATTGAAGGGTTTAAGGTGTGTTAAAAGCTTTGCAGCCTCAAACTAATATTTATGGCCAATCTGGAAGAAGGAGTTTTGTTCTTTTGTATATTGGCTTTTAGTAATTATCGATGTTTCTCTACATTTGCTGGAACTATTCATATGTAATGGTATGTTGCAGAGTTTCACAGGGATCTTGTGAAATACACTGTGGTATCAGATTATGCCTATTGCAAGCCAGTGTTTAATGCTGGCTCGAGGAGCATTAACCTAGAAATTTTCTTGCAGTTATCGAGCGCAAGCCTCGGTGAGGTTTCTGAGGTGCTGTGGCACCCCTCTTGGGAGAGTAGCCGTACTCGGTGAGCTTTGCAAGGCTGTTGGATGGGGAGAGACAAAAGGGCTGAGACCGTCTGGGACAGGCACCGTCCCAGCACCGTGCCCGTCGGTGGGGCTGGGACACTCCGGGCGGGCCGAGGCCTTGGCGCGGGGCTGCGGCGGCGACTATTGTTCTCTATGAATGGCTGCTTCATGCTAACCAGTCCGCGGCGGCTATTTTTAATCCCAGATTCGAACATGCGGGTTTTAGAACAGCGCTTGTCTTGAATGTGAAAGAAACCACAGAGCAAGGGACTAAAGGGCTGTTTTGAAAAAGGTCTGGAAGGGAAGCCGCACAGACTGGAAAGCTGCCCTGCTAAAACCCAGCTTGGAAGGAAAAAAAAAAAAAAAGAGACATCTCCTGAAGAAAAAGGAATAATCCTTTCGAAGGCTGCCAGCCAGAGTCATGGATTCAAGGCTGGGTCAGATGCTTGGGTTGATCCTAATTATGTATACCGATGCTACATTTTAATTATAAACTTGTTAACCCAAGATTGCCTTGACCTAGATGAATAAGGAATGTAGCACAAAGAGTGGTTAATAAGAAGTTAAGAATAGCTAACCAATACTATGTTCTTTTAGAGCCAGAAGAGAAAGCTGTAACCTGTGCACAGCTTGCACATAAGAGAAATTCTGCAGTAGGTGTATAAATGACTGTGGTCCTTACAAGGCAGCATTGTGGAAGTGGATCCCTTAATCTATCCTGTTGGCCAAGAAGCTTTTCTGAAGCAGGCTGCAGGCCCCTCCCCCTCATTATAATTTGTTAAATATTAATGACTGCTTCACATCCTTGCAGAGATCTTTCTGAAATTTCAGCCCTGCTTGAAAATATCTGGGTTGCAGAAAGATGAGACTGAATAGAGAAGCTTGTTGGTAACATCCAGTACTGCTAATTACGAATTTAGCAGCTCCACTCCAAATGGCGTAAGACTCAAAGCTATATTTTTTCTCAGACATTTTTGTACCTTATTTCTTTTAGAAATCAACAGCTAACTATGCAGTGGTGTTCACAAAAAGATATTTTCAGTGGCATCGCGGACTGCTGCAGAACTTTCCTATTTACAGTAAAGGAGGCCTTGGCCCCAAGTGCTTACTAACAGCCTTAACAAAGGGTATAAATAGCAATTACTTGGATAACTCATTCAGACCTGACTGTACTCATGAGCCTTTAATGTTCCTTTTTTCTTAATTCTGTGGGATTTTTTTGTATGTGAGATCCCAAAAGAAGGTAAAAATATCCTATGCTTAATATCATGTAAACATTACTGATTAGAAGAGCCTTTTGTCATTAAGAGAAAGAATAGAAAGAATTTTCCCCTTCCCTCCAGGCCTGGGCTAATCTTTACCTCCCATAGGTTTGAATCTGATTTTTTTCCTAAAATCCCTTAGTGATGTTAGTCCAGTATTTGATGCCCAGACTTAAGATATTATTGCATTTTACATTAAAAGAAGAGAAGGAATTAATCTTTTTTTTTTTTTTCTTATTCTAAAGAGCACTGTGGCAAATGAGACTGCTTCAAGGAGAGGTGGAGATTAGTGCTAAAAAAGAAAGATCATTCCTCCTTGCTAAATGGAAAGGTCCCTTGAAGAAAAACTGAAGTAAAGGAGACATGATCGAAAGTGTGTAGAAGCCGCAGAGCTCCTTGCATTGCCTTTACTGGGTTTGATTTAGGCTCACAGAGTGTCCATTACATTTTTATTACCCTTTCTGGACACATAAAATGTTACTTTTATTGTTTAGGAAAAAGAAATCATGAATGACTTTGGCATTCATTGGAGTGAGTCATTGACTTGAGCCAAGCGTAGCGTGACCCAGGGGTTCAAAGCAAATCCCTGTCCTGCACTCCACTTTATAAAGCTCCCCTGAGCAGTCGCTGTGCCAGCCCTGGTTCGCAAGCAGGGACCTGCAGCTCGAGCAGAATTGCTCATTGCTGTGTGTTCACGCTGGGGCACAATGGGTAGGAGACAACACATTCCTGAAAAACATTTCTGTTGGTGACATACAAAGCCTTTTCTCTGGTGACCTCTGCAATCATGAATCCATCTCATAGCAAACATCTAGGAGCCCAGGAGTGAAATCCTATGCCAGCCCGATGGTTGCTGCCAGATGAGCCTGTGAATATGGGATTATCCCTTGAACTGTATTTCCTGGAGTTAGACTATTGCACCTAGAAAGTAGAGCCTGCATATATGGGTCTTACCACGTGCATTGCCAGTAGTCACTATCGATAGTCACCACATTGTCTATTGACTCTTACTGCATGGCCATACTCCTTGATGGTGGCTTGCTGCACATTTGTTGGGCACAGCAAGAAGTAATGTGGCCAACCTGAAAGAGTCATTCTGAGTTACCACTTCCCTTAGAAGGTGAGGAGAGGAGCAGGGATCAAACCTCCGAAATGCCTGCTTTCCTACACCACTGCACATCTGATGTGCTGTTCCTTGAGGAAAAGGGCAGCAGTACTGGGAGAGCTGAGAGCTGTGGGGTCTTTGCCCACCACAGAAAGCTGTTGACTGCACTTTACCTTCCATGGAAGGCACAGTCAGATCTCTAATTTACCATAGTGTTACAAGGTTTAGCATGTTTCCCCCTTGCTCCTGATAAAGGAATGCCAGAGTCAGGGTTTGATGGAAAGCCTACACACATCTTGTAAAAAGCCCCGTTCTGCTCTGTTCATGAAACATCATAAAACTACCTTTGGTGACAGCTGGAGCAGGAATGACCTCAGACTAAATACCCTATAAAAAAATACTTCCAGCTCACTGCAGTTGGTTCATGCGTTTGGGTGTGACAGTCACCAAAAGCAGAAGTGTTGAATATCTTGTCAAAAAAAGCTCAAAGTGAAACTGAAGTTAGTGGACAAATCTGCTTATGGATGCACAGGCTTTAATGGGTAGAAACTGCCATAGAACTATAGAATCATAGAATAGTTTGGGTTGGAAGGGACCTTAAAAGTTCATCTAGTACAACTTCCCCTGTAATGATCAGGGACATCTTAAACCTGATCAGGTTGTTCAGAGCCCTGACCAACCTGACCTTGAATGTTTCCATCTACCACCTCTCTGGGTAACCTGCACCAGTGTTTCACCACCATCATTATTAAAAAATTCATCCTTATACCTAGTTTAAATCTGCCCTCTTTTAGTTTAAAACCATTACCCCTTGTCCTGTGGCAACAGGCCCTGGTAAAAAGTTTGTCCATATCTTTCTTTTAAGCCCTTTTTAAGTACTAAAAGGCTGCAATAAGGCATCCCTGGAGCCTTCTCTTCTCCAGGACGAACAACCCCAACTCTTTCAGCCTGTCCTCATAGGAGAGATGCTCCAGCCCTCTGATGATCTTCATGGCCCCCTCTGGAGCAGCTCCAACAGGTCCATGTCCTTCTTATGTTGGGGACTCCAGAGCTGGATGCAGTACTCCAGGTGGGGTCTCACCAGAGCGGAGTAGAGGGGCAGAATCACCTCCCTTGACCCGCTGGCCACGCTTCTTTTGATGCAGCCCAGGATGCATTTGACTTTCTGGGCTGTGAGCACACGTTGTCGGCTCATACCCAGCTTTTCACCAACCAACACCCCCAAGTCCTTCTCCACAGTGCTGCTCTCAATCCCTTCATTCCCCAGCCTGTATTGATACCAGGGGTTGCCCCAACCCGGGTGGCGGACCCTGCACTTGGCCTTGTTAAACCTCATGAGGTTCATGTGGGCCCACTTCTTGAGCCTCTCCAGGTCCCTCTGGATGGCATCCTGTCTCTCAGGCCTGTCAACCGCACCACTCAGCTTGGTGTTGTCTGCAAACTTGCTGAGGGTGCACTCAATCCCACTGTTATGTCATTGATGAAGACATTAGAACAGTATTGGTCCCAATACAGATCCCTGAGGGACACCATTTTTCACCAATCTCCACCTGGACATTGAACCCATTACCCTCTGGATGCGACCACCTAACCAATTCCTCATCCACTGAACAGTCCACCCATCAAATCCAATTTAGAGAGAAGGATATTGTGGGGGACCATGTCAAAAGCCTTACAGAAGTCCAGATAGACAACATCCATCGCTTTTCCCTTGTCCACTGGTGTAGTCACTCCATCATAGAAGGACACCGCATTGGTCAAACAGGACTCACCCTTGGTGAAGCCATAGCAGCTTGTGGGGCAAAGTAGAATTGTTGCTATTACCAAATCTCTCTTTCTTTATGTAGTAGAGTCTTCTTTAAGTTCTCAGAGCTTTCTCATAAAGCTCTGCTATGAGACAACTCTCTATCCTGGGGATATTTAGTGTTTTAGTGGAGCTCAGCCATCTCTTTGCTTGGGGCCTATTCTTGTTCAATTTATTTTTTTGGTCAATAATTCTAGAGAGTCTCAGGAAGAGGTTAATGGTTTGTTATTGAGAGGACAATTCTGGCCTGCGGAGAAATCCTGAGGTTATTTATCAGAAATAAGCATCCTCTCGAAAGGTATTAATTTCAATTGAAAAGGATAGAGAAGTGAAGGAAAGTCACTGTGCTGTGTACATAGTTAATTCTGGACGTGGTGTGTTACCATTGCAGTTCCCTGTCCCCATCACTGCTGCAGGGGTTTGTCACACTCCATACTGTCCCATGTTTGGCAATATGTTTCTCATGGTAGTCCTTCACTGTGTGCCCACCATGTGCCTTGTCGAACAAAGCCCCTCTCTTAATTATAGTCTCATACTCCTGCTCTTTATGTAAAGAAATAGTAACAAGATAAAAAGAAGCTGTTCATGAGATGATTATGGCCTGTAGCCAATGCAAAAGACTGCACTCTAAAAAAATACAGTTGATTTTTTTCATGGTAGAAGTACATCAGAAGACGATGTACACCAGACTAAACACTGCTGTGGGGGCTGTTGTCCCCCTTTCCGATCAGCAGCCCCTGTTGTGGTTTCTATGCCATATGATAACATCTTTGATCCATCCCCTTCATGATTACACCCACTCTTGCATGTGCCCAGGAGATGGTTAGCCTGGAGTACTGTAAACCAGGGGCTTGTGGCAACCCCAGGCTTTGATCCAATCTGCAGTTTCACTGACAGCCCAGCTTTGCTTTTCCCCTGGGCGGGTTGGCTGAGCTGTTGCAAGATGATTTATAATCATGGGAGAAACCTGCAGTGTCACAAGATGGTATCAACTCCTGATGGATACTCACACGTTAGGTCCCCAAAATAAGTGCCTCTTATCTATCATCCTTACACAAATATGTGTTTACATTGACATTTATGGTTGCAGAATTGAATTGCTGCCAGACCACTGAGCTTATTTTGGGATGACGAACACATGGTTCCAAAGCTTCATTGTTACAACAGTGGAATTAAATCAAACATTGTCTTCTTGTTTTGTTTGTTTGTTGGACAGTGGTTGGGAGCATTAAGGTGGTATCTCTAACCATTACATTCTTGAATTGAGAAATGCCTTTCCTTTTACTTCCTTCCTTTATTTTTTAATGCCATTCCAGTATTTTTAGAGATTTTTTTAAAGAGTTGCCTCAGTAATGGTTTGTTGTTTTTTTTTTTTAATTGTATCCTCCATATTTTAGAGTTTTAGATACTTACGATATTTGCAAGTGTCTCAGTGAGTCTGTTCAGTTGTGTTCATGTGTTCAGTTGACTTGCAACAGGAGCTATGCATGGTGCTACGCAAACTCTCTGAGGTGCTTTTTGAACATTCAGGTCCAGCCTTCTGCTGTGCTGCTTTTCAAAACCTCCAGCACTTTCATCCCAAGTCTGTTCACCACCTGGGGCTGGTGTTTGTAGGGCAGAGGAGACAGAGCATGGTAGAAGGCGGCATGGCTTTACATGTGGATAGAGTTGTGAAATAACGAGCACCCGGATTAGGCAAACACAGACAAAGGCCTTTTAATAGTCTGGTCAAACTCCTTTTGGACACATCGAACTGGAGCTTGGCCTGATCCTGGCTCTGAATGAACCGATGAGGGGCTTGCAGGTAGCTTTGCCTTGTGTCCTCTGCAAGGGGGACCCCGTAATTGCCCAGTCCCAAGAGCAGGATTTTGCATGGTGTGATCAAAACGATCTGCTAATCATGCCATTCCCCGACACTTTGACTGAAAATAACAAACCTATTCAACCTGTGAGGAGTGAATGCGTGAGAGATTTTCACCTGCTTATGGAGGCTTGGAAAAAAGCACTTGATTGTACACATTACGGTTCAAAGCTGGCTTAAAGTTTTATCCTTTTTTTGGGGGGTGGAGGTGCCTCATCCTGCCTTTTGATGGCTTTTGTGTACAGTTCTTCCCATTATTTCACTAAGACATATGAGCTTGGTTGCCCTGCTTTTATCTGTGCTAAATATAAATGGAAAAACAAACTGAACACAGCAAGGTAAATAAAGTTCAGGAAGTGTAAGACAGACCTCTTGAGATTTTCACTATTCCCACATGTTTTACGTTACAAACCAGCAGGCGAGCACCGGCTTGCCACACAGGTGGAAATGTGTGTGTGGAGGCCACTGAATACTGAATATTTACCCTGTATCAAATGACAGAAAGGGTTGAGTGAAATAGCATTGTGCTGAACTGCTGTGAAAGGCTGTGAGGTTTCCAATATTCCCCAAATTTCTCTAGGGTGGGCTGGTGTTTGTATAGTTGCTTGCAGTATAAAAACATAGAGGCTCAAACTACTAAGAGAAAGCTGTTCTTTACATTGCTGGTAAATAGAGGTGCTGCTGGAATCTCATGAGCTTTTATTACTGCGTAAAAATTTGGGGTAACACTGTAGAGCCAATTATTAAAATTAATACTACTTTAAGATGAATAGCTCTCTCCTCCATCTGCAAGGACAGGCAATAGCTGACACTAGACCAGCTGATGCAACTGGACAAAGGAGCCAGGGTACACCTCATTTTTCTGACAGGACCATCCAGAGCATGTCAGTAGCTGGCCGTTAAATTTTTAAGGGATCTCTCCTAAAGGTTGACACAGCCCATAGAAAATTGGTTACCTGAGAGAGAGACGGATGAGATTGTTACTGGAGCTGGGAGCAGTGGAAGGTTGTCAAACACTGAATATAGATGCAGGTGTTGAAAAACGTAAGGGAAGAGGCAGCAGGGGGTAATTCACAGCATCACTGGAAGTTTTAGCCATTTCCCAGAGTATGACCTGCTGTCAGTGAGATACGAAGGCCTTCAGCATTTGGCAGGTTTGGGCCTTTAGTGAAGGTTTCTGTGTTTTCACACAGGCAAGATAAGATGCGGACCCGATGTTGGAATATTTTTATAAGCATGCCTTTTCTAGAGCAGGTCTGGAAGGGGGACAGTCTGACAGGGTAGAGGTAGCAGTGTTCCTGTGTTCCTAAAAGGAGAGTTAAGATGTACAATGTTTTACAGGCTTTATCAGATGTCCCTGGTTGTTCTTATCAGCTCCTGTGAACTAACGGAGGATATTTAGTTTCGACAAGTTAACATCCCCAAATACAAAGCTCAGGCTTTGACAAACCCAGAATCTTACATGACACTTGCAAGTTTACTCAGACCTATTAATTGCAATGAAGGGCTGTGAGTAAAACTTGCAAGTTAAGAACAAACCCCTATTTGTTTTCTGACAGTGGGAGGTTTCCACTCTACCTCTGTGGGTGCCTCTATATCTGTGTGTGTGCTTGGAGACCCTCCTGTTGCCACTAAGTATATAATCACTTATTAGAGATAAAAGAAGGGATGATTCTTCCCCGCAGATAGATGGGAAATGGATACATAAGGTGATATTCACTTCATCTTTTTGTGGATACCTGCAAGTGCTCTACCATGACTTGGTTGTATGGGTCCTCCCAGCAGCCAGTGGTAAGAAAAAGCAGATCCATCTTGTACATCACCATGAGGGTCACCATTTCAGCATTGAGCCTAGCAGGAAGGTATGTGACTATCCTACATGAGATGAGAGAAATGCCACCCTCAGTGACTTGCCCAGCTTAACACAGTTGTGGGAGAGTCGAAAGCTGAGCTGAGTGTCTATAGGAACACAAACAGAGCCTCCAGCATCCATCCTCTATTGCAAGTCACCCTTTCCGTACATCAGTCACAGTAGGAAGTGCCAATAACAGGTTCCTGTGAACCTTATCAAGTTCACACACAGATCTGAACTCCCAGAATGTGGCAGGAAAGTCCAGAACCTTAGTGTCCAGTCTGCACACACATCTTGGGAGAAGGACACATCACTACACAGATAATCAATTGTTACACTGTAAGCAGATAGATAAAAATTTATCATGTTAGAGATCTTGGTGTTGGCATAAAATTGCTTCAGATCAGGCAACTGACATTGTATGTGCCACTTAGCACCTGGCTTGTTCCCCAGATCAGCGGTGGGAAGATGAAGGGAGTGTTCCAGGAAATGTCCATGAGGGTGTTTTGTTTATCATTGCTCATCTTTCTCTGTGGTGTGTTTTTTCCCATTCTTTCAGGAACTGTGTGTGGTACATACCATTCACATTACATTAACTGTAGATTGCTAGGATCATAGCTGGATGAAGTATTATTAGGGAGATGACTACATACTGTGGGTAGCTGTCAATGCTCCTGATAATACATTGCTGAGGAGTTCACACAGAGCACAAAGTTGTGTATCATGGGCTTGTTTCCACAAATGGATTACCCACACAGAGCACCTATTGCCTTGCAGTTGAGGTGACCGGAAAAGAGATTAAATTGTGCCACTTTTCTATGAAATCCAGGGAAAAGCCTGAATATTTTGTATAGTTGTTCTCTCTTTTTAATACTTTTGAGGTTTGGGTCCTGTTTGACTTTCTTTTGTGGGAAAATTCCTGCAGTTTACTGGAAAGTTGCTTGCTTTGACACCTATGTCAAGGATGGGACCTGAGCAGACAAGGCAAGAACTTTGTGTTCTGGAGCGTCTGAGGCTTGTTCTCCATGTCATTTCTGCACGCAGGCAGCAGGGGTTCCTTGGGCTGGAGGGTGACTTTGCACCCAGACAGAGCTGGCACAGAAGCCTGAGCTTGGTGGGGATGTTGGTGGGGCTGGTGGCCCCCCACGTCTGGCTTTTGTGCTCATGCTGGGTATGTTGCAGGGTTGCCGTACCAGAAGGTGGCACTCCAGACCCTCTAACATATGTCCTGGGCTGTGTGGAGCCCTCTCACCACCCCCCAAATGCTTCCGGCATTGCTCGTTGTGTTGGTACAGACACATCTGGGCTGGATGGGAGCTGAGAGATGTTTAGCTGCAGGCATGTGGAGCTCCGCCTGGGCTTATTCCCTACACCGGGAAGCACAAGTACATCCCAGCCCCCAAGGGGCACATCTGTGTGCCGCTCCTAAACTGGGGTTTGAGCACTGTATGGGACCATCTTGCCTGCATGCTCCCTGGAAGAGCTTTGGCTGGTGCCTGCTGGTGTTCAAGCAATGCCTGGGCAGGGTGGAGGCAGCGTCCCATCCAGATGCTCTCCGTAACAGGCCTTCAGGATGAGGCCGAGTTGGTTTTTGAAACGGAGAGTTTCCCACTGTAGAGGCAAGTCATGCTGTGCTGCTTGTCCTCAGAGCCAGTGAACCAGCCTTGCTCTTTTTTTTTTTTAATTTGGTGTTACAGAGGGAACTGATGAAACTGCTGACCTTGCTTGTGCTCTGGTAAGAGCAGCTCTGGCAGGTCGGTCTTGCTCTAATAGGCAGAGGAACATGGAGATTTTGAAAGCAATTACAAAGTGGGCTGCAGACTGAAATGAATTAGTGGGCTATTAAAGATTTGAACTTAATAACAAGCTTGACTACTTCCCTACCAAAACACTGTTCCCCTCTCTGCTTTTCCCATCCTTATGCCCAATTAGTGCTGCCACCTTTACTCTCAAGGGCAATGGCCCCTGTCTTTCCCTCCCATGCCCTTCCTGGCGGTGTATTCTCAGCTAACGTGGACATCTCAGCATTTGTTCATTCTTCCACCTGCCAGCATGTGGAAAGACTGGCCAGTCAGCGTGTCTGTCAGGTGAGTCAGTGCAAGGATCTCCTCTGCAGCACAGAGCTTTGTCACTTGAGGTTACACAGAGTCCCTGAATTTCTTAATCTGTCCAGTTATTTACCGGGTCATCGAACTGCGTGTGCAACAGAAAAGAAGATTTTTACAGCTGAAGTTCAGCAGTTCCCATTTATGCATGCTCCTTGGGAACCAAAAAGAGTTGCACCTATTCAGCACTTTGTTGTCACTGAATTTTTCAGTTGCTCTGATGCTTACAAGGTGCACACAGAGCTGATATAAATACTTTCATATTTTCCTGTTAGGGGTATGATGCAGATACTTCATTGTCAAAAAGTCTTTAACAACAGCCCTCATAATGGATTAAGTTACGATTTAACCCCCACCTTCCCCTCCGCCAAAGATGAGTGACTGACCCTGACTTGCTGGAATGTGATTAAATGAGGTATCTCTGATAAATCTCTACATGTTCCTCTGGAAAGCAATTTCCACTTTGTTATATTACAGTAGCCAGTGCCTTAGAAGCAAAGGAAAACATTTGTCCAGCAGGACATCATAAATTTCGTGACAGACTTTAAATTTTCTTGGATGAAATGTTTAAACTGGAGCAGACTGATGTTCTAAAAACACACTGGCCTTTCCTGAGTTCTTGAGAAGCTGCTTCGTCTCCTCCACTCAAAAGCGTATGAAATCCCCTCTGCAGAGGAAGCCTGGTGGTAGACGGAAGCAATATAGGTGTTGGCTGGGTTTCAAATCCGGGGAAAACCAACACCATCCGAAAGCCTGTATTATAAATAATTAGTTGGGATCATTTTTGATAAGTTGATTGTGCCCCATAAAAGAGGGATTGTGGAACCCACCATAGCCCCAGAAACTTGGACATAATCCAGTTTTTACAGTGGAGCAAGATTAAGTTAAATCACTTTTCCAAATAACCATCATTTGTTTGATTTGCTTTCAAGAGGGCTTTTGGTTATGTCAGTAGCTGTCAGATGCAGACTGACGCTTGTGATGTCTCGTGCCTTTCAACTCGAGAAAGCCGTATAAACTTTGCTGCCCTCCAGTTAGAAGCAGCGACGGTCTTTTGAGAATGAATGAAATCCTTTAGCCCTCAGCCCTGAAATGTGATGCTTGGGTCAGCCTTCAGTGTTGCAGGAAGTCTGTATGGTGATGTTTTGTGCCGTAAATCTACCTTTTTCATATTAAAGGCATACTGAGAGTGGCACTTAAATAAAGAATGACTGAGAGCCTTTATGTGCAGCTGCTTTCTGAATCGCTGAAGGAAACTTTTATAAAAGACACTTAGGTTCATACATGTACATCTCCTAGTGGTACTTGGAAGCACATAAGTTGATTTTTGGTGCTAAAACGTGAGCAGGGTTTGGTTTTGAGAACTACGAGCTAAACGTACTCATCAAACTTTAGTCTTGACATACATTTCAGTGGATGAGCATTTTCTCTGCATAAATTACCATGGTCCAAAGATTTTTCTTATTAGGAATGAATACTATGGTGTGCCACGAGGTACATGCTGCCAGGAACAATGTGAGTACAATAATAAAAGAAAAGAAAGCAAAATAAAAACTCATTTGAAATGAAAAGTTGATATCTCAACAGCAACAACAAAATACAGCCCCCACGTCATAATAAAATAGAACCCAGAATAAATCACACACAGTCTTCCAAATAAGAACCCTTTTACTTCAGGGAAATGTATTTTTGTAGTAAATTAATGAAAGATGGGAGATTTTGTGAAGAACAATTTGCAATGAAGGAGTATTTTCTAATAGAAATTAATTTTGATTAATTTTTTTACAGCAGCTGACAGCTGATCCAGGTTTCTGATCCCACCTGTGTCTTCTTGGCACTACTGAAATCCAACTAATCCCTTGTGATGCCAACAATGTACAGGGCATATGTTGTAAAACTTCTGATTAACCAAAGGGTACAAAATGTGGCCAGTCTTACTCAAGCTTAAGCAAACCCAGTAAGAATAAGTCTTTCTTTGTAGCCCCCCATCAAAATTGTCTTTTCAAAAAAAAAAAAAAAAAAAGACACAAGAAATGTTCCTACAGAGAAGTACTTGAGATTTCAAAAAGCTACCAGCAAATTTTTCTCTTGAGGCTCTTGAGATGTGTGAGTCCCAAGTAAAGTTTTACTCCAAACGCTGTCTGGGCACTGTACATGGATGACTGCAACACATTCGTTTTGCCTTTATTATTCTTGCACTGTAACCTGACTTTGATTCAGGAAGAGGAAATCCATGGCCTTAATTGAAGCCAATCAGTGAAAGGTCATGGGGTAATACTTAACAGACAGGGACAGGGGAAAGGAAAAACAAGGAAAAGGTAAGGTCTCCACTTGCTTCAAAGACTCAGTTGGATCCCGGAGACAGAACACACCTGGAAGAAGAATGTGCTTGGACCCCAAATATACACGTCAACTGGGAATCATAAAATTAAATGGAGTTTGTTTAGATTATTTGCTTCCCGTTTCTCCAGTGACCTGTGCAGCAGTAACCTTGGTGTAGGGAGGCATGGGTGCCTACTGAAAACGTTCAGGTGTTTATTACCGTGGTGTGACTGTACCAATAGGAGCCTCAGTGTTTCCATCAGGGACCAGACATGGGGTTCTGTGGTTTCAGGTGACCCAGAGGCTGGATTTAAATGAAATATTGACAGAAACTATTCCAGAGTGTAATTAGTTGCTTCTGGAGTTTAATTTTTGTTTGGTTTTTTTTTTTTTTTGTTTGTTTGTTTGTTTTTCACTGAGATCCACTAATATCATGACTTTCTCTGCATTGTAGGAGAGTATAATTCACTCTCTAGTTTATTCCAGGGCTTCAGTAGCCCTGAAGTCAGAAAATATTTTGTGACATCTAAGATATATTTCCTTGTGTTTTGGAAGTCCATTGCTCCTTCTCTTAGCTACACTGGACACAGGAAAGATTTTTTTTGTTTGTTTACTTTCTAAAGCTGGTCTAAGTCTAAACTGGTCATGGTCATGATCTTTTCTGGTCTAAAATGGACATGGTCGTGGTGTGGTCTAAGCTAGTTATGGTCTAAGTTTGCTCTCTGAGTAGTCCAGCACGGACTTTATCACGCTAAAGGTTTATCTGAAGACATCCAAGTCAATTAGGTGCTTGCTTATGTTAGCGAGTATGCACATATTCATAGGATGAAGTAGTTAAACCAGATTCTTCATAATCTACTGGGCTTAATCTACTGGTCTGTTTACTGTGTGTTTGGCATTTCTAAAATTCACACCATCTTTTTATGATCTGAAGTAGGCTTCCAGACCTTCTGCTGATCTACATGCACCTAATCGAGGAGTTGCATCTGCCCAGGCCAAGAGAATAGTGAAAGGACCTGACCAGCCTCAGTCCAGAGATGACAGAACCACACTTTGCTTCAGGACTTCACTTACACAGGACTGCACAGAGCAATTATAGAGTCATAGAATCATAGAATTGCCTAGGTTGGAAGGGACCTTTCACATCATCTAATCCAACCATCAACCTAACACTGACAAAAACCATCACTAAACCATATCTCTAAGCACTATGTTTACCTGTCTTTACCTCCAGGGATGGTGCCTCAACCCCTTCCCTGGGCAGCCTGTTCCAATGCTTAATAACCCTTTCAGTGTAAAAATTTTTCCTAATCTGTAGGTACGCTTCATGACAGACAAAAGATGAAAGCCATTTTTTTGGAACATGTTTTCTTGTTACAAATATCTGTGATTCAAATCCTTAGACCTGAGCAGGCTGTTGTGTTTGTGGTGTGAAAGAAAAGCTCTTACAGCTGATCTGAAGGATAAGTCTTCATCCTGGCTCAACTATGAACACACTGCCATAAACAGTGTTGGGGGTAGAATTGCTGCCTTTGTGCAGACAGATACCTATACAGAGAAAGTCCAGGACAATGATATGTCCTCAAAATATAGCTCTTGCATATGTCTATGTAAAAAAGAATCTGCTTTAAAATAACAAACATTGAGAGATTCTGTGATTCTTAGAAAGCTATTTTTAAATGGTTGTGAGGGATAAACAAAAGGAAATGTGCAATACCAAGAATAACTAACTTCATTCTAAGTCCAAGGCCACAACACCAATAGGACAAAGTCCTTGTCTTTTCCCCACAACTGGAAAAAAATTTCATATTCAGCATTTCACCCCATGTAATGCAGTCTCTGTGGCCTCCTTAGCTAAACTGTGCAGCAGAATTAAGAGTGCAATGTGTGAGTACAGCCAGGAGATCATCCAAAAGAAAAAAAGATTGAGAAACATTTTTTAGTTCAGAAACCTATGGACAATAATTTTGCTTTTCTAAAATATTTTGAATTTGTGGTACCAAGGAGAACCCTGCCTTCACAGTTGGGCTACTGAGACTCCCCTTGATTTGTTGAAATTTAAGTATTATGGCAAAGTTACAGTTATTTCCAGGCATAGAGAGGTACATCTATAATTGTTATAACTCCTATTGCTGCTATTCTTGGTATCGCTGCTGTGCCCTATTTCCTCTGTGTTAACAGTAAGTTTTTCCTAATTATAGGATAGTTTATCCTAAATGTGAGGGTTCACTGGATTGATTGTGTGTGGGGTCTCATCCTATGGCTGGCATCTGTACCAGATATTTTAAGCACAGATATATCTTTGAGATTGCATCTCTAGACTTTAGTTTCTGATTTGTGAAATTAAGATAATAGTTTTCTTCTTTGCCTAGCAGACACTCTGGGAAAAAAGCTTGGAACAAGGTTGTATCTGCCCTTGCTCCATACCATGGTAAGCTGAAACCATGAATATTTAGGATAAAAACCAATGTTTTGATCTGCTCTTCTTCCTGTTGCTGCCGCACCACTGCACTTGCAGAGACTTCAGCAGAGATGTCTTGAATCACACTTGTATAAGTAGCTAGAAAGTTGGATCCATAGTATCTTCCTTTTTGATGACTCTTTTTGTGATTTCCAGTGAAATTCTCAATTCCCATATGAAACCTGTGTAAAAAGCTGGGAGAGAGCCCTATCCGAGGTCTTTTTTGCTCCTTTTATTACAGATGAGTTGGATTTCTTGTGCTTAAATATGCTGTTTGCAGATATTCTTCCAAGTCTCCCAAGTTTCACGCTAATGTTGAAACTTCTAGACTATCCTTTGTGTTCAATTAGTATTAATTGATGTGCCTTTGAAAAACAACTTCAGATTTTCAATATTTATATAACTGACTACCCTTTTATTTCTCTGTGTGACTGCATTACACGCTACCATTCCCAAATTTGGGGAATAGCTTAGAAGTTATCCCTATGGCCTTTTGTTGCAAGTTTGATACAAATCTTAATGTTGCTGCCACAGACAGTGGAAAATTAAGATGGTTGGTAAGTTCTTTTTCAAAGCCAGGGGAATTCATTAGCCAGGTATCACTGGAACAAACAGGCTGGAAAATGCTTAGTGCAAATCCTACACAACCAGGAACACTCATCTGCAAAATACCTGTGTTCTAGTAGGAGCAAAACCACAGTGCTGCTCCCATATTATAGTGTGGAGTGTAACTGTCCCTTAGACATCCCTTTAAGTTGCACAGTGGGTAGATGGGTTCACAGGGCTTTGGTGAAGGAGTGTATAGAAGTGGAAAAACTCAAAATAACTGGAACACAAAGTAATGACAACAGTAGCCTCTAGGGATATGTTAAGCACTGAGAGTGGTTACCACAGAGAATTTCTATGGACGTTTGCTTTTCTTGCATTGGCCAGGACTTATGGTTGTCATTTTGAGTATTTATTAGAGCAATACCACATGTTGATTGCTTACATTCTTTGAATTAATTCCCACCCAATGTAGTGAGATGGAGCTCTGAGTCTTTTCAACAGTTATGTATCATAATTTCACTTACACTGGCATGATTACGGGATACTGCATTTTAATGATACATTTTGTAGCTGTAAGACCCTCGTATACACACAGAATGATTCCAAGGAGGAGCAGGTTGTTTAGAGTAGACTCTACTCATGCAATGCAGAGCAGGAGATACTAATCACAGAGCAATGTTTTAGCAAACGTGCCCAAACCAGATTGAGTATGGGTCTGTGTGAGCTGCAAATGGGGAATGGGAGGAAGTAATCACTGGTACCATTTGCAGGTGAGACATGGAAGACCAAATTAGTCTCCATTGCTCTGAAGGCAGCAGAAGCTGTGGTCTCCATCAGCAGACACATCCTCTTGATAGGTCCAAAGTCCAAAGAACTTGCACATCCTGTAGCTGCGGTTCCTACATTGTGTACCCCATCAGTGGTAATTTTTGGAGAGTCCAGGGTGGCAGGTTCCTAATATAATTGCCATGAGTGCTTCTTCACTTTGATGAACAGATATCTAGGACCTGACAGTGGTCTGAGGACAGTTCTTTCTCTTGAACTCATCAGCTTAGATGTCTACAAGAGCCCCCCAGGGCTATTTTGGCCGCCTAACTTGAAATGTCTGTTGTAATGCCCCAGCTAGCAACGTAAATCAACCTATAAGACAAGGGAGTGTGACAGTAGTCTTCAGTGATTCATATTGCATGGCTTTTCTTCTGAAGGTGCCTCTTTCCTGTAACTACAGAAGGAGAGTAGGCATAAGCACAACAGTTACGTGCCTCATATGGCAAATATGGTCTCAATGATACATGAATAAACATGAAAGTGGCCTCAAAAGGCTCCCCTTGTGTCACTGTGTTGTGTTGTCTCTTTTGTAATCTGCTGTGTCTGCATGACATACAAGTTTCTGCCCACAGTATTGATGGTCATTACCAAGCTTTTGTGTTCTCACAAAGCTTGTCACATGTGTTTGAAGTTTGTAATCTGCTTTTTATTTTAAAACTGGTTTTCTCCCAGGATACAAATTTCCCCATATTCTTTCACTTCCAGGAAAGTTCATTGGGGACACTGTTAGCGAGTGCTCTTTGGGTGGAACTACACCCTTTCTGGGTCAGGCCAGGGTAGTCAACTACTGGGTTTTAAACCTGGTAGGCAACTAAGCCCCACACAGCCACTGTTGATCACTCTTCCCCCAGTGCGATGGGAGAGAAAATTGGGAGGGTAAAAGTGAGAAAACTCACAGGTTGAGATAAAGAAGTTTAATAGGTAAAGCAAAAGCTGCTTATGCAAGCCAAGCAAAATAAGGAATTAATTCACTGCTTCCCATCAGCACGCAGATGTTTAGCTATCTCCAGGAGAGCAAGGCTTCATCATGTGTAATGGTTACTTGAGAAGACAAACACCATCCCTCTAAACATCCCCTCTTCCTCCCTCTAACCCCAGCTTTTATTGCTAAGCACAATGTCATATGGTATGGGATATCCCTTTGGTCAGCTGGAGTCATCTGTCCCAGCTGTGTCCCATCCCATCTTCTCGTGCACCCCCAGCCTACTCGCTGGCAGGGCAGCGTGAGAAGCAAAAAAGGCCTTGACACTGTGTAAGCACTCTTCAGCAATAAGTAAAACATCAGTGTGTCATCAACACTGTTTTGGTCACAGATCCAAAACTTAGCACCATATGAACTACTATGAAGAAAATTAACTCTATTCCAACCACAACCAGTATACCTGCAAAGCGGAGCGTGCTGCTTGGGTGCCAAAGTTGGCTTGCGATATGCTAGTAGTATTGGAAAAGGTTGTGAGGCTTTATTGACCCAGCATGGCACGTAAGCTAATGAGATAATGATGTGTGGACATCGTAGTAAGGCAAGTGCAGAGCTTCTCAGAGCTCACAACACTACACAGCACAAAATGGGCAGCAGCAGAGTGACATCGCTGTGCTGTACGTTGGTGCGCAGCGCAGGCAAGTGTTTGAACTGGCCTCCAAAACTAGAGGTGACATAAGTCCTTGGACAAGGCATATGTTTCTCGAGGGACCATCTGGGAGATGGGTTATATGTACCTGCTTCACCAAAGTTTGAAAGCACCTCTTCAGGCCACATACTCCATTGACAAGAATCATTGTCTGCAGCATATTATCAAGTTTCTTGTCTTATCTGGTCCTGAATACTTAGGGAAATTTTCCTAACTGGTCTGGGGAGGATATTTAACAGTCTGACACACATTATTGTATGATTTTTTTTGCTGAGATTCAGACTAAATTTTTGTTGGCTTAGGTTTTACCCTGTTGTGCCTTGCTGTATCACTTGAATGGCCTTGAGTAACATTTTTTTTCTTCCTCTAAGCTTCAGTCTTGGTAATGTTTCACGTCATTATTAATAAGAAAACTATGCAGATGTAATTTATGGGGCCCATACACAGCAGAGCACACCACACAAAGGCCTACCGGTTTCAGAGTGGAGCCACAGGCCTTTGTTTCCGGATGATGACTTCATCAGCTTTGGATCAGGCCCGTGGGGAGCCGCAGTTAAAATAATCACTTAAATAACCAGAGTTAATGTATAATTCTTTCAAATCCCAACAGTTTTTAGAAGCTAGCTTACTACTGTCTTGGCTGCTTTATTCATTGCTTGTTGTTTTCTCTCCATTTGGAGATGATCTGATTTTCTGAAGACCTCATTTAGAAAGGCTCAGTGCAATTAATCAGTGCTGTTGGGCTGGTTTTCTGGAGTGCTCGTTACATTTCAGTTATGCTGAACTCTTTTCTGTATGCCGTCTAAATGCATTCCAGATTTAGCTTTCTGTCTCCTTTGCAGGATCTGTTACCCTTCACAGACTAGGCCAGATGAGGTAAGTTCATGTAGCGACACTGGGGTAAGTGCTGTCATGAAGGTCTACACCAGATGAGGACTGGGCTTCTATTTTTTTCCCTACCAGACAGATTATCTGCATGGTCTGTGTGGAGAGCAAGTCTTCTCTCTTCTTGGTACTCCATTGGCATTGAAGAATAATAATGCTATAATAATTTGAACCTAGGAGCACATGGACCTTCCCACCCGCCATGTGCAAGGTGTCGTGTAGAAAGAGAAGAAAATGGAAAACATATCGAATAACTTAAATTCAAAGGCAATGAACAGATTCAGATAAACAAATGGAGGTAGCAAATGGAAACTCAGAGGCAGAACAGGTCATCCTGGCCTGCAGTGCCCTTGCCACATCACCCGACCTGGCTGTTGTCAAGATACATTGTGGGAAGTTACCTTTCTTCTTTTAGTGTGGAAAAACTCAGACATTCTTCTTGACTTACATCTGTAGTCCTTCTGGATGAAGAGAAAACGCCAACTCCTGACCCAAGGTATGTAGCATGACTATGTAGTCATCACTGTTTGAATGAGCAAGTCAAGAGTTTCATGACACACAGTTTCCTCAAAGGGAGGGGGCCATGGCTAGCACAACATCTGTCAAGGCTGACGTAATCTACTGTTTAATTCACATCATCTGTTGCCAGCCAGAGACACCCAGAGATGCAGCATTGTAAAATGTAATTATTCTAAATTCTGCGCAAAAAATTTCACTCTGAAGGTTTTTGGAAAGTCACTTTTCCTGCTGTGCACATGTGGGACATCATCCTTCTGTCCCAAACTGAGTCACAATGTCATGTGATTTGGCTGAACATCATATCATATTCTCTGATAGGCATCTGAAGTGTGGCTTGAAACCATTTTTTACCCAGTGAGTTAAATGGAAGATTGCTGTAATCGTCTTTACTTGGAGACAGGACTACTGTTAAACGATGACTGGGTCAGTGAATGCGACGTATTTTCTGAAAGCTGCTGTACTCACCGTTTGTGGAAGCGTCTCCACTGATTCTGGATGGCCTGTGTGAAACATTCATGAGATGCAGAAGCCTTTCTGTGAATTATTGTCCTGCTTCCACTAGCCTGCTGGTTTGCATACATGTGATGCCGTGAATTTGATCTTCCATCATGTTTAGGGAGTGGGGCAGATCTGCTGCCTTGGGGAGGGACTGACATAGCATACCGTGATGGGTTTCTGAAGGATTTTCTGTTGCCTTCATTATCAAAACTGGGGGTTTAAGATCATATGGACTTAAGAAAGATTTGAAAGCTCTGATCTCATAAGTGGTATGATAGTACTGAGAGGAGACTCAACAAGACAAAGTGCATAAAGGAAACATGATGCCTATGAAGGCAGAGGTAGGGAGTTGCTGAATCCTAACCTTCCAATCAACCTCACGCCCAACATTGAACACTGGTTATCTTTAATGAAAATGATTTAGTCTTTAAGGAAGGTTAGCTTACAAATACCCAATATTTTTGAGGACACAATATTACATTGTCTCTCTTTGAAATTGAGACCCTTGAATCCTTTGTCAGAGCTTCATTCTTCTTGGTGCTCAGTTTGGAGTCATAAATCTTGTTTTTCCAGGAAAGAGCAGATAAAGGGTATCTGGACTGAGGGTGTCTAGCTTATTTTTTCTTGAAAATCTCCAGTGCTTAGTGTAATAAAAGGCTGTGGGGATTGTGTAGTTTCAGTCACAGAAAGAGCAGCTTTTGCATTGGAGCCTGCTTTTCAAATCCTGCCATGGCAGACCTTTCAAATAATTGATGGCCTTGCAATTGTCACTTCTAAAGAGAGCAGATAGAGTACATCTGAAGAGAGGAAGAGAAGTATTACCTAGGCTGGAGATCAAAGTACGCTTCCACTGGGACCAAATCCAGTTAATGTTATATTTACTTTAATAACCTCCAAGGAAGGGTACCTATCCATTTCAGTCTCACTATCATTTATGAAAGCCACCGAGGAGGAAATTACAGATTCGTAAAGTCAGCTGCAGGAATTCATCAAGTGCCTATTCAAATAATGGCTTGCTGATTACTGGAGCTTTCATTTCTGAAACAGAAAAGAAAATCTGCTCTTTGAAAGCCACATGGAAGCATATGAGATACAGAAGAGCACTTACGGGCTCAGCACTGATTTAGTAGGCTCTTTAAATGGGAAAAATTTTCTTCCTCCTCCTTGTCAGCTTCTCAGGGCACCTCTGACTGCAACATCCGACTGTCCCAGCCATTTCTGCTAGTGAAATGCTGTGTGCTGTACATGTGGTGTGTGACATACATGCAATGTGGCGGGGACTTTAGGAGCTCTCCAGAGCACAAATGATGCCAATGCAGCAACTGAACCTCACTGTCTGGTGCGTCTGTAAACAAGTTATTCATCCCAAATACACTTCCGGAATAAATTTGCAGACAACTGTTGTGTGAGCTTAGTGTGTTTTTATGGTGTCTGTGAAGAACAAGTGATCTAATAATTCAGCTCCATTTTAGATGTAGGCTATGAATGAAATGTAGATAGGAATGCAGTGTTCTTACCCCTTGGCTACACCTATGCTACTAAAGATAACGAGGCAGGTATGTTCTCTGACCTGGTCCTATCACCACAACATGACTCATAAATCTATGACTAAATTCTTCCCTTGAAATGGGGTGGGTCAAAGCTGCCTGCTGGGATGAATCCTCCACTGCGGCCAGAACCATTATTTGGAGTTGATGGTAAGGGTGGCCATGAGATAGCACTCAAACCTGTGCCCTATCTTGGTTAAGTGTAGATGTAGCCAGAAAGCCAAGATGGGTTTCACCCACTAGTGTTGAAAGAATTTGACTGTGCTGTTAACAATTAGTGCTCTCTGGTGATGATATCTGTCCACCTCTGAGAGCACTCTCATGTACCACACCGAGAGGAGATCATGCTGCCAGCATGCTAAGGTGGAGCAGACACCTTCTGTTTGAAGACACAGGCTTCATGGGCCGCAGGAGGCAAGTGGGATGTAGTCAGAGAGTTGCACCAGCTGTGCTCAGGTGGTGTGGAGGATCCTGGGCCTGGCAGAAACTGAGATCCTGTTTGGGGTACCAGCTTCTCCTCACTTCTGATGATGGCAGTAGTTGCTGGCTGCTAAATGTTTCACTGCAGTGGTGACTGTCTGTCACATACTCCTCCTTTCCTTGGCACTGTTGAGGCACAGAAGAAGGGCGAGTTCTGAAACAAGGCAGATTACAAAAGTATTTCTCAGGAGTCCATGCTGAGCCAAAGGAATCTTGTTAAGGACCTGACCAGAACGACTGAAATCAAACATTTGGTTAAACAAGGCCTTTTAATATTTTCTCTTTTCCTTTCCCAGTCATAGGTAAGTATACAAAAATACTTCCAGCAGTAATCTTCTCCAGTTTGTGGTGTTAGTTAAAATCATACAGCTGTGTGCAGAAGAGAAATAGGGTAAAAGGTATTATATATACATATATAGAGACAATGAGTGAAGTTACACACAAAGCATATGTGGGAATAGACAAAAATGTGGGTGCTTCCATGTTTTAGCTTTATTGTGTGGTCACAGCTGGAACATGTGCACAAGAACAGTCACTCTTTTATCAACAGCTGGTACTTCACTGCATTCTCACACACTAACAAAACGTTGGCATGCAGGAGATTTGATGAGGAAGACCTGCTGTTCCTGCCACTGCAATTAATCATGCTTGTTATGGCTGGAGATTAGAGAGAATCCAGTAATACTTAAGGATCCATGGGTTATGGGAAGTGAAATGTTTCCTATTTTTACTCCTCCGTCTCAAGAGGGAATTGCCATGTATCTCATTTAAAAATCTTTAAGTGGATTAATTTTCTTATTCCAAGCCGAGGAGTCTCAGGTCTCATTAACAAAAATTCTCAGGTCAGGAAGTGATAATAGGACAAATCCCACTTTAAGTGGAATTGCCTATTGCAGTGGGTGCTTGTAACAGACAGTAAAAATCAGCCCTTTCTCAGAGATTCACACTCAGGCTGAAATTCTGAATTATAAAAAGCAACAAACAGCAAGGTCCCGGTGGGAAGTGGAAAAGGCTTTAGGCAGGGACATGAGAGACCTATATTTTATTCTTGGCTCTTGGGCAAGTTGCTTCAACTCTTGACTTCATTTTCCCTTTCTTCTTTTTCTGCCTGTCTTGTTCCTGGGAGGATCTTTGCTGTGTGTTTGCACATGTCTGGAGGTTTGCTGGGGTTTGCTATTGTACTGCTGGCAGCAACTATTTCCATAGCTAGAGCTGTAGCCACCCATCTGGTATATCTGGGAGTTTTGTCCAAGTGCTTGTTAGCTGCTATCTGACAGTTTATTGTTCCATTGTTTTTTATTCAAAGAGTCCAGTAACTCTAAGTCTATTTGGAACAACACTTTTGTTCTGTGGCATTGGCTTCAAATTTTGGCACTTGGGGTTTGAATCCAGTCATGAGTTAAAATTTACCTTGGATATTTCATCTGGGAAAAGGCTTTTGTTTTCTTTCTGGAATGCAGAGTAACAGTCATCAGGGTGGAGTCAAGAGTACGTTACCTAGAAAAAAATGTTTTCCCTTTTCTTCCACAATAATTCCCAGTTTTCAAACACCACTGAGCTTTTAGCCAATTGTGTGTTTGTGGGGGGATTCAAGGAGACAGGCGTGACATTGAAGTCTGCCACTCAGATTATTGATAGACCTTAATATGAAGCCTATGCTATTCAGCACATACTTTAGTTCTAGTCTGTGGGAAATGGAGACTCCCTTTGCATTTGTTTTTTTGGCATTGCTGGCATCAGATAAAGAACAACCCAACCGCATGTAGCTTCCAGTTTTCCTTGATGACTGGACCACAAGTGCCAATGAACACGCTTGAGATGAGAAGAATAAATTTTCCTGGGAACTAGCTAAGAGGATAAGCAACAATACAACCAAAAATATTGCTTAGTCCTTTGAAAACAGAGGTCTTTGGCCATTATTTTTCTAAAATGTAGTCCTAAACTGCTATTTTATCTGCATCCCTGCTTTGTGTGCTTCTATTGATCCCCACATATCCATTAGCCAGCTCCCACCAGCTTCTGCATGGCGAACTTGAGGAGCTGTTTGCCTTGAATGTTGCTTCCAGCTCTTCTAATGACCTCCTGGCTTGCTCACCACATCCCATGCTTTCTCTCTCCTTCTCCTTCCAGCCACTGGCTTCTCCTCTTACCTTCTTCTTTTATGCCTTCCAACACCCAGAAAATGTCTTACCTTTCCCCAGCCTCCTCAGGCTCCTGCCAGTCCACTGCCATTGCCCCACAGCCTTTTCTGTGGGCAGCAGCACTGCCCATGGCAGCAGGAGCTAGTGGGGTGTGAAGGTGCCTAAAATCATGCCTGTCTTTGGAAAGGGACACTTTTTTCCTAATTTTGCTGTTACATTGCTGCCACAACAGGCATTTTGGACAAAAGTGACAGAGTTAAAGCGATGGCACTGAGCTGCTGATGCCTGCTCAGGACCTGGGAAGCGAAGTTTGTGGGGCAGAAAACCTCTGGTTAGCAATGGGCTGAATGTGGGCGAACAGAAAAGTGGTCAACAAAGTTAGGGTGCATTTAAATGCAATCCCAGGAATGAAGCTGGCCTGCATAATATTTTAAGTATTTTCCCTTACTCATATGGCTAACCCAGGACAGCGATTTATTTATTTAAGTGGCAATTAAGAAATCTACTCAGGAAAGTGTATAGACTAGGGGTTCATCCACTGACACAGATTCTTCTGATGCTACCACTAATCACAGTGCTTCTTGTGGTGAGCAGAATCTTCTTGTTTCCCATGGATTAGTATCTGCCTCAGTTCTGTAGTGCTCTGCGGTGTGTGGCAGGGTGGTTTATGTGTGTGGGATGATGGCAGTGCTAGCTGCTCATTAGCTTCCCTCACTTTCTTTGATCATAAAGGGTGATGCAACGTGCTGAACTCCTCTAAGGCTGATTCAGCACCTCTTACATTGATTCAGCACCAGTTCTTCGCTTCCTCGGCACGTTCACGGACAGTGCAGTTCTGTGTCACTGGGACATAAGTATCTCAGTCGTACTATGATCAATGAGTTGGTGCATTGGGACATGTTTATCTCTCTAGCTTCATATTTTAATGTGCTTGCTCACCTGTCACAAGCATGGTTTCAAGAAAAATCACTTAAATCTTACATTTGGAGAACGATGTATCTGAGTGACTTGCATAGGTCCTATGCAACATTGCTTGAAAGCCATGTTCAAGTCTCTTACCTGCAGCCTAAAACTGCAGTTAAGAAACTGGTTCAGAAAACATTGCATAAACCTCTGAGATAGATAGAGAAAATCAGACTAATTGCATCTCCTATTGCCACTGGGCTAGATGGCCCGTTTGACTGACTCAATGGGACATGTCTTCAGTTCTTAATTAAAGAAGCTTGCTGGGGAAGATTGGGAAGGGGAGGTTGGGAAGATGGAGAGGGTTACTGGGGGGACTGTCACATGGCCCAGCCTTGGCAAATGTCCTGGATAAAATGCTTGTTAAGCCTGGGAGAGTACATAGTGTGTGCGTAGATCAAGTACACAAATCTGGGAGGGTGGTTGCCCAAGTATGCTAACACTAAAGAAGATGAACGTCATCTGGATTAAACAGTAGCTGGGCAATTACAAAGACTTTTCTTTTTTTTAAACAAAGAATCAGTCAGCTTGAAACGAAATAAAGAACAAACATTTTTGATGTGGGGAGACACCCCAGAGAGGAAACTGCTGCAGCAGCAGTCATACCCTGGTTTGACACCACCATGGGTCACCTTGCTGCCCCAGCCAGACTCAGCACTCTGCTTTGTTCTTTATTTGGTACTGAGGCAGAAGATGGGTTCCCTAACATCTCCTTTAACAGCAGCACCTGAAAGATTAGGCATCTAGTTTACACACAATTCTGTAGGCAAAACCCCCAAATGGGTTCCTCTGGGGATGTGAGGTGGGAATGGTCCCTTTTCCAGCAGTAACACTCACTTAGGTGAGTTTTAGGGTGGGATGAACAGCCCTCTGAAAGTGTCAAAATCTCCCTGCTGTGAGAGATCTCTCTTTTTTAAACTAATGGCAGTGGTAGTGTAAAGCCTACCTTCTTACCTCTCTCCCCACTATAGTCTGCTTTTTATCTCTTTGAGGGTTTGTCCGGTGCATCCAGAGAGGGACAGACCCACCGACTTTGCTCCCTGAAAGATTCTCACAAACAACCTGTCTCTGGATGGTGTCTTTAAAAATACCTCCCTGTGTTATACAAAGAGGCATGATTGCGGATGGAACCTCACAGCTTAAAACTGATTTTCCTTTCTTTTCTTTATCTGTACTATAGCACATGAGATAGCTTAATTTAGCTGAAAGTATAAGGGGGTTATATATGCACAGAACTTTTAACTTTTACTATATTATACATTTAAATGAACCGTGGAAAAATTGTTCAATATCTGTTTTTTGCATCTGTGTCAGACACAATGGTACTTAGTAGTAGAAAGTAATTACATACATGATTTTAGGGGATAGAAAAATATGCATGTTACAGTATATTTTTGTATATGTGCAGGGAAGTAAAATGGAAGAGTAAACTTCAGAAACCCTAAATCATAGAGTATATAGAGACCATATGGAACTGATTGTTGGCATATTACACAGTAAGGGAAAAAAACCTCCACGAGTAACGTTTTCGGACAAATTATTTAGCTATAAAATGATTGCTTCAAGAAACCATGTTTGAAGCAAACCAGCTTATACGAGGGTTTTATTCAAACCCTTGCTCCCACCATAGATTTGTAGCTAAGGGATCTCGTTTAGAAATGGATTCTTTTTCCAGCTGAAGAACTACTGTTATGTTAGTGCAGTGAGTTCACCAGTAAAAAGGAGGGTTAAAATGCCACATTAATACACCCATAACTCCTTTCCCAACTCTAATGTAGCTGCTCTAGAGTGCTTTGATTTCTGAGCACTAATGTAAACCATCTTTAACCTCAGTATGTGTCCTAAATACAGATGTACATGTGTATTGCTTGTTTATATTTGTTGTTTTAAAAATATACTTGATATATTTAATTTAAAAAACAACAGCCTCCCTGAAATAATTCCTCCAACAAGAAATTCAGGATTGGGTCTATATGATTCACTCATGGCTGGATGCAAGCTTGAGAAGGTGTGAGGAGCACTGTCACACCTCCATTGCATGAAAGGGAAAGGTGAGGACTAAAGTCATTGGGTCCCCTCTTAACATCGCATCACGGTGATGCATGGGAGCATCATTTAATGGAGATCTTGGTGATAATTTCTATGATGAAGAGAATGAGATGCTGAACAGAAACAACCTGAGAAGTGGCAGGAAGTGGGGAAAGGGAGGGGCAAACATAGTTTATACCCTTCTAATTTGGTCCACATACTTACTCTATTCTTGGATATACCAAATATATCAGAATTACCACTGCCGTATACCCAGCAGTGTTCACTTAGTGTATTGCTTTTGCTGATATTCAGGTAGTCTAACAAAGATCATGTCCATTTAATGGGTATGGTCAAAGGGTCAGAAGTGGTCAGAAAGGCAAAGAACTGCTGGCTTAACTCCTATTCATGAGAGAAATTTGCAGAAAGAAATAGCAACCTAGGAGAGCCAGATAATCTCTTTCTTATAGCTTCTTCTCTGTGTTCTGGCAAAGCCTCAAGGGTGACAAGAATGAATACCATCACCCGTGAGCTCTGATGTACACCAGGATGTTCCAGTTGTGATGGTAAGACATGGGGAACCAGTTAATCCCTACCAATTATGTGCTGAGCTGTGTCAGAGGAGCTACATGCTGTCCCTCGGAACCTCTGTTTCATGTGGCATAGAAGAAAGTTCGGCATATGTGCCAGTTCTTACTTTGACGCTAATATTATTGTAATAACACTCTTATTATGAGTTGGTTTTATCGGATGTAACTTACTAGGCAGCTTTGCTCATGTTATGGTTATGGTAATAGCACTGACATGCAATATCTCTGTCAAAGTGGATGTTTGTTGTCTTATTTAGCATAATCCTACTGAGGGAAAATAGCAATCAGGATTTTATGGTTATGTGTTTTAATGTGATGCCTAGAAAGAGAATTAGATATTTGCACATATCCTGCAACTATATTTGGCTCAATGATGGATGTTACTCCAAGTATTCATATGACAACATAACCTTTATTTCAGTGCTAAGTCAAGAGATATTGCTCTGTTCTGCAACTGAGATGGGCCCGAAATATTTGCTCTACACATGAACGTTCCTAAAGTTTTTGTCCCTGGTACTCATTGACACTGTGTCAAGGAGAAGCTAAGAAATTTTAATCCTGTTTTCAGAGTTTTCGAAAGATGACAGTGCTGCCACCTAAGATTTTGGTGGATATATACCTCTCTAATTTTCTTTTCTAAAGCTTAAAAGGAATAGGTGCTAAGATTCTGAAAACTTAAGCTGTTATTAAAACATATTGCTAAATATAGCAGACAGCCCTTTTCATGTGTGTCTCGTTTTCTCTAAAGCCAGCTCACAACTCGTGTTCACACACGGTTTTAGACAAAAGCTACAGGGAGAAGTGAACTGCTGTTCCATGAAAACTTGGCCAGATGACAAAGATAATATGCTTACTGCCCTAGAGGTCCTTGTCAGACTGAGCCTTTGCCACCACAGTCTACAGGAATTTTTCTCCACACATGTTATTTGATAGGGAAATCACTGCAATACCTCCTGTAACACATATCAATCTTCTGTCAAAGGGAGCCTGAGACAATGAACAAAAAGAGCTGCTACGATGACTGGAGCTGACTGGCTAATGTTTGGACATGTCAACTTTTACTTATTTTTGGCTTGGAAAAAATTTACCAGTAAGCATGGTTATATGCAAACTTCTTCAATGTGTGTATTGTATGAGTATTTTTGCTTGCAGATATTCACACTGCAAGCTGGGTTGTCAGCTATTTTGACTGTTCTTCCTGGTGCAGTGTATGATCTGGCAGATTATTCTATTTCTGATCCACAAGGGGTTTATGAAATAGTTATTTTTGTGCAGCTAGGAGGAACTGAAGGAACTTTAGGGATTCATTAAAAATATTGTTTGTTTCAATATCCGGACCTTGCAAATTATGGACAAGATTTGCTGTAGTTTGAATTAATAAATCAAAATGATTATAGCTCCTCAGTCAGGAAATCCCATGCTGCTCGAAGGAGTGATGGGGAGGAGGGGTAGAAATCTCTCCAGTCATTTTGAGAGCCTAAATGTGGCTGATCGTGTATAACCACGATCTCCGTGCAGCCAGAGTACCCGTGGCTCTCTGTGGTCCATACATGGGGTGAAAGCAGGGCACAGCCTTGCAGCTCACAGTGTACAAATGGAAAGGTACAGCTGATATTCAACCTTTAATAACAAACCCAGATCCCATCGAAGGGCAAATTTGTGCCTCTTGTAAGTACCACAGAGATTCCAGCACTTTGTGGCTGTTGAGTCTTTAAAATAATCATAGAATCATAGAATCATAGAATCATAGGGTTGGAAGGGACCTCTGGAGATCATCTAGTCCAACCCCCCTGCCAGAGCAGGGTCACCTAGAGCAGGTTACACAGGAACGCGTCCAGGCGGGTTTTGAATGTCTCCAGAGATGGAGAATCCACCACCTCTCTGGGCAGCTTGTTCCAGTGCTCTGCCACCCTCAAAGTAAAGAAGTTCCTCCTCATGTTGAGATGGAACTTCCTACACTCAAGTTTGTACCCATTACCTCTTGTCCTATTGCCAGGCACCATTGAAAAGAGCCTGGCCCCATCGTCCTGACACCCACCCTTTAAGTATTTGTACACATAATGCTTAAACCACCTTAAATAGAAGGGCCACCTCTGCTCCCATCTGCTCCCAGGAGGCACCACTGACCCAGTCTGTTCTATGCTCATATGTAAGTGTCTCTCCTGAACTAGTCATCTTTTCTAGTGCTGACTGGAAAATCTTTCTATTTTCCCTTTTAACTGCAGAAAATTTTAACTTTTCACACACCCGAAAGAGGAAGAACCCAAACCAGAACCTTTTTTGCTCAAAAAAGTTTATTGTTTTATTATGCAAAACCTGAAATTCTTCATGGCAGATAGATATTTTTAGAGAAAAATGTTCATATATCTCAGTTTTCTGTTGAAAAAATTTGTGTTGACTTAGCTGCACATTGTTGACCAGCTGTAATCCTTGAGTCTGTCTCTATCCTGCCTCTGCGCTGGAAAAATGCTTCCCAGGGTATATTTACTACTTTGTGTACCCAAAGAGACTAGAGGATTTACAAAGCTAGCAATAAGCATCTTAAGTTGGTTCTTAACAGATTTACCATTAGATCCTTTGGAAGCTGGGTCCACACATTTACCTATCCTGGTGTACAATGTGGCAGCAAAACACAGCAGCAAAAACCTGCACCTTAGAAATAGTTACAGCCCAGGACTGATTTAAATGTAGCTGTGTTTTTGTGCAGTGGAAGCCTCTACCTAATTACATATTAAACATGGACCATCTTTCAGCCCTCTGAACTGCAAAGAACATTTTGAACATTTGTGTCAAACCTCCATAAAATCAAGGTCGCTGTGTGGCAGATAGGACCCAGGAATCAGGTTATGTAGTCGACACGGCACAGGGCTTCTGGGCGGTGTTCACAGTGACATTTAGGGAGAAGCTAACACCACCCAAGGGGTCTCTCTGTCTGGAGAGCAACAGCACCATGGCAAGAGCCCTGACTCAAAATCTCACTTTTCACTGTGCTCTGGGAAAAGGAAAGGAAAGGAAAGGAAAGGAAAGGAAAGGAAAGGAAAGGAAAGAAAAGAAAAGAAAAGAAAAGAAAAGAAAAGAAAAGAAAAGAAAAGAAAAGAAAAGAAAAGAAAAGAAAAGAAAAGAAAAGAAAAGAAAAGAAAAGAAAAGAAAAGAAAAGAAAAGAAAAGAAAAGAAAAGAAAAGAAAAGAAAAGAAAAGAAAAGAAAAGAAAAGAAAAGAAAAGAAAAGAAAAGAAAAGAAAAGAAAAGAAAAGAAAAGAAAAGAAAAGAAAAGAAAAGAAAAGAAAAGAAAAGAAAAGAAAAGAAAAGAAAAGAAAAGAAAAGAAAAGAAAAGAAAAGAAAAGAAAAGAAAAGAAAAGAAAAGAAAAGAAAAGAAAAGAAAAGAAAAGAAAAGAAAAGAAAAGAAAAGAAAAGAAAAGAAAAGAAAAGAAAAGAAAAGAAAAGAAAAGAAAAGAAAAGAAAAGAAAAGAAAAGAAAAGAAAAGAAAAGAAAAGAAAAGAAAAGAAAAGAAAAGAAAAGAAAAGAAAAGAAAAGAAAAGAAAAGAAAAGAAAAGAAAAGAAAAGAAAAGAAAAGAAAAGAAAAGAAAAGAAAAGAAAAGAAAAGAAAAGAAAAGAAAAGAAAAGAAAAGAAAAGAAAAGAAAAGAAAAGAAAAGAAAAGAAAAGAAAAGAAAAGAAAAGAAAAGTCTTCCCTCATCACCATTGTCAGAGGACCATTCTGAAATAAATGGTCTGAGTGGAAGGTCACGGGAAACAGACAACAGAATAAGTGGCACATTATAGGAAAATCTTCAAGCAAAGACTGAGACAGTCTTGCAAACAAGAAAGGCCCCAGAGCAGCTCTTGTCTCTCGTCTGAGCTGAGCGTCCTTCCCACTGCTCTCTTTCCAGGGGTCACTCTGTCAGTGCCGCTCTGCTCTGTGTTGTCTCTCCAAAGACACTGCACAGATTGAGCACAAGACCAAACCAGGTGAGGAGCTGCAGTGGGCTCCATCATGGAGACCTGGACAGTCTGGGTGGGGAGGCAGGGTCGATTTCTTTTCCACTGACTCATTTGCGTAAGAAAAGAGCCTCCGTCCGCCTATTTTCCTCTGCATAGGGCTACTCAACTGTCTCAGATTTTGGTATAGAGGTGAGTGTATGTGTATATATATATGTGCATACATATAGTCAGCACAGCTCTTGTACTGCATATACACTGAAAATAGTCATTCTAATCACATTATAATATTCTCACTTACAATGTGGTAGGAATGGCTCTTTTAGCCTCCTCTCAAAACTTACTTTTTACCTGCAAGAACCAAAGTTTCATGGTGGAACTCTGGGTGTTAAAAATGACAGGGAAGTCAACTCTTTCTTTTTCCTGTGACACCACAGAGCTTTGTTTCTCCAAGTGTCATTAAGTGCTTAAAACCACTGCATTCTTCACATACTGCAGGCTGGCAAATCCATATTTAGAACACAGTGAGGTCAAGAGTTGTTTCTTCAGTTGTGTAATTAATGCTGGGCTGTGCAATGCCAATATACATACCTAAAGAGAACAAGTCTTATGAGAAGCAGCTGAGGGAACTGGGGTTGTTTAGCCTGGAGAAAAGGAGGCTGAGGGGAAACCTTAACGCTCTCTACAGCTACCTGAAAGGAGGTTGTAGTGAGGTGGAGGTCGGTCTCTTCTTCCACGTACCAGGTGATAGGACAAGACAAAATGGCCTCAGGTTGCACTGGGGAGGTTTAGATTGGATATTAGGAAAAATTTCTTCACTGAAAGGGTTATAAAGCATTGAGCATTGGAACAGGCTGCCCAGGGAAATGTTGGAGTCATCACCCCTGGAGGTATTTAGAAGACGTGGAGATGCAGTGCTGAGAGACATGGTATAGTGGTGGTTTTGTCAGTGATAGGTTAATGGTTGGACTCGATGATCTTAAGGGACTTTTCTAACCTAAATGATCTTATGATTCTAAATAAGAATGTCATCAAAGAAAGACATGGCAAAGTAAGTTCTGGTTTGCTGTAGTTGGGACTCTCTTTCTGGTGGTGAAATGTGAATTTAAGAGCTGTACTTCTCTTGCTCGTTTTGAAAAGTTTGGCCTGTGCAGTTCTATAATGTCTTTTTATATATTTGTATGACTGTCTTCAGGGATCTGCCTCTTCCATTGGACATTCTTTTTGCATCTACAGCGTTCATTTGAAAACACAACAGATGATGAGTAACTCAAGAGTGTTTGAAATGATGTGACTTTCAGCACTAGGAATGAATGAAAGGCTGAATCAGCAGGCCTTAAAGAATCACTGGAATTAATTTGTTCAACAATATTTATTCTGCTATGTATGAAAGGGAACGGGAGTGACTGAAGTCCTTCCTGGCCTCTGGTCCTGCCCCAAAGACTTTGTCAGGTATTCATTACTTCACCCCAGTGAGAACTCTATTTTGGGGGCTGTAAAGATTTGTTCTAGCTTCTTTTCCTCTCCCATCCAATTACTATACCATGCTAAGTGGAACAACTTCAGGAACTGAGAATAAATGTAGCACTTGGGAGCCATCCTGGGGTGTAACAGCCCAGATCCCCTTAGACAGCACAGGGAAGCAAACCTTGATTTTTCTCATTCTGTGTTTTGCTATTAATTGATATCAGTACTAGTACCCACAGGCCAGCGAGGCTGTAGCACATCTCTTCTTATGGCTAGTCTTGGATGTTTGATGTCCTAAGCATACTGTAAGAAAACCTACTACACTGAGTGCTGGATGCACGACTAAGAAGGATATGTAGATGTAGAAATAATTCAGGCTTAAGAGACAAGCCAAGATGCTCAGTGCTGCCAAGACAGAGGTGCTTTCAGCGTTGGAAACCTCAGTGCCCAGAAGCTGAAGACCTATCTAGGAAGAGTGGGCTGCTGAGTTTTTTGATTTGTCTGATAGGACTAAATGTCTAAGCTCGTGTCAGGGCCAATGGAGAGAAACAGGTGCTTGTCATCTAAACACAGGTGCTGCCCTCCAGAAGTGCATTTTCTTCCCATGGGCTGCAGAGGGAATCTGGGTGATCGGTCAGATATAACACCCACACCATCAATAATAACAGCTAATGACGAACCCTGTGCCTTCTTTCCTTCTTTGCTCTACGAGACTGAAATCAAGCTTCTGGACCTCACCTTGGGGTATCCGACCCAATTTATCCTTTCTACATTGTTTGATTTATTTCTTGTGTTCTTCATTTTCTCCCTTTTTTTGGCCTTGGAAACTGTTTCTTTGCTGGAAGGAAATCTCAGTGCTCATGGACTTATGGTAGCAGATTCTCTAGAAATACCCACAAAAGAGCAGATCAAGCATTTTTGCCAGCCTTTTAGAAAAATGCCAGCACAAAAGACAGCCACAAGCCACCTCGGTATTAATTTTCATAGATCACTGCTGTTGTGAATTCTTGAGGTTTTTAGCCTTTTTCACTCTCGTTTACAAAGAAGTGTTAACTTGCAGTCTCAGAGGAATACAGCCGGTTGCCTTAATCCAAAAAAAGAAATGTGCTGACTACAGTAACACATGGGACTTTTAACAACAGATCCTCCTGCTTGGTGAAAACTGGCTGGCAGCAAAATACGTGTTAAGGATCACCTCCAGAAACTGCCAAAGTAAGAAGAGTGGGGAAAACGTAGTGGCATAAAAGTACTTTGGGGTGAAACTAAAAAAACCCAAAGCTCATTTAACCACTTTTGTCCAACTTGTCCAGTTATAATACTGCTGCAACTGATTCAGGCTATGCAAATGTTGCTCTGGAAGTCAGTGTTGTAACTCCCAGCTACTTAAGTAGAAAGCACTGAGCTCACAGAATCAGGGCATTGCATGTCTAACTCAATCTTAAGTTCTTCAAAGCTCCAAGTCACTTGTGAATCACATTGCTAATATTTCAGATACCACACAGGACAAGCCATTTTCAGTTTCCTTTAACCTTCAATTCAATAATGAATGTTAATACTAAAAGAGATAGAATCGAGCTATTTCCCTGATCTGTGTGAAGATCCTGGCAAATTACAGGGACTCAGGACAAGTTTTGGGGTTTACTCAATTGAAACAGGAGCCCATATCAGGAGCCCTCATGAATATTTGAAGGCTATTTGTGCAGACAACATGTTTTCTTACCTGCTTGCTGACCCCATTCCTTGCTTGCTGAGTGAGACTGAGTACAGCTCCCTAAAGTGATGCTGATTTATGTCCAGAAGGAATCTGGATCGGCGCATCTCACTTGTTCAATGGACTAGGCAGGTGCGTGAATGGCACTTTATAAGGCTGTTGAAAGCCCAGTTAAAAGCACATGGTGTGTGTACGCATCAGATCTCACCAGCTGAGGCGGCTTTGCCTGGAGCGGTAATTGGAAGGGAGACATACAGGAAACGTTACGTGCTTTAAGACATGATACGGCTGTGAAGCAGTAATTGACCCAAGGTGCATTCAGCACTGCCCGCAAGGCACTGCTCAGGGTAATTCGGAATTAAAAAGCCTGATCAATGTGATTGCAGCTCAAGTTAAATAAAATGAAATAACTGTTAAGAACCTTTCTGACAATGCAGCAGTTATGTGCTTGCACAAGAGCTAAATGGAGAACTAGTGTGCAAGAAAGAATTGCACTATAATGCTTACAGAATTTGTCACTTAGAGCGAGCTCCAATGTCTCACTGAGGATGATAAGAAGTCAGCTCCATATTTTCAGTGGGAGTTCAGATGCAACCTTGCTGAAGCTTTAATTTCCTTTTTTTTTGGTAAAATAAATTGATGAGGTTCTGCTCTGCTGCATAGGGCTGGACTGCAAAATTGAGGGAGTAATTTAGAAGGCCTGCATTGATATGCTTGGCTTCAGCAATATTTATGTGAAATAAAAAATTGCAAAAGAGGTTACAGGAGTTAAAGGGCTTCCTTCTAATGAACTCAAGTGGTACCTGGTGCAAGTGGTCCTTAGGCTGTTTTCATAACCTTAGTGTCAGCACTTCATGGAGGATGAAATCCAGGATTCTTTGCCTTGCTGCTTAGGCAACACTTAAATATCAGTGTGGGAACAGTTGCTCTTAAAAGAGAAACTGAAATAATGGTATTACATGGGTAAGCATTACAATACAGAAAGAATGGCAAGAAAAGCACAGAATGGCATAGCTTAATGTTGTGAAGCACTAGCTTAACATGTTAAATGAAGAGGAAACATTTTAAAAGCGAAGTACTTTACTTAAAAAAAAATTAGAAAAAAGACTTCCCTTACAAAGAAAATCTATCAAAGAAATGAGTCATCTAGGGACCAGGAAGGAGTTTGGGAAACAGATGTTCTTACATTTAGGACAGATGTTTTATGATAACAGCGCTTTGATAGCAGTTGCAACAAGAACCTACTCTAATTGAAAAATGTTGTGGTATTTCACAAGAGGAAAGAAGAGAAAAAAAAAAAGCACCAAGTTTCAAACGGACGTATGAAGACAGATTTTCACACTATTGTATTATAGTGTCTCCAAAAGGGCACAGAACAGTGAAAGTCTTGTTCAGTGGAAATACAGAGTAAGCACTTGTAAACTAGGATAACGAGTTAGGCTCTCAGAAAAGGCTTTCAAAGGGTTGGGTGAGAGGTGAAAAACTAGACTGAGGCTAAATAGAGTAGTGATACTAATCATCGACTATGTTGCCAAAACATTAAATGATAGGTGCTTATTACCAATCAAATAACTTTAATGGGAATGAGGGTAAGGAAACTGTTGCTTGGAGCGAGGCAGGCAGCATCACTTCTGTCCCAGCTGTTTGAAGGCAGTGGAAAGACTTTTGAAAGGCTTTGAATTTGGCCCAGCTGCTTAGACGTTTGGATAGGTGTTTGTGAATGTGGTAGAATAGAGAGAAATGTCATCATCTATGATTAGTCATTACTTGTTCTTGTTACCTGTTTACAGCTAACATTCATTAAAATGAAAGTGTGGGTGTAGGGGGTGGTTCTCGTCTCTCCTTTTAACTCCTAGAAAAGCTAACGTAACAAAAAGGGAAAGACCTTTAAGTAGCCCCACTTTAACCCCAGGAGCATATACAGCCCTTGGAGAAAACCGACATTTTAACAGGTAGACCCCCTGGAGAGCTTCACTTGGCCCCAAGATAGCTTCTCATCAAAAACTTCTGAACTTTTTCGCAGGACGGACACTAACTCATCTACAAAGTCAAACAGGAGATTGGTTTCATCTCAGACAGTGAGTCTTGGAGAAGAGGTTTCATTATAAGAAAGAAGGACAAGTAGGTTGTCAGATTCTGTTACTAGGTCAACATCTCCTCTGTCTTCAAAAGGACAGAGAGCTTTAATAGTTTGGGTGCAACTGAAAATAAAGGCTCACAAGATTTTAAAGTAATTTTATACATAATTTGAGTTTATGTTTGCATATGATAGAATATATAATCCATTTTATTTCAGACTACTGTGTTAGAATTAGTTAAATAAAGACAGAGTTTGCATTATTTTTCTGGAAGCAAAAACAACAGCCATGAAAACAGTAGTGCAGATGACTTTTAAAGCTTCCTTTCCAGATGCTTATTTTTTCAGTGTCCATTCCTGTAACCAGAGACACTGTAAATACAGTCTAGGGGCACTTTAAGTTTAAGTGGCAAGGCTCAATTAGGGATTACCTCTTACCTTTTTTGAGGTCAGGAGAGCTATTTCTTTTGTGCTTGTCTGTCAATTACCAGGCAAAATGCTTGCAACTATCAATTCCGAGCAGTTAATTTTTCTGAGGATAGCAGCGTTTTTAGCAGAACCTTTTGGCAATAGCCACCAGCATCCCTCCCAGAACTGGGAATCCCCTATTACTCTTCTCCCTCAAAGCCTGGCATGCCAAAGTGAGAGCTGACCTGGACTGAACTT
Organism: Dromas ardeola; assembly: GCA_013398915.1. Classification (NCBI taxonomy): domain Eukaryota; kingdom Metazoa; phylum Chordata; class Aves; order Charadriiformes; family Dromadidae; genus Dromas; species Dromas ardeola. The sequence continues at coordinate 232,497 of VYZM01018852.1, read as the reverse complement.
CAGTCATAGGGTGTTGGCTAGAAGTTATCCACTAGTTATCCTGCACAGTTGGTACCAACGTCTGAAGAATCCCTTATTTCTCATGTCACATTTTTCCTATTGTATATTTTAGTTTTTTCCTCCATGACTTTGACCTTTTTCCAACCTGCAGACGAGTGGAGGCTCGTCACTGAAATCTTTCTTCTTCGTGTTTGGGCAGGTGTGAGCACAGAGGAACTGAATGGGTAGAAATTAGCTTTGGTCCCCAGAGGCAATGATCAAGACCAACAGACTCAAGCTAGCCAAAGGTTTTAAAGCAGCTATAGTAATTTACTGCTAGAATAGTCCAGCAGCAGATCACACCTCCTGTGGGGTTATCATGGGCTTTCTAATGAACTTTACAGAGTCTCCAGTCATTTATCTTGTTTGACTTTGACAACCGTGTCTGTTTTCCAGGAAGCAGTCCTCCAGATTTACATCTACCTGACATAAGGCAGAATGTGGCATCTTAATTTTAGAATATACTTTTCATTGGATGACCTATGAAAATATTGAGGAAAAACAAATATATTATTCCACAAGATCTGAAGAAATTTCCTGCTAAATGAAAAACCCTTTCCCATTGAAGCATCAGATTAAATGTACATATCAGAAGAGCTTTATATCCCTTGGCTGTTACAATGTGATGGGTCATTAAACAGAGTAGAGGAACAGGAGGCTATTGTAGAACAGAGAAATTACACACTTATTAAAACCTGGAGTCTAAAGACATAATCTTTTTCCTTAGAAAATCTGTACCCTCTGTAAAACGTTTGAAGACTTTTTTAAATGTAGGTTTTCCTAATAATTTCCAGGAGTTCTCTGGGAGTTTTTTGGAAGTGACTGATGTACTACAATTTCTGCTAGTGACTAATTTTTATATGCTCTTAGACCAAAATGTAGTGAGACTGGAAGAAGAAAGCTATTCATTCAAACTTGTCAGCACGTGTCTCTAAATCAATTACTCCCACTAACCTATCACGATTTTCTGTTGGTAGAACAGAAAGCTTTCAGGAAGATGATGGCCAATTCAGGGTTTGCTACCACAAACATACATTACATAGTTGATTCACATTTGGTGTAAAATGTACTAGCTAACTGTAACCAGGTAACTGAAAACAAAAAAAAGAGTTGAAGTATTCTATGATTTGCAACACGTCCAGGTCATCAGAACATGGCTTACATTAGTCTATCAATCAAGAACATATTTTTTGATTCTGGAAACTGCTTTTGCATTTTACTTCTCATAAAACAACAACAGCAACAACAAAACAACAAAAAAAAAGCCCCAAACCCCCAAAAAACGGAAAGGAAAAAAGCCAGTCCTGTTGTCTGGGTTGAGAAAGATTTTGCCCAAGAAAGAAATACCTTAAGCAAGGAGACATAGACCTGGAGATGTATGCTAGCCTCCAAAGCAAGTACTGGTCTTATTTATACTGCTGTGAATCCACAGTCATCTCTCGGGTCATCCAGAAATAAGAGAAAAACTTAGCATAAATAAGAAAAGGTTATCATGCCCCTGGGCTACTAACTCACATGGGCTCCATGTGAACAGGAGGGGTGAAATCCTGTACCTGAAGTCAGTGACAGAATTCCCACCGAATTAATTGGGTCAGGATTTCTACTCAAGGGTCTGGCACCGAGCCCATTAAGTAAGTGGAAAACCTTCCAAACGAAAAGACTCTACATTTCAATGTATTTGTCTCTCTGATCTTGTTTCTTTGGCTTTCCCAGCAATAGGATTTTTCCCATATTAATAAGAAGTACTGATGGACTTTTTTGTAGCACACAGACTTCGGTAAGGTTGCCAGCATGGGTGCCAGGTACCGCTAAAGCTATTGATGACTTGTGAGAAGACACAGGCTTGGAAACTGAAATACCACAGTCCATTTGCAAGCTACTATCCAGCCAGTGTTGGGGATCATTATTTTGCCTCCACTGGTCCACAGCTGGATTTGAAAATGAACATGTTTTAATGCACTTTTTATCTTGTTATTGCTAAGAGCTGCTAATGACCCCATAATTTAAACGTAATATGCATATTTTTTATTTGAATAATTGTTTTGACTATGAAAATGTGTCCCTCAACATAAGGCTGATGAAAACCCAAGCCATTTCATGAATCAGAAACAAGCTGGGGGAGGTTTTTGTGTTTAATTGAGGAAGAAGAGTATTTATAAAAAAATAAACTAAGTTTTCCTCTGCCTATCAGGAAGAATGGGACAGATTTTTAAGTAATAAATCCAAGGTATGTATCCACCAAGGGGACTGCATAACAAGGTGGTGTAATAAACAATTTTTGACAGAGGTCAGAAAGGTTACCAGCAGTTTGTGTGACTTAAAAATTTGGATAACTGGATTTAATTTTTACAGGATAAACTAGATATTGTCTGAGAATAGGTAAGCGTGTGCACAGGATTGTAATGAAATGGTAATGGAAAATCAATAAGATCAGAAAAGGGGTTACTTTGGAAAAGAAGTAGGGATCCTACAGTCTAGAAAGAAAAGATGTGGAGGTGCAACAGACCATGAAGTAAAGATTGAAGGAATTCCAAACTGGTAGGTTGTAGAGGAAAGAAGTAAATCTAAGGTTATGTCAATGACTGAATTAAAAATAAACATTATATTAGTCTTAATAGCCAGTGGCAGAAATCTTCTATCGTATTATTCTGGTTGAAAAACCTTTGGAAGCTGGCAGGTATATAACAGCTGTCCTTAATTCAGCATAAATGTAAGAAACAAATACACTCTTTAGGGAATTAGATAGCTGCAATGATGGGAAACATCATCCAAAAGTAAGGTATATGCAAGGCTAATCAGTAATCAGATCTGACTTGAGGGTTTTCACTCTGAATTAAATTTATCAACAAAGGACAGGCTATTGCTTCCATGGATTGATGAAGATGTAAGTAGATAAACCAAAAATACAAAATGCTACAAAAAATTACCTGAAAGCCAAGGGCATAACAAAGCTGAGCACTGTGATTATAACCATGAGAAGAAGCCTAGTGAAAGTTTTCCATGTGGTAGCTGAAAAATCCTTGGATCCAGGAATAAAGAAACAATATCTTCTTCACAGACAACTTTCCTGCCTAAAGAGATGCTGGACCCCGCAGTTCATCCCTTTTTAGATGAGAAACAACCTGAAGAGTCCCACAAGTTGTGGGACATGTCCATAATGCTGGGGTCCCAAATCGTAACAGCAGGTGAGATGAACAAACTGAAGGTAGATGATGTCTCTTCTCTTATCCACCAATGCTGTAACACCATTGTAGAAGACCACCAAATTTGGCAGGCATGATCTGCCCTTAGTGATGGTTGTCACCGATCACCTCCTCATCTACCTGGATTTGTGCAAAGCATTTCACACTGTCCCGCATGACATCTTTTTCTCTAAATTGGAGAATCATGGGTTTGGCTGATGGACTACTCAGTGCATAAGGAACTGGCCAGATGGTCTCACTCAAAGAGTTCCTGTCAATGGCTTGTTATCCAAGTAGAGATCAGTGATGAGTGCCATTCCTCAGGCTTCAGTATTGGGACCAGCACTGTTTAACATCTTTATTGGTGACACGGACAGTGCGATTGAGTGTACCCTTAGCAAGTTTGATGATGACACCAAACGGTGTGGAGCGGTTGACATACTGGAGGGAAGGGATGTCATCCAGAAGGACCTGGATGGTGGGCCCATGCGAACCTCATGAAGTTCAACCAGGCCAAGTGCAAGGTCCTGCATGTGGGCCAGTGCAATCCCAAGCACACATACAGTCTGTGTGGAGGATGGGTTGAGAGCATCACTAAGGAGAAGGACTTGGGCATGTTGGTGGATAAAAAGATGGACATGAGCTCGCAGCCCAGAAAGCCAACTGTATCCTGGGCCACATCAAAAGAAGTGTGGCCAGCAGGTTTTGGGAGGAGATTATTCCCCTCTACTCTGCTCTTGTGAGACCCCACCTGAAGTATTGTGTCCAGCTCTGGGGCCCCCAAAATAAGAAGGACACAGACCTGTTGGAGCGTGTCCAGAGGAGGCCATGAAGATGATCAGATGGCTGGAGCACCTATGCTATGAGGACAGGCTGAGAGAGTTGGGGTCGTTCAGCCTGGAGAAGAGAAGGCTCCAGAGAGACCATATATAGCAGTTTCCACTACTTAAAGGGGGCCTACAGGAAAGATGAGGAGGGACCCTTTATCAGGGATTCTAGTGATAGGATGAGGGGTAATAGTTTTAAACTGCAAGAGGGTAGATTTAGATTAGATATTAGGAAGAAATTCTTTATTCTGAGGGTGGCAAGGCACTAGAACAGAGAAGTTGTGGGTGCCCCATCCCTGGAAGTGTTCAAGGCCAGATTGGATGGGGCTTTGAGCAACCTGGACTAGTGGAAGGTGTTCCTGTCCATGGCAGGAGGTTTGTGACTAGATGATCTTTAAGGTCCCTTCCAACCCAAATCATGCTACGATTCTATGATTCTATGAATCTATCATATCATACTATGATTATCTCAGGGCCTCATGGGGAGACCTTGGCTGCAGCTGGACACAACCCACTGTCTTGGAGGCACCAATGTGGAGCAGCCTGCATGCCAACTAACTCCACCTGGCTTGGCCTGGAGATCCTCTGTGAGCTGTGGGCACTGCTGGGCTGCTTTGTTCTCTCTCTGGTCTCTGCTTTCTCTCCAGTGCCCTCTCAACTCTTACACCACTTCCCTTCATCCTTTGTCACCTGTCTTTAGTATTTTTTTCTCTATATTCTTTTTCTTCTAGGTTTTCACCCATCCCAAATTGGCAGTTTGACTAGGACTCAGCTAGTGCCTAGTCCTGAAGGAGAATGTCAGAAGACCTGGCTTGTAGGGGAGCACTGCTTCCTTGGGCAGATGTCTTATGTCATATAGAGATAATCTCGTTAACCGTATTGCCCTTGTTTTGTTGTTTCGTAACTTGTAACATGTTACTTGTATTTTTCTGATAAATTCAGGACAATCTTTGAATAATTTCCTGTGAAAATTTCCTGCTGAAGATCTCAATTCTTGACATTGACATCGCATTTGTCCTTGAGTAGAAGGAATTGACTCCTTTGGAATTGCACCAAAGTTGTGACAAAACAGACAAGACTCAGCATTCAGTTTGGGAAACTGTTGTTCTGTAAAATGAACAGGAAAAGTGTCTTCCCCTAAATTAGCAAAGAAATATGACCTAAAGAACACACTGTTTTCTTAGACCCTGAACAACCTTGGCCCTCTGGGTGATTAGGTCAGTGAACTTTTACAAATCAAGCTTATTCGAAATCCTGGGCTAGTTTGTGAAACTGGAGATTTGCAAACACTCCAGTGCGCTCAGGGGTGTACTAGCCACACAATTGTTTTTAGTTCCCCTGTTCAGACAATTGTGGTTCTATAATGAGCAGATGAACGCCCTGTACAGCCTTTAGTTTAAGACTGATTATAGTTTGGCGAACTTCAAAGTTCAGGAGTCACCAGGTACACAGAATGGCCACAGAAAGCCACACGTGAATTTATGTATCACTTCTTCATACGTCTTACTAAAAAACATGGAAAATTACTGCTGAAAGTGTGAAGCCATCTCCTTGAATTTGTTAGGAATCCTGAGTTTTAAATACACATACTCAAATATCCATGATTTCAATTCAGCCTCCAGTCGTAAACTTTTTCACCAGGCTGTGGGTGCAAAGGCAGTTAACATAAAGTGGTATTTTTTTCCTGACCATGTGGGGCTGTGCTGATATAAATTGGTTAAGAATTTAGCATATTAAGCGCTAGACTTTGTGGCTTTCTTGTGCAGCTTCAAAAGTACCATAAACGTACGAGGTACCAGTACCATGGGAATGATGATAGCTGCATGCTTGAGTTGGTGAGTACTTCTGAAAAATAGTGCTAGAGAGTGGACCAGAAAGCTAGCAATTGAGACGGTATTGCAGAAAAAAACCCATGAAGAATTGAATTCAGTCAAAGGGAAACCACAGTAAAACTGGAAGTATTTGCCTGCAATTGAATAAATAGGAAGAGAATCATGTTTAAAACTTCTTGTTTATAATCATGAAGTCTTTGTGTAATTCCATCATATCAAGAGTAAATGCTCACTGTCTGTGCAAGGCAACGGCGTAAGTTCAGTTTGTAGGACAAACACAAAATGGCAGTGTAAGGGAGCCAGCAAGACCTTTTGCATGTTGGAGACATGCGGTAGAAGACCACCCACAAAATCTATGAGTGCTGACCCAAAAAAGGATCCAGTGCTTCTTCTGTGCCTCTTACTCTTGAAATAATTAAAATTTGGAAGAGACGCATATGATCAGTATAACCAAACATGTTATTTTGGAGAGCAGCGTCTTGTGATGATTTAATTTCTTGGTCCTTTTCAGTGATCATCACTGAAGTCTTCTTCTCCCACTGAAATTTTTTTTTCCTGCCATCTTGCCTCTGTGAATGTGGCCCTTCAAATTTGGCAAAGTAAAACTTGCAGCTTTACCATGGTGATTTTGTGACCAGCAGCAACACTGTATTCCAGCTGGTAAAAATGTGTTATGTATTGCATAAGGCTGAGAAAATGGCATCCTCTCACACTGTATCCTTTTTCTTTCATCCATGGTAAATCCATTTTCACCTTCCCAAGAGGATTTCTTCCTGGCTCTCAGTGCAGGAGGATGTGGTATTTCCTCTGCCTTCCTTCAATGTTTATTATAGCTGAGACGTGCCATTTTTATTTCTGTTGAATATTATATTTAATATTGTTTAGTAAAATCTGCTTAAAGAACGTAGCTATTTGTAGATTCTACACACAGAGTTTCTCCAAAACTTTTGCCTGGAATAAATTAACCACAGGAGGAAAATGGTTTGCAATGTAAAAGTAGCAACAGGCATTTTGTCATCATTGCTAACAAACAGCAATCTGTCTGGATAACCACTGGAATTTGAAATACGGGTCATCCCAGCTTCCTTTCCATACTAAATCCTATGACAACTCTTGCATTTTCAAATGTAGTATCACCAGTAGAGTACGTCAGCAATGCTGCTTTAAAATATCTTCTTTACTCTTCTATTAGGACTAGATCTGGATGGGGAAATGTCTGTAGCCTTTCATGAACTGGTAAACTGTTAAAGCTTCATCTAAACAGGGGAGAATGAAATGCAAACAACTGTAAATAGAAGCGAACAGGAAATTCTTTTTCCAGCTATTAAGAATGCATCTACCTCTTACCAACATCAGGTTCTGCCAAAATAAAATTAATAAAAGTGTTTGAATTTGGGGCTGGCAGTAAAATGCTGCTAATCTTAGGCCAATGGCTCTAAATGACCCTTGGCTGAAAGAGCCAGGAGCTGCTTAAGAAAGCACAATGCACTTTGCTTCCTCCTTTATCATCACCGACTTTTTTGAATGAAGTCATCATATCGCGTAGCATTTCTGCATCTGTTCCTTCATCTGTAGTGTTGATCCTCAGGGATAGCGCACTAACTGCTACAGTTAGTGGCATCTATGCGTACATTTTCTGAATAATAATTTGAATAAGACCAACACCCGTGTAAGCAACTAGAGGAAAAAAGGCAGATCTGGTGCATATAACTCAAAATTAAAATAAAATGCTACTTAAAACCTTTTTTTAACAGATCCAGGTATTTTTTCCTATGTGCTGCATAAATTGACCTTCTGTTGAATTCAACTGCCTTTTACATATAGAAGGATACTGCAGAAACCTGGAAGCTAATTTTGGAGCAATTCTGTAACACCATCACAATTTCCAGGCAGCGATTACTCAACGGTAATAGTTTCCCCCTGCTTCTAGCAGGTGACTGTTAATGCTCAGGATCAAGAAATGCTTGACAGTATTCCATTAAGAAACCGTGAGGAATATTAGTTTCATTTCACCTTATATTAGTGCAAATCAGCTCGCCTTTAAGGGCACCACAGATATGGCTGTATATTTTTTATGCATTTCATGTGTTCACAGTCACAAGTATCTGTCCATTCTCAAAACCTTGAGAACACATACACCTCCAGCAATGAAAGTACGTGCTTTTACATCCATGTACCAGCCAGACTTGCTCTCTCCCCTTTTGGTATTAAATATGCAAATCATCTCATACGTATGTGAAAATCAAGACCTTATTTATCTTAGTCTCTCTGCTGCTTGCTGCATAGTCTGCGCTCAGAATGCAGTATATTTCATCAGATCCTTTAATGATGTGAATAGCTTTAGCTTGCCTATTTATAAAGGCAGCTGGCTCTTTACTGCTCCCCTGGTCTGAGGCCACAGTACGAGCTGACTTTTCACAGTCGAAGGTCCTACTCAGCCTGAAACATCACCTAATTATGTGATTTGTCTAGTATTTCATGTGGTTTCAAGTGAATCATGTGGACAAAGGCAAATCTGAAATCCTGTGACTGATAATGGGGTCTATTACCCTTGACCAAGTAGATTTGTACTGACAATCCCGAACGGTTATGAGCACAGCTGAGATGTTCACGGCAGCTTTTCTGTCTGAACAAGAGAAACCAAAGCCATTGTATTTGTGAAAGGGCAGTAAGGAATGCAAAGATCACAAGGAGAGAAAACTTTTTGTTTTTGTTTTCGAACTGGAGTGTTTTTATGACATTTGCTTAGAAGTGGAAAATGGCAAGCTGTGGCTATAGGTAGCTAGATGGAGTTGCTTTTGGCTTCTGGGGAACAAAGCCGACAGTCAGCCGAGCTGGCAGGCTGAGCAGATAGCAGTGCCAGTCGTCTCCCTCCCTCTCCCCGCGATGTTTGGCTTCGCGTCTGTCTTGCTGCAAGGGAGGTTTTTCACTGTGGGACTGGGCTACCAGTGCAGCAGCCCTTCCTGGTTCCCAAGCAGGGACCATATAACAAACTGGAGACCCACCTAGCATTTCATAGACCCCCTCACTCCAAATGAGTAGAAAACCCACTGGTACTCCCTGCTAACTGAAAACATGTTTGTGGATCAGCCTGCTGCTTAGTGACAAAGAAATGAAGAAAACAACTGAAAGCACCTCCAAAATTGCATGTAGCCTGAGATCTGAAATGATATTCCTCAGCTAAGACCTTAGAATAAATAATCCCATGGTTTTTGTTCTTTTTTATTGAATGAGATTTTCCCACTATGTTTACGTGATTTAATTTTATTTTGCTTGGCAGTAAGTAGATCATCTTTAATATGTTAATATTATTAATAAGACTTTGCATGCCACTAACTCCTTCCATCAGGCTCTCATGGCCCTTGGTGAATGAAAGCCTGAAATATTTCCCTGGGACGGCAAGCATTAGCTCAGTGCTGCACAGAGACAGTGTGTGGGATCATAATCCTGATCGCCAACTCCCATAACTAGATTGCAAACTCGATTACATGCTCAAGCAACAGAGAAGAAGTAGGAATGCCATTTATATCCCTGTCTGCACAGTGATCACTGCGTGGCGGATAATGATTTACTGCTTATTTGGGACCGTAGCAAATTAGTATCTTTCATCTGGCATGAGAAGAGAGAAGGAGGAAAGAGGTGAGAAGCAGATACACCACCTTGTAAAGCAGCATATGACACTATTTTCTTGCCTGAAAATCACACTCTGACCTTGAATCCAAGGCCCTCCCAATTCCTTGAGAACGTACCTCTGTCATTCACTAATAACTGCTTAAATCCTTTTAACTAGGCCAAGGAGACACGTGAACACATGGACAAGTTACCACATGCCACCTGATCCACAGCAACTCTGTGCACATGTTTCTTGGTCACAGTGACTGTGAGATCCTGTAGCTCACTTCTGGAAGTATGCAGACTCGGGTCACTTTGCAGCTTTGGGGTTTCAAAAGCTGCACCGAGGTCACTGAGGCAAGTGACTTCGTGAGCTAAATTGGGAGATTAAGACTGATGTTGCTGCTGGTAGTCTGAGTTAAATGTAACATGATTTTTTATTATAAGACCACTTTTTAATGAAACCTCTAAATGTACTTGGACGTTTTCACCAAGTAAACGAAATAAACCAAATAAGCTGCCCCTTGCATACGACATCAAACTCTTCCTAGGCTTGATGCTATCAAAACCTGGGACAAAGCTACGAGTCCATCTATGTCCGTACTTTGGGCAAGCTCATGGCTATAACCACACGTCTCTTCCATGACTCATTGAAAATCAGCCAGCTGTCCCAATCTGTTTCTAAAAGTGCAAGTGTCTACACTGAGTAAATAAATAGCAATGTAATTACAACTGACACATGCATTTTGCATTGCTGTCGTCACAGCATTTCCTCTCTAGGGCTCTGATGCAGAGTTATTGAGCCAGACAAACACTTGATCACACCCTCTGCAAATAGGTCAACACACGCACAGAACGGCTGTGTGTGGATGTGGTTGAGGAATTAAATTTAGCCACTGGATTTACCCAGGAATCAATTTTTCTAGGAATCAAATCTGGTTAATTAGTGTATAATTTAGAAAGAAGACTAGAGAGATTCATACCACAAGGTGGCTTCAAGATAGATGTTGTACGTACCTGGAGTCTAAATAAAATTGTATGGTTTTTAATGGAAACATAAAAAGACATAGCTATTTTAAACACTTGTTCTAGGAACTGGGGAACATTTCAGTCCTTTCCATATAAGCACCTTTATTTTTTTTTGCACCTGCAAAAAGCATCTTTAACCAGAACATCTGTGTGAAGTCCTCAGAAAGGCAGCCCTACAAACTTGACAAATGGCTGCAGTGAAATGTCATTTTAACATATGTTTGACACATCATCTTGCTTATATCTTGTCAACCGAGGAGGAAAAAGAATATCACAAACCTTTTGAATTCATCACAAGTCAGCAAAAAGTTAGTTGTCTTCAGGTGTCTCCAATATGGGTATTACAGCCCTATGTGTCCAGGGATGCAATCAGTGCAGATACAGTCAGTTGAGTTGACAGAGTTCAGACTGTGATTCACGTCCACCAAATATTGACGGTTAATCCAGGATAAGATAAATTGCACCAAGAACTCCATTGGCTTCACCAGCTAGCTCTGCACTGACAGCAAAGGGAGGGCAGCATGTGCCTGGATATAGCTTGAAGAATCCTGCCACTACAGTATGGCTAGTAGCCTTAGTCTTCAGGTCATTCTTTCTTGAATTATTGTTCTTAGACACCGGTATTGCTGCTGTAAATTATTCATTGTGGAAAATACAGAAATAAGGCTCCTAAGGTTTTAGAGACTTAAATACATGCTTAACTCTATTTAGACTGATTGAAGTAAAGGCCTTTCAGTCTTAAGGTTCACTAGAAATTGAAAATTATTCACTGTTACAAATATTTCCCCTGCTCAAAAAAAAAAAAAAAA
>VYZM01018852.1:89849-205115 GCA_013398915.1 Dromas ardeola | reverse complement strand
TTCCTTCCTTCCTTCCTTCCTTCCTTCCTTCCTTTTAAACCTCCCACAAATCCCTTTCTTTCTTGAGTACCGTACATCTCTACAGTAATGTGGCCAGCAGTAAGGCAGCCACAACTGCCAGATTCAAAGCCCCTTTTTGCCAAGTTTTGCCTATTCACTGATTTTATCAGCTTTAGATCAGGATCTAAATGGGACAAGGTACTTAAAAGTAAAGTAATTGCAAGATGCATGACAGAGAGTTTTGATACTATTTCAGGACAATATTTTCCAGTGAGGTACGATTTTTCCTGATGTGTGTTAGCACAGCACTATCACATGATAAGGGGTGTTGAGATGTGTGAAGACATCCCTGTAGGAGAGGGGCTACAACACTGATTTCCGGATAGCACCCAGTGGTTTCCTCAGCCTGCAAACGTGATGAGGCCAGAGGGGTGGGTCACCCGCCGATTGCTCTGCAAGCATTTGCAGGACACTGCCATTCATTGAGTTTGATGCTGAGGGTGTGGGGATTTCTCAGGTCGGCGGCTCTGTGATGCACCACAAATAACTCAACAAACACACAGTGCAGAAGATTACCCTGACTGATGTAACAGAGGAGTAACTTCCTTGTAACTGAGACATAACTGACTGTAGCATATCAGAAAACATTGAAATAACAAGCACAGCTGCTCTCAAGCCATAGCTGTTTCCACAGCTACATGAAGCCACAGTTGATTAGATTTTGTTTATTTTTCAGTTCAGAGTCTCCAAATGTAAGTTAACTTTGAATTTCCAGATGTATAATGTGGTAAAAAATGCCACGTGTTTTCATCTTCTAGCGTGCAGCTATGTACTGAGCACAGACCTGATGTTAGAAATCTTGGTCACTGATGCAGTTGTTAATTGGTGACAAGTGACATCGCTGAACTACCTGACAATCAACTGGTCCACGCACTGGTGAGTTCACTAGCCGAAGGGTCATCTTGCTTTATGATTTAGAAAGCTAGAAAGAGTCACGACATCTCCAAATTGAACTCTGGGGTTCAAATCTCCCTCACCCTGAAAAAAGAGCCTGCTTTGGCTTTGGCTCTGTGCCTGGCCGATATGACATTTTAATGTCAATACATTTGAAGGATGCCGGGAAGATCTGTAACAGCAGTCACGGGTGAGCTGTTCAGCATGCCTGCGTTGTGGGTTGTTTTAGGATGCTGGTGTCCTGGCGGTGTGTTGGTGTGTTGCATGGCCAGGCGGGGATGCTGGGGAGGGAACGGTTGCCTGCCTCCACCTAGGTTTCCCAGGGGGTTAGGGTGCAACTGGAGCCGTGGGAACTGGGAGGCTCTCCCAGGAGCCACAGCCAAGGCAAAGCCAGGTTAGACGAAGACAGTCTACATGGCTCTTTACGGCTGGTGCCTCACCTCTTCCAGTAAGTACTTTGCAACTTGAATTTTAAGATGTTATGGATATACTAAACAATAGGGTGGCTGTCACGGTACCAGTCCACTCCGAGGATGGTCACTGCATTCCTCATCGGGCTCAAATCAAATCACCGACTTTTTTGATAATGCACTGATTTATAACCAAATATCTTGGCTCAAAGTGCAGACTTCCGTCTCTTTCCCCTCCTGCAGATACTTTTTGCACTCCAGAATCCCCCCTAATTTCCACTTCAGATACCACATGTGGTGACTGGACAATCTTTCTGCATTTAAGCAGAGAAAGAATCATAATAGTTGTTAGTTATTAACATAGGGAATTCACATCCCCTTGCAAATGCAGAGGGCAGGAGGGGATTAACACAGCTTTTCCAGCTTTCATAAAGAACAAACAGCTTGCATGTCCAAAAGCCTGTCCGTGTCTCTACAGCTGTGTCAACTGGGCTAATAACATATATTCCTTCTCTTTGCAAACCCTGAGAACACAACAGTTGTTTGGGTGACGGGGGAATGAATATTTGTTTTTGCCGCTTATTTGGTTTATTTGCACTATGGTCACTAGTTAAAGTAAACTGAAGCAGGAAGGGCAAGGGAGTTCCTCTGTCTTATTCCTTTTTTTAAACTCCAATGTGTGTCAACTTTTTTAACTCATTGTGATTTTTTGGCATGAAGAGGTTAAGGCCAGACCTTGAAGATCTGATTCTTGTTTCACTGAAACTGGTATAACTAATGACTTTAGGTGACGTATTAGTAATGCACACTAGTGAATGTTGAAAGAAAATCAGTCACTAAGGCCAGTGTTTTCAAAAGTGTCTAGTAATTTTGTGTTGTCTCTGTTTTTCATACTCAACTCATAACACTTAATAGTGGCCAGACTTTCACTTGTCAGCAGTGTGTGTGCTGCAGTCTCCATTTCTGAAGTCTGTATTTGAGGATCGATGCTGAAAAGTTGGAGAAGGTTCCTATGAAGAGTTGCAAGAATTACTCAAGGAATGGGAAGCATGCTACAAACGAGACTCGAGGATCTCCTTCTAGGTGGTGGATTGAAGAGAATGTCTCTCAATGACAACACAGAGGAAATAAATTTGGTTCAAGAGAACTCTACCCTTGGGAATCAAATCAAAACCTATGGAAAAACACACCAAGGTGAAGTCTTCCTGATGTTTTAAAGAAGAACCAGAACTACCTGTTCTTTTTCTATGGGATATGTGGTAGTACATTCATACCTATGGGACCTGAAGGAAATAAATTGGGAAAGTTACTTGAGAGGTGAGACTATGCACATAGCCGATTACCACAGAGCGCATTGCAAGTTTGTACCCTTCTTATCCCATTATAACTGGTTCATCTGTTTCTTATCTTTTTAAGCTTAGAAACTGAAGAAAGACGCCCTGTTGGCTTAGAGTTACAATTACATCAGTGTAAGAGAAGTGCTCCACTATCCAGGCTATGGTTTATTATTTAAATAGGTAAAAGTCTTTGAGTGCTGTGTTGCTGAAGTGACAATGCTCAGTGGAAAAACCACATAAAAGCACAAGGAGTGGTTTGTGACTTGGAGGGAAAAACACAATTAGCAGTTTTCCAGGCTGGATTCCCCCAGTGGAATCACTAATGTTGCAAACAAGCATTTATCCAAATCCAACTAAAACACCTTGGCAGTTGTAGAGGGTAAACAAAATTTTTATCACCCTTAGAAAAATGGATGTTATTAAGTAACTATTAGCAATTTTTTTATGATCTGTCATGGGACAGCAGGAAGCAGAACAGAACTAAGTTAATTTTGCACAAATGATCAGAATGGAGAACATTGTGTGACTTTATAAGCACAGCAGGGAGGCTCCACTAGATTTCTCATATTTGGCTAGTAACAAAAACTACACATTTTTTGACTAGCAGGTGTCCTTGACCTTAGTCAGCCTTAATTTGTAAACATCCTTTCTACAGCTGTGTGAGCTTTGAAGTGTCCAACTTCTCATCGCTATCCAAGAGTTGACTTCAGAGCTTTCTTCTGTTCATCATTGGACTCCTCCAGGAGACTGACAGTGCCAGTCAAATTCTGTATTCTTGATTTGGCATCCTCATCATTGGACTTGTGCTGCAAAAAGGAGGAATGATTTCAGGTTGCTAGAGAGCATAGATGGGATAAGATACTTACATTTGCTGCAGCATGTGGCGTGATAATGGTTTCCAAATTGGAAATCCTTTCTGTATTTAGAGATGTCTGTGCCACTCTGACCCACGATCTCCTTCTTCATCACAGTCTGTGAGGTATAATCCATGGCTGTCTCCTTTATAATGTCTTTTAAACCATTGAGGGCAACACTAATGTATTCCAAATTCTCCTGCTTACTCTGAAGCACTTTTATTCTCAAATTCAGTTCTGAATTAGGAGCGAGAAGGTATTACAGTTGTGCCCGATAAGGAAGGTGTATTCCATCAGCCAGCAACAAGTTTGTTGGGAGAATAAAGCGTTAATATCTTCTTGATATATGTGCTTCTTTGAGTTTGGGAGCAAAGAACACACAGTTTTTCTTCTGTAATGAAGGTATTACATTGAGAGTGATATGTATCCAAGTCAGAAAGACGATGGACCCATATTTTCCTGCATCAGCCTTTGGTCTCTTCCACTTTTGTTAGAATTAAGGATGCATGGGAGCTTCATCACTGACTTGTGTGACACCAGTGTATTGTCCCCATGAGGTGGAATGTATTTTGAGGCACATATTTTGCTATACAATATTGTTCTGGCTGTTCAATGACTGGGTCATAACAAATGCAGGGAAGGACAAAGTAGTAAAAAAGGGTCTACCAAGGCAATGGACTTCTAACAAGTAGAGAGCCACAGAAGCCAAAACATGGAGTGATTGGGATTACATTTATTGTCTCTCTCGCGATGTTGTCCCATCATGCTGAAGGCACTCCAGATTGTCTTCAAGAAGCATAAGCTCAGTGGAAATTAGCATTGCACAAGACACAATAAGTTTGCAGCTTTGCCATGTGCTAATTTCCTCTCTCTTTTTGTTAACCTGTCTTGGTGATAGACAATAGAATCATAGAATCATAGAATCATAGAATCATAGAATCATAGGGTTGGAAGGGACCTCTGGAGATCATCTAGTCCAACCCCCCTGCCAGAGCAGGGCCACCCTAGAGCAGGTTGCACAGGAACGCGTCCAGGCGGGTTTTGAATGTCTCCAGAGATGGAGACTCAACCACCTCTCTGGGCAGCTTGTTCCAGTGCTCTGCCACCCTCAAAGTAAAGAAGTTCCTCCTCATAATTTGTTTTACCAGAACTCTGTTGCATAGCAACCGATCAGCAAAAGAATAGCTTGGACTGTCTAAGTATGACAAATTAGACAATATCTATAACATATGATTTATGTCAGATCACAGCTGGAAGAGATTTGGCCTGGCTCAGCAAAATTTACTGATAAAATCATGGGCGGTTACCAAATCACCTGGTGGAAACTGCCACCATCAGATTCATCTATTTCCAGTGCTGCACCGTAACAACATTTACCACATTTACCCTGACAGAAGTTTCCTCTTTTTCCCTCCCTGCCTGCCCAGTTGCAAATGTAGAGGTCGGGGCTGTGATCTGGAAATCCCTGTCTGTGCTGACCCTGTCCCTGGATCATGTTTTCTGGCCTCTGGTCCCAGGACTGGTTGACATCTGTTGGGCTGCACCACTCTTACTAGAATCCCAGCGTTGCTCTGATGGAAAATAAAGAAAACTATTAAGGGTTTTTATACTGTGAGTTCTTGAGAAAGAAATTTTAGAGTTAAGATCTGTGGGATCAGTTTTTGAAATTGATAAATCAGTCTTATTTTTTTCCCAGTTTTGTTATTTCAGATGCTTGGATGCTAATTTGACACACAAGAAATCAAAGTTGCGCACACCCACTTATATCTCAAATCAGTTAAATCTGCAAAATGCCTATAGACATTTATTTCTGTGCAGCAAGTCAAGTGTGAATCTAAATGATATAATGCATTTTTCATGATGAAGTTCATAAACAGATCTAAGAGAAAAACTCTTGTGGGACTGTCTGGTATGTAGATGTGAAGTTGTAGTGGTCTGTTAAACATTTGAGATCAAAAATGTTTAAATGTAATTGTTCTGTTGCATTTGTCTGTCCAAATTTTAAATAAATCTTTAATGCATTTCAGATGTAATGTCAGAAAACATAAGGAAGGATATTAACATGAAGAACTGAGAACTTTTTACAAGATAGTGTAAAAGAAAGAAAAGCTGTAGGCTGCTACAGTGTTACGAAGGTTCACTCTTCAGTTCATGAGGTTCTGTGGGAAAGTGAGTCTGTAAGTACAGAGACCGTATATCTCTAAGCCCATGTTCCAGAAAATACATGTTTGTATTTTAGTAATTCTGACAGACAGCATGACATCATCCCTGCTGGGCAAAGCAATATTTGTAACCTCTTCACACAGCCTGTCCCTGGAGGTTCCATTTTCCACATTGTTTAATTTGCACAAAATAGATTATACCAAGTTCATCTTTTTTTTTTCCCTTTTGGGATCAGCTGGTGCTTTCCCCTGTGAGATACTCTTTTCAGTGAAAAGCAATTAGCAAATGAGACACTGAAATTTTTTCAAAATTTTCCATGAGCCTTGAATATAGTCACTAATAATGAAGGTGATTCTCCACTATAATGTCTTTGATGAAATCAAGTATTCTGTTTCACGATGTTCATCATTCAGCTGGGCTGAAAGCGGTTCTCACATTCCACTGAACAAGCACCACTGAAGTTTTTTCTGTACTGCAGCCCCATCTGCCCTCAGTTCCGCATGACTGGAAATTTGTACTCAGGTGAAGTCACGCTGGTATCAAGACTTTTCCTAGTGGATATAACTCAGTGTGTGTTTCATCCTGACTAATTTCATCTATCTAAAAGTTTGTTGTCTACTCTAAGTTTCCACTACAATCAGTGGAGACTGCAAGGGTCCTTTAGAGAATAATTCATCCCATCACAAGGCAAAGGTCTGAAATAAGCTGGATGCATCTCACACTGACTGTATTTCTCTACACCCACTGAGTGTAAAGGTCACCTAGAGGGTTGCTTTAACTACGTATCTACACTGAAATGACTGATGTTAAGTCAGAATGAGGTCTAAGGGTCTGAAGACCAGACTACAGGCTTACAACCTGTGGCCACCATGGCTTGCTCAGTCCATGGCTAAATATCAAACACAGTATGTTTCATATACAGCTATGTGTTTGTTAAGACCATTAAGTACTTCTTACTTCCATTCCGTGGGGTCCTGCTTGTGACTGATTTCCCCCAAATGAGTTGAATACAAGCTGCTAGAAGTGCTCTGAGTTCCTGTCCCACAGGATCCCTGATCTTTCCTGCATCTTCCTCACGCTTTCTCCACTGTATGTCAGCCCAGATGTGGCTAGCGAGTGAAAGCACAGTATGGATTCTCCTTTGATGGTGGTACATGAAATCTGCACATGCAGTCCAACTTGCACCACGTCTGCTCATGAGCACCACGTTGCTTTATTACATGGGCTCTAACATGTGCAGAAATACGGCATATAAATACAAAAAGAGTGCTCAGCTTCTAGTCAAATCCTTAGATGGTGCATCATGACTGATTAGTGTAAGCCTTGCGTTTACATCATTTTGACAACATGTTCATACTTACTATGCTGGAATGAAAGGTTACATCCAGCCTCCACATATGGGGTACATATGCTGTAAAAAGGGCAATTTTGCTGAATTGGCTTCGTTGAGTAAATTACTAAGGCATGACGCTGATTACCTAAAGGGGAACGCTAGCCTGAAAATTAATAATGTAACTTTACAGGCTCATTTGCTGCCCAGGTGAATTTCACTAGAGGGGCTTCAAGCAGTGAAAGTGCACGTGCATGTGATATATAAAATGCACCTGTTGAAATAATGTTTCTTTTCCTAGATGTTATATTACAGGGGCATGGACTAATTTCACTTTTAAAAATCCTACCCCAATTTAAATACCTTTTTTCCCCCCCTTGCTCTCCTGTTGATCTTAATAAAAATCTCTTCATTGAGGGGACTGGTTATCAGGGGAACAAATAAACTGCCCATAGCCAGGAGTACATATATAGCACTTTTCATCCGTACATCTCAAAGCAATTTGCAGTAAGAGGGCATGTATCCCATTTTGCACATGGTGAAACCAGAAATTCAGAGACTCAAGAAGAAAGAAATCACAGAAGGCTTAAAATACAGTGCTGCTTTTTTTCAAGCATTGCTTTTATGTACTAGATGTAATGTCTGTGCACAAATGCAATCATGTAAACAGAGTCCCTTTAATGCGTGATATGTACAGCCAGTGCTGGGAGGAGTAAGAGAAACAGGAAAGAGTGAACGGGTTTTGCTTAAGTTTTGATTACTGTGAGTTCAGTGAGACAATCCATTCCTTCCTCCTTCGGTTCCTCTTTATGACTCTCACACAAGACTGGTTAGAACAAATGGGTTGCTGTCAGCAGCCCATAGAAATAAAAGAGTAGTAGAACAAATTATTTTTCCACTTGATCTTCGAAAATAATTAATGCTAAAATTTTTATTGCAGCATGTACTTGTATCAGTCTTTGTTGGAAATTGTAATGCATCACATATGGTTTGAACAACAGATGTTGGTCCACTGCATTAACATTTTCATTGGTTTCTCCTCAGGGCTGATACTTCACATTTCTGAAAGTTGCAGGATCACCTCCATGTGCAGAAAAGGCCCCATCTCATCACCTGTCCCGGGCTAGTAAAACATCAGGCACGCGTTAGTGGATCCGGCTGTGGGAGGGCAGGTGGAGAGAAATGGGAAGTCTCTGCTTGTTCTTGCACGGTGATTTGCTTCAGTTGCCAAGGTCTGTTAAATAAACAGTCTATGCACCAAGGAGGAATTTCACTTGTACAAGGAGGCTTTTCTTTGAACCTTTCCAGGTGGGAACGTTTTCTAACACAAGGCTCTTATTTAATGTTCACACTGCCCAAAGGCCACAGTCAACACTTCTGTGCAAACTTCAGAGGACATAATCCCTACCTTAAACACCTCATGGTCTAGGCACGTAGCAGTGCCTGACGTGGAGTGGAGTGAGTCCGATAGATGCCACCAAGGTGACGGGTGCCTGTCTTGCTAGGTCCAGTCACTTCCTTTAATAATTCCATGGATTTATGGATTTACTTTGGGTCTCTTGTGTCTGGCAGTGAAAGGGCAGGAGGCTGGAAACATCAAGAATGAGGACATGGGGCAGGAGAGCACTGCCAGTGGGAGACAGAAAATGAGGACCAACATGGGAGAGGAAATTGGAGCAGAAAATAAAGTCCCTGTTAATTTTCTAGATCCACCATTTGTTTTCAGAGGCAGCGACATCCACTGGAGTGAGAAAAAAAGGTGGGAGACATCTCTCTTCAGTCTTGTTTTCAGCTCTTATCAGTAATAACTTTTCTGCTTCCTCCTTCTTGGAGGTCTGAGGTCTAAGGTCTTTTGGGAAGGCTGTGAAGAGCTAAGAGGGAGTCCAGAAGAACAAAATGCCACTAGCATCTAGAAGGACAAAGAGTCCTTTAGCACTACCAGCATCAGAATATCTGCAGAGACCTCAAGTCCCTGAGCTAGTGGGGTTAATTGTGAAGTTACCAGTCCCTGGGAGATGCAAACAGCTTTAAGTTTACCTATTAAAGTACATTATGACCCCTTGCTTTATTAGCTCGTCAGAAATTATTTCTTCTGCCTGTACATGACATCTCTCTTGCACATCTTCCATGAGGAATACCACAAAGGGGTTTGGGCACAAGACAAAACACAAAGAGATAAAGGGACCTGAGGTGGCAACGTGCCTCAGAGACCAAGTTGACCCTGAAGGCCACTGCCCAGCCCCGACTCTTTTGCTGCAGAGACAACACACCTGTAGATATGGTCTCCAGAGCTGTCTTGAGCACTGGATCATGCAGCTGGTTAGGAGACAGCCACAGACACCTGGATGTAAGGCAAACTGCCAGCCCAGCCCAGCATTAGCTCATCAGCTTTACACTGAGACCTGTGAGGCCTGGTTAAAGTGGCCCACACCAGTATTCCCAGATGTCGTTCGTACTTTGAGGGTGGTCTTTGCCTGCCTTTGTAGCTCCACTGCACAGCTATGAAGTAACAGGTAGAGCACAGCTTGCTCCATACCACAGTGTGCAGCCAGAGTAAGTGGGATTCAGCCTGGAAAAGCCATTCACCTCTTGGCTTTCCCTTTTTTCCCTTTATTTTCACTCTCCCCAGGTAGGGATTTTATTGGAAACAAGTAAGAGGTGAGGGAAAAGAGTGAGGGCAGTCCAGTGGCTCATATAAGGAGCTCCTTCATGACTGTATTGCTGAAAAATGTTACTGAAGTGGCTGGCTCCAGGAGGTATATAAGGATAAGGATCTTAGCTGGAAGTCTGCTTCCTTACTGATTCCCAGAAGTTAACAGAATTCAGGCAATAATCACGTACATTCAGTACCATATGTCAGAGCGTATTGTAACACACAGAAAAAGGGGCCTTGTTATGCTTCGTGCTGCAGTGTCCGAGGCACTTCATTTCAATGCCTCTCTTTGCTTATTCACATCACATCAGAGAAAGTGCGAAATGCTACGTCAGCCCAGGGTCTAAAGTTATTGGCATTGATTTCAGGGCAGTTCTTTCATGTGGGGAGGGTGTGGTGACCTATTGGCAAAAGCACCCTGACAAACCTTGAAGACATGGGTTCAGCCTTGCAACACACATAAGATTTTCTCTCTCCCCTTTCCCTGCATCTGAACCAAGAGTAAAAGAGTACCTGGACGCTGAGGGGTAAGGTGGTGGCTGCCTGGGTGGTGCCTTTCCTTCTGCAGCGTTGGCTTCTGAAACTGGCTCGTGTTTCCTGATGGGCTGTCTGGGCTCTGTCAGACCTTTGACTCTCATGCCGTGTGGCGTAATTTTTTAGAAGTGCTGTGCAGTTTCCTGTAGTCAGGACTGTCTTTAACTTTTCTGATAATTTTTAAGCTATCAGAGGAGCTGTTTCGGCAGGGAATTCCAAGCACCCAATGGAAAAGGAGCTACAATAAGGCTCTTCTTTGCTGGCAGCAGTTCTGGATGTTGGGATCACATCTGGGTTATACCATAGTGGGACAGTGTTGGCTGATGTTTTGGGGGATTATATACTCTTATTTTCTACAAACGTATCTCCAGGTTACACAACCAGCAAAACCATCCCAGAATCTGTGTGTAGCTGGTTTACTGTCCCTCACAGACAGACTGAATTCATTGTGGCCAGGAAGAAGAGGCTGAAGGTAGTGACGGTCAGAAGGCAACGTCTGGATGATCCTTGACTTCTTTTGGCATATAAAGTCTTTAGAGTGAAAACAGATTTTACTTCAAGGGTGATTTGTGTCCTCAGTGTATATTGGGTTTGTGTGGCAAGATCTTGGTAATGGGGGGAGGACGGGGGTGGCTTCTGTGAGAAGCTGCTAGAAGCTTCCCTTGTGTCTGATAGAGCCACTGCCAGCCCGCTCTAAGACGGACCTGCCACTGGCCAAGGCCAAGTCCATCAGTGATGGTGGTAGCGCCTCTGCGATAATGTATTTAAGAAGGGGGGAAAAAAAGTGTGCAACAGCTAATTGCAGCTGGAGAGAAGACTGAGAATATGTGAGAGCAACAACTCTGCAGACACCAAGGTCAGTGGAGAAGGATGTGGAGGAGGTGCTTCAGGCACCGGAGCAGACATGTTCCTGCAGCCCCCGGGGAAGATGATGGTGGGGCATGCTGTCCCCCTGCAGCTCAAAGAGGTTAATGGTGAGCAGATATCCGCCTGCAGCCCATGGAGGACCCCACGCTGGAGCAGATTTGCTGGCAGGACTTGTGACCCTGTGGTGGACCCATGCTGGAGCAGTCTGTTCCTGAAGGACTACACCCCATGGAAGAGTCCCACCTTGGAGAAGTTCGTGAAGAACTGCAGCCCGTAGAAGGACTCACATTGGAGAAGTTCGTGGAGAACTGTCTCCAATGGGGGGGACCCCACTCTGGAGCAGGGGAAGAGTGTGAGGAGTCCTCCCCCTGAGGAAGACGGAGCAGCAGTGACAACATGTGATGAACTGACCACAACCCCCATTCCCCATCCCCCTGTGCCGCTCGGGGGGATGAGGTAGAGAATTCAGGAGTGAAGCTGTGCCCGGGAAGAAGGGAGGGGTAGGGAGACATGCTTTTAAGATTTTATTTTATTTCTCGTTATCCTACTCTGATTTCATTGGTAATAAATTAAATTTTTTTTTTCCCCAAGTCGAGTTTGTTTTGCCTGTGACATAATTAGTGAATGACCTTTCCCTGTCCTTATCTTGACCCATGAGCCTTTCGTTATATTTTCTCTCCCCTGTCCAATTGAGGAGGGGAGTGACAGAGCAGCTTTGGTGTGCACCTGGCATCCAGCCAGGGTCAACCTACCACACAGTGGAAATATCACCTGCATAAATTCTGCTAAATACTTTCCCTCCAGGACATGAACCCTCATCCTCAGGCCAAGCTGCTTGTGCTCAGACTGCTCAGGGCATTTGATTCCACCAGGGCACCATCCCCCTCAGCTTTGCATTTGACCCTGAGTCTGCTGTAGGCTCTGTGTGGTGTCACCTAAGACAAAATTATGATTTTGCTTATTGCCCCAGTGTAAAGTTTCCATGAGAGCTGTGCTGCAGCTTGCCAGAAATATCTTATGGGATATAAACAAGGGGTTGCACTGCGTACTCTGGAATGTGACATGAAGGTGCACAGCCAGCTGAAGGGCACTGAAGGACTTCTTTGTAAGGCACAGGGAAATGAACCTGCTGCAGCCTTATCCATCAACCATAGTAGGACTTTGATTTGGAGAGGTCCTTAGTTTCAACTATCTCCAGATCTACAAGCCGCATGTTTTTTTCTAGCTGGTTCACTGCAAAACAGAACCAGGGACTAAACCAGCATTTAGGCAGTTTGTATGATTGGCAGTTTGGGGTCCGAAAAATAGCTGGGGAGGTCTTTCTTTCTTGAAGAACAATGTAAGGTGAAGTGTGAGCATATCTATCCTTTGCACCAGGCATGGATTCAGATGTCCTGCAGGATAGAGCTGGTTGAGCTGCCACATTCACTGTGCAGCAGTGCCTGGGTATCCCCATAAAGGCGATATGTGAGCAGCAGGACCTCTTAGCTCAGCTGCCTGCCTGATTTCTGCGCTCAGCGGTAGCTCTGGGTATAGATTCTCACAGGCGTTTCCTCAGACAAACAGTCCCATCTTAACCAGTGGTTTTCAATATAAAGACATAAACCCAGATATCCTGGGCCAGAGCAAACAGCAGTCTAGCCCAGTATTTTGTCTTGGATGATGCCAAATGGACTCAGCTAGGAAACTACACAAAATATCGCAAAAATAGAGAGATATTTTCTCAAATGTCTTCCCAGTCTTCAGCAATTTACAGCTCATCATCCTGCCAAGCCTGAGGCACCATCTGTATATTTAATTGCTTTTGATAGATTATGAATCTCTCCAGCCTCCTTGTGAAGATGTGTGATCTTTTGGCACCCGTGACACCCATGGCGAGGAGCTCTGCACATTAAGCAGCTTCTGGTATGAGAAAAAGTGTTCTTCATTTTGTCTGAACCTGCTTCCAGATAATTTCATTTTATGTAAATTAAATGTCTTGTGTGTATTCAACAGGCGCTGTATATTCAATCTGCAGTCATCCTCTCATTGATTTTGTAGGATCCCATTAAATCCCCTTCTGGCTATTTTTATACAGGATGTCACCTTTCTTAGGCACTGCTTGTACAGAAACTGTCCTGTGCAGCTTGATTGTCTTTTATTATCTTTTGTTATAGTTTTTTGAACCTTTTCCAGTCTATTATATATTTCTGTGGCTGGGATGCCAGGACACCACACGACACAGCTTTCAGGACACAGATGCATAGACACACAGTGGCAGAGTGATGGATTCTGATTTGCTTTTTCCCAATAATTCTTAGAACTTGTTTTTTTTTATAACAGACCGTGGCACTGAGATAATATTTTAATGGAACTACTCAGTTATAAAAAAGCTGTTGTCTGCTCTCAAGAACTGGGAAATTTCTGCCACTGGCTCTAATTAGTTTAAAACGTCGATTGCAAAATATTATTTTGACACAGGAAATGTGAGATAATTCAGTAGTAAATTCATATTTCTTGTGCACTAGAACCAGATGACTCAGGGGGAAAAGAAAATGACCAATACTAATCAAACATCAGTGCAAAACTACAAATTGTTGGAGCATCGATACCTTGCAACTGAGGTTAATCAAGCAGCAATTAATCAAAACAGATTTCCCTCATCATACTTCTCTCATCTTTTTCTAGGAATATAAACTTTGGAAATAATTTACTTGAAAAGGGGTGGTTTCCGTGGTGTTAAGACATGAACTTATGACACACGGTTTTCCAACAAAGGCTCTTTATTTTAAACAGATGTACAGAAAGTAGCAAAAAATAAACTCACAAACATTGGTTACAGAAGTGGACAAAATACCGGTATGGCTCCTTCGAGCAGCGCCAGAACTGTTTGTCAGAAATCCTGAGCTCAGAAGTCCCATTTCTGCTATTCCTGCTTTTCACACTCCTACCATGGCAGGCCAAATAAGGATGCTTGACCCTGGTCCATATTTCTCTATATTTTGAAGAAACTTTCATTTCTCTGTGGTCGGAATGCCCCCCACATTTGACGCCAAGAAATGTTCAAGGATGGCCGTGCTGCTTCATTTGTGTTATGGATGAAGACATAAATCCTTTTGGAGGGTAAGCATGATCCAGTGGCGTTTCTTTGCGCTCTAGAGGGGCAGAGGTACCAGAGCTAGATTTAACTCAGTGAACTGTAGACCATGTACAAGCCAAGCTACTTCAGCAGGTTTGCCAGAAGGAAGCTGGCCAACGTTGTTTGTTTAATGCTCGTGCATGGGGCCACGAGCTGCCCTGGGACCTCAGGTCTGCCATGGGGACACCCCTGCAGGTGGGGACCTCCGGGGTCCACACATCCACTCCAACACACTCAGCAGAGTGCCTGTTTTTGCCCATGCTCTCTGCCAGCTGGTGACAGAGCAGGAAGCTCAGTAGCCACATTAACGGGATGCTCAACCTGAAGCAATAAAGCCCTGCTGAGAAATAAGGTATAATAACTTGGAGCCAGCATTAAGATAATGGGTCTATAAGGCTTCTGGGCTGCAGCTGGCTTGCATCCGTCTGGCTCGCAGCACGCACAGGGCGGCATGCAGCTGCTGTCATTCTTTACACGTCGCTTGTATGAAAGGATCTCCAAAAAGCTCAAAATTAGCTAAAGCTCATTGTAAGAGCTCTAATCACAGCTAGTTATGGTCTGGCTTTGAAAGAGCCCTTCTAGTTTTAGCTCAGAATGTCTGGGCATTAAAGACTCCATCTATTCAGATATTTTCAACCTTTCCCAAGGGTACAGGGTCCCACTATCTTTTACCCACAGGACAAAGTTCTACCGAGGAGGTCTGAGTCAGGTCTGTATGTGGGTTCAGTCCATGGGCATCTGCTTCACACCATCAGTTTGTGTGATAGGAGCTTTTCTCTGTTCCCTGGTAGATGCCATCTCCACTGCAGGAACAGGTAAACTGAGGCAGGAGGGAGCAATTAGGTGGTGAATCAGCCTGACAAAAGTCAAATTTATCTCAGATAACCTTGACTTTGCTCTTATCTTTCAGGCTTTCTATTGAACATAAAAAATGATAAGGCTGTTAAATGGACCATTTGAACTCATCTGAAAAGTCCATTTTGGTCAGATATAGTACCATTAATATTACTATTGACGTACATCAGTACCTCAACGGTCCTCTCAGGATGTGCTTACTTATGAAACACAAAGTTCAAAGCGGTCCCTGTTTTAAGAGATCTCGTAATCTTAGTCCCAGTTCTGCCTCTCAGCCTGCATGGAAGGAGGTACTGCCTGCCCAGGTAGCTGCCCGTACCGCTGAACTGGGCACAAATGGACTCTGAGAGAGGAACTGGTTACAGCCTTGTTAGGAAGATTTCAAAAGCCAGGTGCTGAGAAGCAGTAAAAGCTGTTTGTGCAGAGCAATAGGTACGAACCATTTGGGTAAGTGAGGAGCATCTCCATGTCTGACACAGCTCCAGCAGCCTGCTCTGTGGGTCCTCAGTGCTTTTTGTGCGGGGTTTACTGAACAGTTTGGAAGCTTTATGGGTGCTAAATTTATCAATTGCAAATTTATATATAAGTTACTGCAATTTATAAGGTATTGTATGGTTTCCTGAGTGTTTTGCAAACAGAATTGATAGGTTTAAATGCTTTTAAAAAGCTCTTTAATTCAAAATACTTCCAGTTCTGGTTGTTTTCTACAGAAAGCTTGTGTTGAGGGCACAGAAAGTCTGGCAGTATCCAAAATTATCAGCCATATTTGAAATATTGGCTTATGAAGTTTTGGCTGTGGTTACACGGCAAGCCAGTGGTCAAGCCAGGAACTGGCCTCTGGTGTAAGCAGCAAATTGCCTTTCTCTAAGGGACACATTCTGCAAAGAGCAATTGCCGCTTTACTTCCCTATTTGGAAGCTGGTTTATTAGGGGAAAAGGGACTCGGAGGGCTGTAGACCCCTTTTCTTCTGCCTCTCTCCTCCCCTAGTACCGCCCAGCCCCAAGTGCCTTTTCCCATTTTCCTGCTGTGATTGCACTGACCGGCTTCTCCCTGCGCAGGGTCACGTCACACCAGCCCAGGGCCAGAACTGCTGCTGCTGCTTTGCATGTTTGAGGGACCTTTACCACCAGGCAGCTGCTGAGACCAGAGCCCAGGCTTTTGTGTGTGCGTGTCTGGCCTCGTTTCTCCACCCCATGCAAACCTCTAACGAGGCAGAGTTGAGAAAGGCAGCGCCCAGGGGACAGTAACGGTGATGTGCCAAGGGCAGATTGTCCTGCTAGCAAGTGCCAGCTAGGTGTGTCACACCTTCCTGGAGATCATCTAACGCCCAGCCAGTGTCTTGGTCAGACAGCTTCTCCCCGGGTGAACGCTTACGACTGAGGGGGATCACGTTGAGCACGTTTGTAATTGCTTCAGTACTGTTGTGTGACAAAACACAATAGCTTTGTATGAGGCTTTAATATAAATCTCTTGCACTAGCAGAGTCTAGTAATTGAATCAATATACAAGCGAGGCTGGAGAAGCATGATGAAAAAGTTTGGTTCCAGGTTAAATGTGAAACAGATGTTCCCTGACCCTCTCCCCTTCCCGCCCTGCTGCCTCCCCCTTTGTCTCTGCCAACTGCAGGCATGAAGTGCTCCTAGTTTAAAGTGAGAAAGAAAAAAAAGGAAAAATAGAAAGCAATTGCATGATTCTTTGGCAGTGTTAACGATGAGTTGTTGGTAGTTGAGAGCAAGGCATCCCGTTTGTCAGGGGAAATGGCGGTGACTTGGAAAGGGTTGGGAGGGGGTGGGTGTGAGGTGATGAAGGAGACAGGCAGAGTCTCCTGGGAGCAGTTCCTCTTGCCCAAAGTTTGCAGAAGGGGCTCGGGGAACCAGTGATGGTTATGTCCAGTTCTGCAGCAGCAACACACAGAGACCAGGCTCTACAGCTCCTGGGAACCTTCCCCGCAACCCAGGATAGCACCAGGTCATGAAAGAGAAGCCAAAGTGGAGTCTTCTGCCATGAAGATGTCCTGTGGTGGCTCTACCAGAAAGCACTGGAGATGCCAGGGGACTGGGCTTACCCCACAGAAGATGGACTCTGGCACCAGTCCAGTAATGCTCCCTCCCAAGATGGGGCAGAGGCATCGCGGAAGGTGGTAAACATCAGTGATGGGTCCCATTTTGGGAGGGAGTGAGCAGATGAAACTGCCCTCCTTGCCTGCATTCAGGGGAGTAGGAAACCTGCACATCACATTTTGGGTATCCAAGAAGGCATCCAAGTACGCGACTTGGTTATCCAAGTTGGCATTTTGAACTAGGAACTGTTTGCTGGGCTTTTGTAAAGTTTCCAAAGGCACAGGAGGAGCCAGTGTAAGAGTGATGGTTGGATGGTTTCCTATTGCCTCTTCCTGAATGATACAGTCAGTCTTGGTAAAGTGGTACAATCCCTGCTGGATATTTCTCAGGCCACTTTACTTGGCTGTTACCGGACCAGGCTCATTTGTTCTTAACTTTCTCTTTGTCTGAGTAGCTCTCAGCAATATTTATTTTCCTTGGTTCCGTCTGTAGCCCAGGATCAGTCTGTGCCACCATTGCCATGGAGGTGAAATGTAAAACCTCTGCCAGCCCTGTTGTACAAGGATTAGGGTTGACCCACAACCCTCTCAGCTCCCACTGGTCTTTCTTTTTCCAGTCAAGGCAAATTCTCCATCTATGGTAGTGAAAGCACATGAACACACCTCTTTTGAATAAGATCCAACTAGCAGCTGCTCTTCACCCTTCTTAAACTTGCTTTACCATTCTTAGACCTGAGGCTCGTGGTCTGGAGTAACACACAAGAAATCAGTTTATCCTCAGTTCACATCCAGGGGTCAGCGTAGTTTTGCTTTGCTACTTCAGGCAATTTATTTTCCTTGCCACAATCTCTTGCTCATGTAGAATGATACCACTCTACAGCAGTGGGATATTAACTCTGGGTATTATATCTGTGATAAAAGTAAGGGGAAATGCCTGTATTTAGGAATTTGATGGAGGAGAACAGTGGGAGCAAAAAGTCAGCATAACACCAGTGAGTTGTGAATTACGTTATATATAAGTATGTTGAATGGAATGGGATCATCGCCCAAAACTTTATCTGCCTGGAAGGTGACTCATTCTTATTTCAAGTTATAGAAGGAGGAAAAGGCCTAGCAGTGTTCCTTAAATAAGTGACATGTTTCCACACTTTTTGTGGGATGATTTGTGTACCGAACCATTCTCAGGCACGGTTCATAATGGTGTTAGACTGATCACAGCCAAACTCCTTTAAAAATAGATTAAATAGCTTTTGTGTCTTCCACGTGCAGTCTGGCTGAAAACATGGGACCTGGGAAGAACTCCCTGGAACATCAAAGAGCATCACTCCTGTTCTTATTTTGCTTGGTTAAATGTCTTTTCAGACCCTTATGTATCCCCTAGGAAGTTTTTCCAATGCTTTCCCCATTGTATTCATGGACAGTTTAGAATAATTTGATATTCTGCCACCGTTGATGTTTACCCTAAACAAATTTCCTTTTTTTCTGATTTATTGTCTGTGATATTTTACAAAGAACTGTCACATCTTTTCTAAAGCTGCATTTGATGAAGGTGAACAAGAAAGGTTCTGCATGTGCTTCACCACCTTAATGTGAACTCATCTTTCCTGAAAACAGATATCTTTGTCTGAGCAGAGAACTCCATTTAAAGTTTCACCAGTGCCATATACAATGTTATTAATGATTCTCTGAATCTGATGGTAATGCTTAGTCTCTTGTTGACTACTGCATTTTTCTTACACTTCTGCATTTCTCTGACTATTGCATTTTATAAAGGCCATGTTATTTTGATAGGCCACAGTTTTCTTCAGATTTACCAGAGCACCAGTATCTCTTTTTGTACCATTTTCACTCATAATCCCTCCAGATTATGATATCAGTGTCAGGTAATGGGCTACGTATATGATCTTGTAATAATGTCTATGTTTTCTCTAATTTCTCTGAGTCTAGGACACAAATGTATCCAGTGAGATTTTCTAGGTGCCCTCTGTATTGAAGACAGATTCCCAGCTTTGTGTATATAGGAAATTTTGTTAACACCTTCCCAATCATTTTGCGTATGGAGATGATCTAATATGTTCAAAGCTGGCCCTTCAAGGATACCACAGATCAGTCATCTCCATCTTGAAAATCTTTTATTAATCTCCTTATTTGAATTAATATTCCCTACATAGCAATGTATACATTTGCCTTCTGAAATGAATGATATCTGTATTTTCTTCACCTAGAAAATCAACGATTTTACTGAAGAAAAATATCAGAATTTTTTTTACATTCAACCTTTCATAGAACCATGTTGTATTTCATTCTTTCTTTCAGTCACTTAGCTACCTTCTCTTATGTTTTTCCTCCTATAAATGTAACATACTGTTGAAGTCAGAGTAGCAAATCTATAGTTGCTTAGATCATGTTTCTTCTATTTTTTGAACACTGGCAAGAGGTTTCCTACTCTCCACCCATATTTCAGTGTATTTGATTTGATGGATCTGTTAAATATCCTTGATGCTGGACCTGTACTTTGTGTGGTAATTTTCCTATGTTTCTGCATGGAGACTGTTTTCCCTCTCCATACCCAATCAAGATGTTTGAAGTTAGAGTCTGTCCTTGATATGGGGCTTTCCTTTTCCATCCACGTGCTCTAATTAGTCATTCTGACTTTTTCATCATACTCTATATCATCTGTCACGTTGAAAATTGAGGCAAAGTTTCATTTAATTTCCCAGGGCTGCTGACATTATTTTCCGACACAATCCCTAGGCATACTACTACAGTGTTTCTTGGTTTTCTTCCCTTATTTTTAATTATACTTTTTATTTGTATGGATAATGAAGCTTTCATTGGTTTTAGTACCTCTGGAAGGTCTAGATTTAGATCATCATTGGTTTTAGTACCTCTGGAAGGTCTAGATTTAGATCATCATTGATTTTAGTACCTCTGGAAGGTCTAGTTTGGCTTTTGTTTTGGCAAAATGCATTGTGATTATGGAGCTCCGACTGTCACTCTGCACACAAAAAAAAGTGCACAGTTAAGAACTTGAGATCTGAAGTCACAAACCACAATTTCTAAAAAACAAGGACACAAAAAGACCCATCTCTAAGGATATCACAAACAAGCTAGAAAAACAAAGCATGTCTCAAAACAGAGTTTATAATCATCCCACGAAAATCACACATCTACTAAATAAATAGATTTCCAGTATCCTGGGCATAATGAAATACATCTGGAATTCACTCAGCAAGCTCAAAAAGCAACCTGAAATGCTCAGGCGGAGAGAAATGAGGAAGTCCACCACAAAGAGTCACATTTCAAAATGACATCACAGTTGCAATATCTGTGATCAGAGTGATTCCCCATATGATCAGTCAAGGCTGATTTTACATCCCCAAATACATTCGTAAATAAACTTTTTTGTTCCTTGGGGAATATTTAGGTAAAGTTCAAGTGTCTCATTCAAAATCCCCATTTCCTTTTTCTGCCTGTTTTTCTAAGGGAGAGCAGAATTTGCCTGTCAGCTTTTCTGCACAGAGGTGGTCTTGAGTTAGAGAGATCTTTCATTTTAAGTGACCTGTCTCAAATTATATCATAATGCACTTACGGACTGATCCCCTACTCTGTGAAAATCAGTGATTTTCATGGAGCTTGGCTCATGCTGTTAGTGAATAAACAGCCTCCAGAAAGCTGCATTAATGTAATGTTAGGACACTGCAAGTTTAGAAAGACACAAAAATAAGAAGTCCATCATGACAGGATGAGCAGCACGAGGCCCTCAGTACATACAGCCTGATGAAAAGCTCCAACTCTGCCTGAATAAGAAGTGCAGGGAGAGCTGTCTGAATAATTTCTCAAGTGTGTTCCCTTTGCTTGTGATGAGAGAAAGGACACGCTGTTTGTAAAATGATCATGAAATCAGAAAGCTGCAGTCTTTTCTGCCTCCTGGAGAAAACTTCAGCGTTGGCTTCCCATTAACCAAACAGGCAATGTTAGAAAAAATAAAGTACCAAAAAGACATTCTGCAATAGTCTTGGTTGCCATCATAGAGAAGGTCACAGTAGACGTGTAATTTTATAAGAAGATGGAAATAAGGAACTAAAATACCATGTTCCTTCTGAACCTCCATTAAGTTTAGCATGTTCCAATGTCATGAAACTAGAAGGAGTTTTACTTTGCCATTATTTGCTTCCCAGCTGGCTTTAAAACTTCTGCACAGTCCATCCAGGGCTTGCTCATCTATAAAAATGTGAGAGCACTGTCTCTTTGTCTTACAAGTTCTGTTGATACATACATATGTTCATACATACATATAGAATCATAGAATCCTAGAATCATTTAGGTTGGAAAAGACCCTTCAGATCATTGAGTCCAACCCTTAACCTAATACTGCCAAGTCCACCACTAAACTGTGTCCCTAAGCGCCACATCTACATGTCTTCTAAATACCTCCAGGGGCGGTGACTCCACCGCTTCCCTGGGCAGCCTGTTCCAATGTTTGATAACCCTTTCAGTGAAGAAATTTTTCCTAATGTCCAACCTAAACCTCCCCTGGCAAAACTTGAGGCCATTTCCTCTTGTCCTATCACTTGTTACTTGGGAGAAGAGACAGACCCCCACCTGGCTACAACCTCCTTTCAGGTAGTTGTAGAGAGCCATAAGGTCTCCCCTCATCCTCCTTTTCTCCAGGCTGAACAACCCCAGCTCCCTCAGCTGCTCCTCATAAGACTTGTTCACTGGACCCCTCACCAGCTTTGTTGCCCTTCTCTGAACTTGCTCCAGCACCTCAATGTCTTTCTTGTGGTGATGGGCCCAAAACTGGACACAGTACTCGAGGTGCGAAGACAGTCTGGAAAGTCATAACAGATTGCAAATTAAATGGAAGAACTTTCCCACGGTGTAATTTCTAGAGGACTCTTATTTCTCACTTATCACCTGAGAAAAGCACACTACTAGATTTGTCTGTTTTTTCAACACAACCTGATTGCCTGCCTTAACTTTCAACCTGGCTAACAAAGCAAAGCAAACAGGCCTTATATGATTCACGTAGTGCTTTCCTAAGCATCTGTTTTAAATCACCTATCTGAGAGTCTGAGGCATGGTCCAAAGTCGGAAAGGTGGCAGCCAGAATCGCATCTCATTAATTAATTGGCTCAGAACACGTGGGCGGATGTGAAATCATTCACGTGCAGCATTTTTCAGGCCCTTTATGTCTGTGTGCTTTCCAGACTTGAGCTAAATGGATCTGCAGGAAAAAATGGATCTGCAGCTAGCAGTCACTCAGCACAGCCCCACGCAGCATCCCATGGTGGTACCGATCCAGAGGGAGAGACTTGGCTGGGACACTGGGTTGTCCTGAGCTAGTGGAGAAGCAGATCATTGCTAAGAGATGTGGCAAACAGCATTTTTATCAACTCCAAGCAGGCAGAGAAGGAGCAATTGAGAGATAGTTGAGACATTTCCCATGAAAAGCTGGTGTTCCTGCTTCAGACTGTTAACATTGCCACCAAACTGGGACAAGGAAACCCCCTTGGTGACAGTCTCAGAATGACTTAGGAACCACAGGAATCCCAGTCCCAGGACCTCTGGTCTTCTTTCACTCGATCTGCAGTCACTGCAGCACTAGAATTACCTCATAGCACTTAGGGGAAATTTCTGAGCTTTTTCCCGTGAAATTTCTCATTGTTACAATCTCTAGAATTCAAGCTAGATAGCAAATAAGATGCCTTCCTAGACATGTACTCTCATAACTTCCACCACATGACTATAGGCATTTTCAAAATCTTATGCTACGTGCGTGAATCTGAGCAAAACTGAGAAATATATTTATTTTCAATGACATGAAACAGCAACTGGGAAAAATATTTAAATTAATAGTGTTTGTATAATATTCAAACCTCTGCTCCTCTTTCAGGAAATGAGAGCACCTGTATAAACATTTGGTCTGGAGAAGTTAAAGGTCACATTACCACTACGTAGTCCATGGCCTCTGAAGGTTAAAATATCCTTTTACAAACAAAATATCCTTGCCTTGAAGAGGTTGGGCAGGTATTCCCTTGGCTGCTGTTGCGACCTTTGGCCTCAGTCCTACAAACACTTACACACATGCTTAATTTTAAGCATGCAAGTGTCTCTACTGTACAGCTCAGAGGGGTGTGATGAGGGTCCACTTATTAGTGTTCTTGGGGGC
Source organism: Dromas ardeola (assembly GCA_013398915.1). NCBI lineage: Eukaryota > Metazoa > Chordata > Aves > Charadriiformes > Dromadidae > Dromas > Dromas ardeola. Next base: position 181,805 of record VYZM01018852.1, on the reverse strand, counting down.
TCTGGTGTTGAACAGTTGAGGTTTCCCAGTTCTCTGGTTATTGGGATTGCTGTAGACCCAAAAGAAGACAACACAATCCACAGACTCCCTGTAACCCAAGGAAACCCCCCAGTTAGCTCTGAGATGGAGCTTCAAAGCAATTGACTCTTCCAGCGACTAGTTCTCATAAGAGTTTTTTCCTAACGTGCCTTCTCATGGTGTCAGCTTTTTAAATGAAACACAAAGCACTATAGTTAGGAAGTCACTGTTTTGTGGTGAGGTACTGCATACTACATTTTCTCATTTTATATTTGGTATTTTTATGTTCTTTCTTTCTACATTACTCTTGAGATGTTGGTTTTAGCTTCTAGTTGCACAGAAGAAGCTTTGGAACAGCTCTAGTAATATTCTTAGAGTGATATTTTTCAAATGTTGGAGTAATTTAGGAGTCTAGAATCCAAGTCAATTGGGTGCTAATACATCTAATTTGAACCTTCAAACCTTATTTGAAGTCAGATGCTTTGAGAATATCTTTGGATTTGATCTCCCTTCAAGTGAATAGTGTTTCCTCTCAAATAATGGTTTGTAACCCTTCAAGTTACATTTCAGATACCTTATACCTTCTTGCTTGTACCTTCTTCTGTAGTTTTTATTTCCTCTTACACATAGCAATAATACAATTATGACAGTTTACCAGATTGCTGAGTTCCTGGAATCAAAACGTTTGTGATACCTACACTGCAGTTCACATCATTGCATTCAATACAAGTTGAGCTTTCCAAAGAAGGCAAGGGACCTCAGCTGTCTCCTGGCTCAGAGTGGCTCCATGGCATTAATTAAGATGTGGCTGAACATAGGCCAGAAAAAACGTGGTTCGTTTTAGCAGAGAGAAAATACTCACAGCTGAGGTCATTCCCCCAATATTTGTAAGACCGCACACTGATGCCTGAGAACCCATGTCACCCTCATATCATCTGTCCTTCAAAAGGGCATACCAACCACCTGGAGCGGGTTGCAGGTGGGTGTCCACACTGGTGCTGCCTCTAGTGCAGTCATATGCCATCAGATGTTTTCTGTTTTGCCCATATTTAAATTATTTATCAGAACAAAATAAACTTTTCTGTTAAAATGCCTGACGACGGTTTCTTACTTTTTGGCACCTAGGTGGAGTGAACTTTTCAAAGATCAAGTTGGCAGATAGTTTTAGTCCTGGCTATGTCCGAGCGTCTCCACAGAGCAGTTGCTGAAGCAGCTGGGCTATCAGTGCCGGGTGCTGCAGTGCACTGGTGGAGAGTGGAGGTGAGATGACAGGCTTAAATGCTTAATAAGATGCTGCTAGGTGGGAAGGAGATGAAGGGTGGCTGCTCTTAGCTTTGCTGGTAAGCTGCCTCCCGCTATTACTCCCCCCCCCACTCCTTAACGTCTGCATAATTTCTAAACGACCGATATTTCTGCAGTATAAAATGTACTGGTGGCATGAACTCAGCTTGTACTGGGGCTCTTTGCATCTGTTACTGCATATTCAGGAATGATCTTGCTATGTTTTTTGTGGTATCTCTGCTACCTCACATTCATTACCAGAAAAAAACCCAAACCAAACCCTACTCTGGCTGACTGCAAACATCTGTCTATTCAATGTTTGTTACTGAGCTTCATAGCTTCATATTCAGTTTACTGGTGCAGTGAAGATCATGCTGGTTCATTCTTCGATATCTGGAAGGGGTAAAATCAATTTCTTTGCCCTCTGGGGCATAGTTACATTATTTGCATGGAGATTGCCTTAGGCAAGTGGAACAGTACATCCCCAAAGAAATCAGCAGTTCTAGTATTAGCTGAATTTTCTATTTTGTAGAATCTGGCAGTGAAGATTTCCTGTAATGCTACCATTTGCATCTCAAAAGTTGCCAGATTTAACTGCCACACGCATGTCTCGGTTTGGAAGGCACAGGATCTCCTGAACACAATGTGTAAAATAGAGAGCTATGATTTCTAGGCCTCTTTCTACACATTTCTTGCATTTTTCTGAGGTTCAGACAGGAGCTAACAAGCGACACAGTTTTAAAAGACAACTGTCCTCTCCTGGATGGGGTGGTTCAAAAAAATGGGTTGTTTAGATTTGCTAGTGTTTTAACTGTCTTACAGAACTTTTACTTTCTTTTAGCTTATAGAATTGAAGAACGGAAGTTAAGTTGATCATTTAATGAGGCTGAGAAAAAAGAACAGTTGCTAGAGACATTGATTTAAAAATATATATAAGAAAATGTTAAGGGAGAAAAGGCACATATTTAACCTTGAAGTTTAGTACAATTGGCAAAACATACCTGAACTTCTGAATGTTGAAAAACCTTGGTCAGCCTGAAGGAGTTCAGAATTAATAGGTCTGGTAGTGTTTCTCATCTTCTGCAGAATTTAACTTGTGTATCTTTTGAAGACTTTGCTTACAGAAGTAAAAAAATAAAATACATTGTGGAACCATTGAGCACGAGTTTTCAACAGTGTAGAGACAGAAAAGGAGAAAAATAAGTACAAGATGGTACTTGTAACTTTCTGTATGTTACCATTTATCTCCGTGGTGACAGATCTTCCCTTCCTTTTGTAAATTCTGCTCAGATGCCAAACACAAAGGAGCAGAGAAGCTGCTCTGTGCATACGTATGTTGTCCCTGCAGGACCAAAAAAGGCAGCAATGAGTTGGGGAGCAGATATTTGTTGATATATAAGACTAGTTAGAAAGCCAATAAGTCAAGCCTACTGTTAGGGATGTGTTTGTGCCCAGCTGGTTGGCCAAGGCCATGCCTGACTGATACAATCTAATCTTAAAGACTAGGGATGTTTAAAGTATGTAAGTTTGAATAAATAGTATCTGATCCCCCTGGTGTTTCCAGACCATGGGATTGATAACAATAAGGCAGATCAAGCTGTTAAGAATTATGGAAACCTGCTGTTTTTTTTCAATTCATACTACTATCTCCCTGTCATTTGGTGGACAGGACGACAGGGAGTCATTATCATCATGTAGTAATTGAGAGGGAAAACCTGCTCTTCATTAAAGTGATGTGGAATGAATTTTGCGGGCAATGATATATTTGTGTTGGTAGCTTCAGCAGCTTCTCTGCCTTGTAATAACAATGGTGCCTAAAATAGCTCTCTGAGCCACAAAGCCCCAGCACCTGCTGCTCCAGAACATCTCTCTGGGTACACTGAGTCCTGCTCATGGATAGCTGGGCGCTGCTGCACTTGATTTTCCTGTTTGTGTTGGCTGGGTGCTATTTTCTCATAGGTGTAAGGCCAAAGTTTATTACACGGGTGAAAGCACAGTCGCTGAGCTAGAAATGCTGGCGGAGAAGGGACAGTGCACCTCCTTGTCTTGGGCTTTCTGCTTTTGCCAGGGGGCAAAAGCATTTCTTTTTCCAGAGCTGCTGAGCATAACTTAGCTTGTAAACTGAGCCTTTCTGAAGCTCCTCACTCTGGGGACTCCAAACTCACTGCTGTCTTTGAAAAGAAAACGCAGCCTCTGGCTCAGCGCTTCTGAACCTTGCACATCTGACACTGAAAATTAGGCACCTGATGCTAGCTTCCGTGTAAGACCACCGTGATCTGGAAACCCAAGTAACCCTAGACATGCCAGGACATGCAGTCAGCCAAATGCCACGTCTGTGCAGAGGCCGAGCTCCTACCCATCCACAGCTTTCCCAGAAAACCAGGCACACATTTACACGGCTCAGAAAGATGCTGTGTGATAGCAGGATCTGGGCTTGCACATGAGACAACTCCAAAGGGTGCAAAAAAAGTGGAATCTGGGTTTAGAAGAAAACCTTCTGAATTATCCTGTGAAGTATTTGTCATATCCCAGATGGCTGGAGCCATAAACTGGGCTCGGTAGCATGTTGGAACCTATTTAGCAAAGGACAATGACAGACTGAAAATAATAATAAGACTAATGAAAAACACGGGCCATATGAAGATGTAACAAATGGTTAGAGCTGATAATTTTGAAGACGTCTGAGAAAGTTAATATATTTAACATTGTTTTAGTATAAGAAAGGAGTAATTCTTCTAGTTAGAATATTTGACATGGGTGTAGCTGGAGAAATATTTCTTGATGCTCAGAAAAGCAGATTCTTCTCTGGTGCATCTCCAGTGTGGCTCCATTCAAGGGAAATAAACGAATTCACACCAGCTCAAACCTAATGATATATCTGCCTTCTTCAGCTTGCGCTTGCAGTGCTGAACAAGCAGTCATAAATTAACAGCAGATAAATTGTCCTTGGTAAATATCCGTTTGTGCTCTCAACTGCTGGCTGCGGGTGTTTTTCCTAATCCCCCTTCCATTAACATCAGGGAGAGCCGAGCTGGTCCTTTTACCTCCAATGGGACTGCAATTTATTGGGAGTGGAGGGCACTCAGCACTTCTCAGTAGGGTCTCCCTCCTTCATCACAGCAGGACCTTTTTCTGCATTGTCTTGTCCAGGAGGCATAAAAAGCACAGTTAACCTTACAGGCAACACTTGCGAGGTGAACTGTACGGCTCTAGGGTTTATCAGAGCTGTACTGAAACGTTGCAAAATGTGTCACTTTTTGAGAAATGTTTTCCTAAATATGCAGTTAAAGTGATGACGGCTTCCTAGAGGTTGCAGTGTTACGTATTTTACAATGTTACGATGTCTTTGTGCTGGGTACCAGTCTTTTATGTGCAGCTAAACAAACTGTGATGGAAGAGGTTTAAGTGTTCATTTGAGAATAGGTCATTATAAGTACATCCATATTTATAATCAAGATGCATAGGACAGCATTGTTTCTGACTGCATAGCTATTATTCATCTGTAATTGCAAAAATACAGCCTGCCAGTTTTGCTTTTCAGTTACAAACTTTAATGGAGCAACTAATCTGACTTACCTTTTAACAGCTGAGAACTCTGGAGTTGCTTCAAATGCTTTCTGTTAAACACTTCTGTTTGAAGCATTTTTTCATGACAGTGACTTTTTATGTAGATTGCTGACAGAATATGAGTCTTGAATAGGATTGTTTTTTTTTTCAAATACCAAATTATACTCAGTGTATTGTCCAGGGATTGCTCTTTAAAAATCTGCTGACTGAATGCATAAATAAGTGCACAGAAAACACCTCTTATTATCTGTAAGCTGATATTATTCAATACAGTTAAGTCAAGAAGTACAAATACAAATGTTACTCTAATTCCTAAATTCATAATCTATTTCTATTTCTATTTTCTTCAGGTGCACAGTACCTTCTAACAATAGACCATGTTATTTCTGAGTCCCAGAGAGATCTAACAAGCCAAGCATGAAGCTTTATATCAGCTAATTTTGACATTAGGAGTACAAACTCTCACATAGTTGAGAATTGATTTGTTCGTCTTTTATGAGAATTCAAACTGATTGAACTTTCTGCTTTAAATGCCAGAAATAAATCTGAAGGGGACTGATAAGTTTAATCTAAAAGCGTTATCTTCATGCTCAACCTTCTCCTTCAAGTTAAGTGATTGGATATAATGAAGCTATACACCCCTTAGAGCCACCTACTGCCATTCATCCAGAGAGCTACGGAACCCAGATCATGTCTAATGTGTCTGTTGTTTATTTCTTTTGCCATGTACAACAGAAGTGCAGAAATAAGTTGCAATGCATCCATATATATATATATATGTGCACTTATAGGCTATTAATGTATATGTATTCATGTTAACAGCCATTACACTTAAATATTATTCCAAACAATATCCATGTAGTATAGCTGGTATTATATGTTAATGTTAAGTAGAGGCCAGCTTTACGACACACTGAGTTGCAGAGCATGTGATGCCTTTTAAAATGCATGACTGCAAGTAATTGCTGTATGTGCGTGTGGTGTCAAATCTACAGAGGTGACAAAACCAGAACTGTCAAGAAAATTGTTGGAAACTTCAGCATTTAATTTGTGGAGTAATCAGTTTCTAGTTAGAAATTATGACTCTTCCTGACAGACTAGAAACATCTCAATGCTTCATTTGGAAGTACTGAAAAACAGAGCAGAGGGTTATTCCTATGTAGGCTGCTTTGTGGCTGCAAATCTTTTAGGGAGACATTAAACCTTTGAAAGCATCTAGTGCGGACAATATAGTTAAAAGGAAATGGCAACCAGCTCCTCAAAGCATACAGTCTTAGGCTAAGTTTCATCTGCCGTGTGCTTGAAGAAAAATTTCTTTGGGCCGCTGAACTTGTGTGGCAACCACTGATACTTGGAGTCAGTTAGAAAGTGTCAGCAGTATCCTAGAAGACATGGGAGATGACTGGATTCAAGTGGCATCAAAGAAACAGCCAGTGTCTGCACTCCTTATGAAATCCTGCAAGATACACTTGCAAGGGTAAGGTTTCAATCTCCTCCTGTTCCGTTTAGGAGCAACTGTGCTGTTGGAAGTTTTATAAACCATGAATAAGATCCAGAAAAAGAAGGAAACCACATGCCAAATCACAGCTCTCCCATACTTCCTCTGAGACAGAGATTCCCAGGAGAGTGACTTCTGCAACAATGTGGGCTCATACAACAGAAATTTCCATAGAGAGAGGGAAAATCTACTGGTTCTCCTCTGCCAAGTTTGAGCAGTTAATGTTTGGAAGCTCCCACAGGGTGTGCAATAAATAACCTTGAGTAAGAGACCCTTAAGGCTGGAGCCAAAGGAATTCCTCATACTGGGAAAAAAATTGAGTGGAAAGCCCCTTTAGTGATGGGACTGGGAAGACTTATCTTTAGTGGAGAACTGTGACTGAATTGCACTGAGATGGTAAAATCCTTCCCTTTTATTCAAGTTCAAACAAGTTCCCAGCTGGAGTCCATCAAACTGGAAAGCGGATACAGCTCAGAAGAAGGTGAGGAGTTATGGGACTTATAATTTTCTTTCCTGAAATTTCTAAAGACTTTTGTTTCAAAAAACTCATTTACTGCCTTTTGTTAGATGATAAAGATTGAAACAAAAATGCAGAAGAGAAAAATAATGAGGAAAGGGTAAACTGGAATAAAGTAACCTCAAGGCAAGCTACATCTTCTGGTTTCCATTTTTTCAGGCTTTCAGACTGGTGTTGGGAAGAATTTTGAATTTGCTCATTCTGCTAGTGGGATCACTTGCATATCTTTGAGAACAGATTTACACATGTACTTAGAAGAGACACTTCCTGAAACGGGAATAAACAAGTGTTTCCTCCATGGTATTGTATGTGTGTGCACACACAACATACAGTTCCTGAGTCATGTGTAGAATAAACAGTGTCCAACTGTTTGGAAGATGATTATCTGCCACTTTGATACTATTTGGGTGCTTGTCTCTGCGTGCTTATGGAAAATGCACAGCACTGGCAAACAAAGTGCTCTGTTTATCTGTATGGCACAACACACGATAAGCAAGAGGATGGGGTTCCTCATTGTGTCATGGTAATACAAGGGAAAAACTAGGAAAAAACCTGACTTAATGGAAAGACCAAACTCCAAATGGATGAGCAGTCTGGAAGCTCCTATAGTGGCTCAGAGCAGTGTCAGCTGCAGTGGAATGTGTGCAATCTTGTAAAGGGGGGGAGTGTGCAAACATAAAGTGTGTGTAACCATCCATCTGTAACTAGGGACTACCTATCAGTTACCAGGAATTAGATTTGGCTGCCTCAACATAGGCATTTAGTCTAATCTGAAATACCCTGGGATATCTTGGCATCCTGATGTGATTGGCAGATGTGACAGAGGACCCTCTGGACGCTCTACATCCTTCTGGGCCAGCAGCAAGAGGTGAGATAAAACAACATGTTTATTTGGCTACATTTTTCAGAATGTGAATGTAAAATAGACCCAGGTCTAATCTTGACACTACTGAGGTAAACCTGCTAAAACCAGTGATACTTCTCTAGAAAGTACAGGTGCAGATTTTTGTCTTCCGTCTTCCACTTTATGACATTACATTCTCTGTCACTGCACTCTACATTTGATAAAGCGAATACACCAACTTGCATGTAAATACCATTTCTGTCAAAATTCCTATAGAGGACCGAGCAGAAAGCTGAAGGCTTATCTGCAATTGCTTGTTTCCTCCAAGACAGTCCCACTTCCAAACAAGAGAAAAGGAAAATGAATAGTACTAGGAGAACTTTCTTGGGACACAAGTCTTTAACCATTCGCCAACAATAAAATACCCAAGAACAGCAAGAGTTTAGATCAGAATGTTTCCAAATAAGTATTCAATGCCAAACCTGCACATTACTGGTAAATGACCATATCCAAGAACACTGGCATGGCTTGGACGCTTACTTTTTATTTCAAAATGACTGTGCCATGGAAGCCTACGAGACTGAGGGAAGTGGTTTTGTTGCTACTGAACACGAAAGGCCAACATACCATCTCAGCCCTAGCAGCTGCCAAGTTTGCTCCAGCAAAGGCAACTACTGAGACTTCCTCCTGCCAGAGGTATGTGACGGTGAGGAACTCCCTCTGTGACTTACCTACTCACCAATTACTGCTTTACAAATTCTAATTGAGGCTTTGTGATCTGAGATTTGCAATACAGCAGCCTTCATGTTAGGTTTTCAGAATAACCAAGGAGTCTTCTCAAGGCTGTTTAGCTAAGGAAATAAGACGTCAGTGAACGTGAGAATTGACCTCTGGTTGTGGTAGCAACTATGTAGCTCAGTGTGTCCTTCACTCTTCTGTCAGAAATGTGCAGACACTTCTATTCACATAGCAACTGTCGTAATGCAACACAAGTTGCAAAAGGAAATAAAGCTTTAAAGATGCTTCAAAGTCTAAGGATTGCCCAGGAGAAATGAATTATAATTCTGTTTTTCTGGTAAGAGTTTGTCACCCTCTATTTTTTCAGAGTGGTTTCAGGAGCCACAGAGTCTTTCGCTTCCAAACCTGCAGTATTCGTGGAGTCCAAACAAATTTCATAAGCTTGTGTTGGTGGTGCCAGCGAAGTGGGCCATGGTGAGAGCACTGATCACTCACTCCAGCTGAATATCCATTGGTTTATTGACACCGATGGAAAATGCAGGTCTGGGGGATGAGGATGTGTTACCACGTGTGGTCTGCTGATACTGTTCATATCTTTAACAGTCATTACAGTTGTGATGGGAAACCCTAGAAGAAGTACAGCACGTCAGCAGAGAGCAAGAGTCACTGTAAGTGCTGCATGCCAGACAATCTGATATTTCCTCCTCAGCTGCTCAAGCCACCTGGATGATTCCATGCAGAATAGCAAGATTTACTGGCAGGCTGTGGTCGCGTCACCCGAGAGGAAAATCTGTAATTTTTCAGCTCTGAAAAAAATCCCCTGTGTAAGTTTTAGGGAATCTTAATTCTCAGATCTTCTTTTCCTGGAGTGTTATATGAGTATAACAGAAGATTTATCGCTTTGCAGACAGAAGATAAAAGGGGATTCCAGCAACCACTTGGACATCATTTATTTAAGCCCAGGAGTAGTGGAAGTGCCTTGACTCAAATAGATTAGCCATGATCATTAACTTAACTCCGGTCCCTCCCAAGAGGATGACTGATTTTCAAAATTCCCAGGCATTAGCATCGATGGACTTCTAAGAGAAATTTGTTTTTCTTTATTGAGATGTCTTTAAATTTGACCCTCTTTTAAAGTCAACTGTAACAGGACCTGGTGCTGAGAGATGCCAGGAACTGACCACCTGCTCCCCAGTTTTCTCTATGGGAACTGGAAAAGAAAATGACTGTCTACCAGAGCTGTAGAATTTAGGATACGGTAAACCAGACGTCAAGAGTAGTGCTTTTGCTTTCAGCTCTTAATAACAAAAAGGTGCTTAAAATTAAGATTCAAAGCCTGTGCTTAAGGCCTGCAGAGATTATGAGATTGCGGAGCTAGGTGCTACTGCATCTTGACAGTGTGCGAAGATCAAAGTCAATTACTTCATCAACCAAAGAGGGGTTTAGAAGTCCAGCTTTTGGCATGTACTTCTGAAAAATCTTGGCCTGTGTTAAGCATAACTGAAAGGAATGCAGCTTTATAACACAGAAGTCCTTGCACATGGGAATATTGTTTTCCACATGCAAACAATGTGTGTACACAGACTGGTGTTTGGATGTATAGTTACCTGATCAATGCCTTTTTTTTTTTTTTTTTCTTTTTTTCAAAATATCAGTAAATTTCATCCCAGCATGTATTAACCTAAGTATTGTGTATAAAACACTGGAGGTGGTTTTTTTCACTCTTTTTGGCAATAGTCATCTCTCAGCTGAAGCTCTAAATCCCATTTCCAGGCCCACACTTCTATGAAGCTATGGACAAATTGCAGATTGTCCAGAGAAGGGGGGCATGGATGACAACAGTCTTGAAAAACATGACCTTTGAAGGAAGGTTTAAATGATAGAGTTTGTTTAGTCTAGAGAAGCAGAGACTACTGCTGACATGATAACTGCTCTCTGATATGTATAAAGTTATTATGAAGAGGCCAGTGATAAATTGTTCTGTGAACATTTGGGAGCTGGACAAGAAACAAGTGACCTTTCAGCAAAGAAGATTCAGGTGAGATTTTAGGAAAATATTTTTTATAAGCACAGTTAATCATTGCAACGTGCTACTGAGGGAGCCAGTGAAATCTTCTTACGCAGATTTCACAACAAACATCTGTCGGGGATGGTCTTGGCAAACGGGAGACTTGGCATCCAAATAAGGGGATTGTCTAAATGGCCTTTGAAGTCCCATTCCCGTTTACTTTCCTGTGCCTGTAAATTTTCTTTGCGCATGTCTCTTGTTTGCACATTGTAAGAAATATGATGGTTTTAAAGCTGGTGATTTGAAGGTGTGCCTTTGGAGGCTTCAATCTTGATGTGTTCAGCCCCTGCCACGTTTCCTCATTTGGTATCGAAGTCATCACTGGACAAGGTGACCTGGCAGGAGCTTCCTAGTGTCTCAGCAAGCCCTGGAGCATGTCTTGAAGGCTCCTGAGCCACCAGAGCCCTTAGGGTTAAGTGCCAACAAGTCTTTTAAGGCAGTTTAAAGCAGTCTTTTGAAGCCATCCTCTGCTTTCTTGTGTGCTCCCTATAGCCTTGCGTAACAGAGTGAAGGTGCTCTGGAGTGCAATTCCTACATACAAGAAACAGCTACTGCAGGTCTTGCTGTACCGAAAGAAAGCCCAAAAGTTTCCTTTCTTCTTGTAGGAAAGTGTGATTTGAGGTAGGTGGGGATGGAGGGGACACGAATACATAATGCTGAAGATTTGTGTTTGTTTTTTTTCTCCATTAGGTTTTAATGGCTCTGTGACTTGCTAATAGCAAAGTTCTAATGCAAACTGTTGCGCCCTGCTTTTAGATTACTGTAGGATGGGAATAGTGGGGAATATCCAGTACTGATGTTGCTTTGATACTGTAAATGATTCTCTGAGGCTCTGGAAACGTCGGTGACAAATAAATACTGCTGGTTTGGTTTCACTTGAAGCTTCTGCTGAATTTGAACAGCAGAAGTCATGAAAAAGACATATGTTTTTCATGAAAAATGTGTTGTTCATAACATTTTCTTTTTATGAAGAAAAATGACCCATTCTGGAACTTTTCTGACATTTCTGTGACTTTTAAAGTTTGCTATTTTTTAACAAAAAACAAGTTCTCATCTACTCTAATTTTTTATGTTTATTGTTTTGTGAGTGTCATTTTATCATTCTCTCCTTCAACTTCCCTTTTCCCTCATTTTTTCATAGGCTTTTCAGGCTCTGACTGGGAACTGTTGGTATGAGAGTACATATGCACATACATGGTGCTTCCAAGGATGCCACTTACTCCACTTGGTCCGTTCACTGTTGTTTGTGGGTTTTTTTTGCCTTTGAAACTGTCTCTTACATCTTTTTTCTGTTATTACTCCTGGTGTAGAACTGGATCCCATCTTTTTTTCTGTTTTTTTTTTCTGTTGGAGGATGAATGGCCAACAAAAACGTATCTTCTGTTCCGGTGGATTTTATTTCCTCTGACAACAGCATCTCTCTCTCAGCCATCCTGGATCTGACCCTGTCTCTGTTCTTCTCTGATAATTCAGCAGTTGTGTTCAGGTTTATCTCCACTGAATTTGCAGTTACCTTGAATGATGCACGCTAGTCCCATTTTACCATTGCTCTGTAGTTATATGAGACTGGTTTTAGAAACGCAGCCTGTGTGTTGGCCTCAGACCTGAGTCTCCTACATGACCCTAACTTTTGTTATGTGCTGTCAGTCACTGCTCTTTGAAACCTCACTGTCAGGTACTTGGGAGAGAGCATAGCAACTCATCAAAATAGCATTCTTTGTGTGCGTGTGTGTTTTGTCTTTGCAGGCAGATTTTTTACTATGGTTTCTGCTTTCTGATTGCTATATTGTTAGCCTTGTTTTGTGCTCAAATTCCCATTTGGCACTAGGGGGTTTAATTTTGCTGTGTTGTTCTGTGGCTTCTTGCTGTTACAAAATAAGGTTACAAAACTTGCTTTCAGTTTCCTGGCCACAGCTGATACCTGTGTGCTGCCAGCAGACCACTTTTCCAAACCAGAGCTGTAATCTGCTGTAGCAATATCGCTTCCTGATGTACAGAGAGGATATGTCAATTATGATCTTTGCTCACAATATCCATTTGAGATTTCAGAAAGCTGTAAAATCCTTGCTTTTGCTGTAAAACCTCTTTGCTAATGCGCATGACGTGCACGTGGTTTTCTTTAAGCTGAGTATTTAGGACTACCAAGTAGGCGCATCCCCCTGGTTTGATGATGTCAGACCTTAAATTTGGTGAGATTACTGCTAAGCCACCTTGAAATGAAATCCTGCCTTGCATGTACATCCTGGTACCATCTATGAGGGGTAAAATATAATGTCTCAGGGTAGGTTTTCTTGTATGATGGCCGGACTCAGACTTTGAATTGTTGCAATCTGTAGAGCCTTGTCCCAGAAAGAGCCTTACTGGTTGCCCTAAAGCATCTAGCAGCAGCAGGTCTCAGAGGCAGAAATCTCTTTTCATCTCCTGGCTGGAGACTCTGCATAAAATGCATCTGCTTGCAGATGCTTGTGGAAGGCTTTTATACAGTACTTTATAAAACTTGTACCATTCACCCAAAAGTGAGTAGAGGGAATCCATCCATTCTAAATATCATAACTGATATCCTTATCTCATATCTTTCTGACCGTGCCTCCTTTCTCTGCTGGAGCTATACTAGTAGACGCCGTAGCTGACTTCACGTAGCCACTGATCGTACACTGCTTCTGAGGCACCATGTGTTCACTTAAGCTGTTATGTGAGGCTGTGGTGTTTTATGACACATGCTTTCCTTTTAGTTTTACTCTTTGAAATGCCTGTTCTTTGGTCTTTGGCTTTCTCCATATTTCTTCACTTTGCTTTAACTGCCTCAAGGAGCCTTCGCTTTTGATAAATGTGCACAAAGTCCATAGAATTGGCTGCTCCTGTTGGTTGCTGGCTTTATTTCACACTTGCTCATCCAGGCGTTTCCCAATTGCATGTGTCTTCCAGAATTCCCTGGATGTTGAGTCCTGGTGACCTCAGTCTTGGTGGACTGTAGTTCATCAGCCTTTAGCCTGGCATTCACTTGCTGGCACCTGGTCAGGGTTTGTCATAGCTGGATACCATGATCTCCAGTTGCCACATCATTAGTGTCTTGCTTGGTACACAACAGGACAACTGCAAAGTCTAGCTGATCCCCTTAGTTTGTGCAATGTTTTCTCGCTCTGTCACTCTTCTGGCAGAGCCCTTGATGGTATCTAGATTCTCAGTAGGTATCGTTCTGTCTTTCAGTCTGCTCACCTGGAGTCCGTGGATGGCTCTCTACTGATTGCTGTCAACATTATGTCCCTTGGTTTATTTTGGTTTACCTGCCCTTGCAGGTTGTAAGTATTTTTCCTAGGGCTAGATCTGCTTGCTTCCCCAGTGTCTCCACTGAAATGGATTAGGAGTTCTGTCTCCTATATAACTTATTTTTACAAACTTTTGCTAGGTACGAGCATAGTAGAAATTTCTTTCCTGTTTTAACCCCAAATTAATTTCTGATTCCATTCTGCACCATCTCAGGACTTAAGTTGCAGCAATGAATTCTACTTACTAAAGTCTGCAGCCTTGATGGCCTTTGTTCCCATATCCACACAGATTCCCGATATCTTCTCCAAAATCCTCCTTCCTCCAACATCTACTCCTTTTCCAATTTCTATGCAGGGGCCTAACCTGTCCTGTTCACTTTCTGCCAGTGACTTCTCCAGTGGATGCTAATGAACAGTTTCCTAAGGAAAGCTGTGTATATATTTTATGGAAGATAACATCTTTAATTGCCTATTGCATCAGGAATATAGGAATCTTGTGTGGGCAGTGAAAAGCCATAGTTGCATTGAGGTCTAAATTATCACTTCATTAGAGCATAATAAAGTCCAGCTTCTCTCTGGCAAGTTAATCTTTCCTCCTGAATTCAGTGTATCCTTCCACCCATTCTCTTGTCCCTCCAAAGATGGCCCTATGCCATTTAATTCTTCTTTCTGTTCTTTCCCCTTTCAAATCTCTGTCGTGAGAATGAAAACAAGGGCTTTTTTAAAAAGGAACATTACCCAACAAATGCTCAAGGGGATCACTCGAGATTGAGTTTGTCTAATTTCATCTGGAACTCAAGCCTAGAAAACTACTGTGACTTCAGATGTCACTTGAGATTATGCTTAAATCTGAGCACATATTTAAGTGCCTACCCAGAAAATCACTTCAGTTTTATGTGAGGCAGGTGTCTTCTGACAGTTTGGAAGAGCCACAGGCTTAAGAATAATATTCAGGGACGTCTGCATGCCTCTGAAAGAAATTCAATGCAGCACATCCCAGACCCCAGGTGAGGAACCCTTGTAGTCATAAGGGCTCCATGTAAGTGTGGGGGGTTTCCCACAAAACACTTGTTGTCAGACTTGGGCCTACATGAACAGCAGAAGAAATTTTTCTGCATTTCTATCTCATCGTAGTGTGTTCCCAGCAACGGTTTCAGAGAGTGAACAGATCCAAAGAATGAGGAAAGTGTGCACTTGATGCTACTTTGCTGATTGGAGACATGGGAATGGATATCAGTATTTTGGCAACTGTGAAGCATGCTTCCTAACCTAAACTGTTTCCTGATTCTCATGTGACTCACGAGACAAGTAAGCAGATCTTCTCTGCTTGTACTGCAGTGGTATTTAAATTACTGAAACTGCACAGGATGGTTTAAATTAGCTCTGAACAATAGACCCTATTCAGGCTTTTGGTGAATCCACTAAATCCTTTTTGGCTGGTTATAAGAAGCCTATATTTGTAAATGAATTGATTTTCCTGTAATTTTTATAATTTTAATAAGTGAAAATACTTTACAAGAGAGTATTTTACTACAGGATTAATTTATTTATTCCAATTACCAACTTTCCATTAAATATTTTTACTAAAATTGATTGCCCTATTATATGCTTGTGATAATTGAATAAAAGCTCAGAACCACTACTAAAGCAGAGGATATACTTTGGTGGAACAAAGTCTGCCATGATGCTGGACAGAACGTGAATTTCTGGCTAGGCTTTGTGTACTCCTGTTGCTCTGCAGGCTACAGCGGGAGTCACTACCTGTTTGGACTTAGTGATGTGAAAGATAAGAAATAGGAAGGCTTCCTTGTGCCATTCTATGAACCTTTCTATGATACTATAGTAATTTCCTTACTCAGCCTTTACCCTAACTGAGGTGTAAGAAATGTGTACCATGTGCTAGAGAAAAACGGGATCCTGTTCTTCAGCGTGAAATCGTGCCGACAAAACCACTGCCAAGTCTTTTTGAAGTAAACTAACCTCTGTGAAAGGCAGTTGGCTATGTGGCCATTTAATACAGGAAATCTTAAAAATCAAGAGTACACAAAGGAATAAAGGTTACTTACACACCGTGGATAATTCTGCATGCAAATGGCCAGTTTATCATTTGACTAATTGCTTTTATGTGCCATTATGTAAGTCATTTGGACTGAATTGGAAATGAAATGGTTTCCAAAAGAGTCTTTCCCTGATCATTTTGTTCGTTTCCCAAAGATGTGGATAGTTGTGCAGTTGCTGTCCTTTGCCCCAGAGCTGACTCTATTTCTGCTGTTATTGGTTATATTTGGATGGTGCAGAGCATGGAGGATTTCTGATTTGTACTTGGGACAGCTAGCTGATATCACAGGGAAAAAAACCTCTATTTGTCCTCCATTTAACAAAATCTTTCATTAGAGAAACATTCTGTCTGAAGTGAGTGCAGGAATGTGAAGTGAGAGCCCACATGGAGGTTGCAGTGGATATAAAATAGAGCTCCAGAAGATCTGGGAGAACCAACCAAATGTCAAAGGTACTTTATATCACTTCTTATTTCACTGAGTTAGAAATATATTTTAAACCTATAGAACGCCCATTGCTCTTTCCCATGCTCTCAGCACGGCCCAAAAATCATTGCCTACACACTGAGGAGCTCCCAGTAGCCCCTGAGGAGGTTCCTTCCTTTGCTACTGCTGCTTGGAGAAGACAACCTTTCAACCTGCAGGTTTCATGGCTCCGATTGCAACCACAGTGGGAGGTTTTTAGCGTTTGGCAGTGCTGAAATCAACAGCCCTTTTGAGCAGACCTTGGGGCTTTTTGTAGCTGCAGGCAGAAAGCAGCCGGTGCTGCTGCAGAGGCTATGGCATGAGACGCTCTTGCTCAGCAGCTGGCTGCAGCCGATGCCGGCTACTGCTGCAAACTCTTACTCTGCCAGCAAAGCCTCCTGCTGGAGACACGGCTTATATTGGCAACATTTGTTCTTCAATGTACTTTATCACCTCCATAAATACATATGCTATACGGCTAAAATGGCACGGTTTGGGGGAGAGGAAGAGAGAGGTTGTATTTACAAGGGAGTTTTTGCTGGCGTGGATGTATTGGGTTGAAACAGGGAATGTCTTTGCGCTCCTAAGTGACGAACATAAGCTGGCAAAAGCACAATGTCACTATCAGAGAGTAGAAGAGCTTAGTAGCCCAGGAGCTTTGATTTCAGGACTGGAAATAAATATACACACATATGTACATACACATATACATGTATACACATGTATATATGTTTTATAATACTGATATGTGTATAAACATTTTATATAATATACATCGAAATGTGTTCTAAACAATACCTAAATCAAAGTCCATCTTTGCTCTGACTTCCTTGAGACCATGCAGAAATACCAACCTCATTATGAAAACAGAGAAATGGAATATAATAATACAAGGTTATGTGTGCACGTACAGTTTCACATCACGTCTAAATCCCAGGAGTGCAGTTAAGCTTTCTGGTCATGCTCAACACATCATGCAGAAGCACAAGACTACTGTTTGCAAAAGAAAATGTTGTGTCTAGTCACTGTCCTTGCTAGGAAGGGTATACAGCAAGGAGAGATCTTTTAAAACAGTTGATTTTTTTCTTGGTCAGAGCTAGCCAAATGGGTCAATTCACATTTAGACAGCAATGAAAGGGGAAAAACTTCAGAAGTTGTTTAAGAAATCTATTTGTAAGCGCTACGGTTGGAGTCTGGCCTAGAGCTTTTGGGACTCTGTCCTTTAATTAGGTTGACTATATATACAGTGCGTCCTTCTGGGATTCTGAATGACTATGAGAAATATGTGTTTTCTAATGACCCCATTATGATCTAAAAGAACATGTCAACTTACATTTTGACATGACCATCTTGTTACCCAGCCCGGGAATGAAGGGGATCTTTGCCTTAGAGAGAACTGCGTGAGACTATAAATACTGCTGCATGGGTAAGCTACTCTTAATTATTTTCTGTTTGTTGCTTGGCCTGGCTGGGAACATTAATAGTTGTGTGGATCTGCAATGTAACTCAGTGAGACTATAAGCTGTCTTATCTTCCCACCACTGCCAGTTCTTTAACACTGACTGACACCCTGAAACAAAGAGCAGAATGGCCAGACAAGAAAGTTGCTTATTGAAACAACGAGTTTCCTGAAATAAACGGAGGAGTTTTGCATCAGCAGGCCTGTTCCGTCCTTGGAACAATGGTGGGCATTTGCATCGGCTAAATGAGGTTAGTGTTTTGCAAAGTCTTCTGGAAGTCTTCGTGTCACTATGGGCACCAGCCGATAAAGCCAACGTGATAAGGACTGAGGTCATGGAGAAGAAAAGGGAAGGAAAGTGAGATCTGAACCAGATATTTAAACTGCTGCGATAGTTAATTAAAATGATGTAATTGCTCCTATATTAGTTTCTCTTTCCCTTGCCCTGACATTTTCCTCAAACCAACTCTTTGTTATCTAGTGCTTTTACTCAGTTTCTCATACCAACAGAGAAGCTGCACTAACACCCTGAAGCTACTCTAACTGTCCTCAGAGTGGAGCCAAACTTCTTCAGTCTCCACAATGAAAGCCAAAGGCATGGCAGGAAAAAAGAACAAATTGGGAGAACCTTGTTGGGTTTTCTTCCAAAGACAGTCCCCAAACTGAAAGTGTTTTGTATGATACAGTGTGGCAAACACTAGATAAAGCTTTTTAGTTTTGTTTCAGGGTTAAGTCGAGTTGTTTATTGCTGATTTCTCAGAGACAACCTTGAGTTACTTTCAAGAAAATTAATTCAATGTTGGTTTCTTCATTTGTCAAATAACAATGAAATTTGGTCTCCTTTTTCTTCCGTTGTCTTTATTGTTGGTGACTGCTGAATATTGGTACATGTGCATGTGAACAAATATATATATTTTTTTTCTTTACAGGTGGGTCACAAATATCCCTGACTAATGGTGTGAGCTGAGTCCTTTGGTCGCACAAGCCCCCTGTTCATGCCCTGCTCCCTGCTGACCTGAGCACACAAGAACAGACATGCACAACCTGACATAAACTACTGCTCTTCTGAACATTCGCATGAGCCAAGACACTCTCCTTTCATACATTTTTGAAGGAGAAGGAGGAAAAAAAACCGTGACATATCCCCCCTAAGCTTAGAAGGAACTGTTTGCAGGTTTGTTTTCTGAACACTTCTAACCTGCCCATTTTCGGGACAAGAGCAAAGCCATCACTTGAGGGATTTGGTATTCGGGCTCTGGGTTGTCGTTTCTAAAGTGCTCGCTGCATTTGGCGGCACATCCACTGCTGAATTGTCCCTGGTATGTCCCATCCTCCACTGTCCTAAAGTGGGAAAGATGGTGGTATCAGGTAACTCCCCTCAGCCCTGGAGATACTCATGGCATAAGAAGAGCCAGTTGCGATCGTTGGGCAGAGAGAGACCATCCAATCTGTCACTGCTTTGGTACTTCCTAGCTATATCTATTTGTACTCACCACTATGTGCAAACTGCCATTTGCCTAAAGAATCCAGCACATGCAGAGAATAAGCAAGGTTTAAACAGTTTGGTAAGTCAAGTCTTGTGCAAATTTCTTTCTCCCCCTCTCTCTCTTTTTTTTTTTATTTAAATTCAACAGCTGGATGTGATAGTCTTAGAAAGTGCAACAGTGTCAGGAACTCATTTGCTGTTTTCAAGAGACAATTGGCCTTAATTACCTGATCCAAAGAAATGAAGTTAATGTGGTGCAACAAGGAAATGCCATGCCCCATTAGCAAAAGATGTTTTCAGTTAAACCAATGTTGTGGTGGCACAGTTGCAGTGTGCTTACGTGAATAAGCCTTACTCTGAAAGAAAAACTTGGTACAGGAAAAAAGATCTCAATCCTGAAATCTTTGCTGGAACAAGTTAGGTTACTCTCATCCAAACTGCTCCTAGAGGCAAGATCTGTGCAAGTACCTGTGGCTGAGAGGTGGTGTTCAGGCAGCCAGAGGGAGTTCGGGTAGTAGCGTGCAACTTTAAGCCCTGATTCTGTATTTCATCATCGTTAAGCAGACCATTTAGGCAAATGTTTAGCTTCAGTTACACATGTAAAACTTCTTGAAGTGATCACAGCATAAAGCTATACATAAGCTCTGTTGCAGGCTAGATAAATATTGTTCAAAGCGTACTTAAATGCTTTTTCATAAATTTAAGAGAAAATCCATACAATTGCATTTATATTGGTAATTAATATTTAATATATATTATATGGTATGGATGTGATCTCTGTATATTTTTATGCAAGTAAATATAAATATTTTTTAATATTTATATAAATATTTTAAAATGTGGAAAGTTCATGTTTCTTCTATGATGGAAAAGTTAATGAATGATATAAATTAATCACGTTTTGAAAAGCCAATAGTATATATAAATGAATCCCATTTAATTATCCTTGATCTTTTTCTCTGAAATACAGGAAGCTAATAAACACAAAATAATGGCCAGCATCAGGTTATAGAATGAGAGCAGATGCTATGTTCTATTAATTGGATCTCTTTTCTTTTGTCGTGGTTTAACCCAGCAGGCAGCCAAATATGATGCAGCCGATCGCTCACTCTCCTTGCCTCCCGGCCAGTGGGATAGGGAAGGAAAATTGGAATCTGATAGCCCTCTGTAATGAGATGACTGTCTCAGTGGATGAGGGGAGAACAGGGGATGTTCTTTAACATGATGTTAGCCAGACTTTTAACGTTGTCTCCCATAACATCCTCATAGACAAATCAATGAAGCACAGGGCAGATAGCTGCACAGTGAAGTGGCTGAAAACTAGCTGAGTTTCTGGGATCAAAGGGTTATGATCAGCAGACCAAAGTCCAGCTGGAGGCCAGTCAATAGTGATGTACCCTAGAGGTCAGTATTGCCAATATTCTTTAACTTTTTCATTAATTACCTGGATGACAAGACAGCGCACACCCTCAGCAAGTTTGCAGATGGTACAAAACTGAGAGGAGAGTCTGATACACCAGGGGGTTGTGCTTCCATTTAGAGGGACCTTAGCAAGCTAGAGAAATGGTCTGACAGGAACCCCATGAAGTTCAGCAAAGGAAAATTCCAAGTCTTGCCTCTGGGGAGGAACAACCTGTGTACCAGGACAGGCTTGGGCAAACCGGCTGGAAAGCAGCTTTGCAGAAAAGGTCCTGGGGATCCTGTTGGACAACAGTTGAGTCAGCAATATGTCCTTGCGACAACGGTGGCCAACAGCCACAGGTGGCCCAGAGAGGTTGTGGAGTTTCTATCCTCAGAGATATTCAAAACCTGACTGAACACAGCTCTGAGTAATGTGCTCTAGTTGACCCCGCTTTGAGCTGATGGTTGGACTGGGTGATGATCACAGGTGCCTTCCAACCTCAGCCTTTCTGTGATTCTTCAGTATGGAAAGCAGAGCCATGAGGCTGAACACTGAGAATACACAATATGAAATGCAATGTGCTCCATAATTGTGGTGGAACAGTAGGGAGAAGAAACCTAATTTTTTCACCTGGCCACCGAGGTGTGTATTGAGCAAGTTCCCTTGAGTTGTTATCAAAGTATTGTACAGGATAGATCCTTATCCCTCTTAAAGCATGGGCTTTACAGTATTTGTTGCAGGCCAAGACACCTGAACCTGAACATGTGGAAGACAGAGGTTCCTGCGCAGTGTCTGTATTTGTACTGAATCTTACTTCTTTTTCTTGCATGAGCTCTATAAAAAGTAGGCGTGATCCCTCATTTTCCAGTCTGGTCTTTAAGAAAGAAAGATTTATCATACTAAAGTATAAATACACTTCCCTGAGTGCACCATTTATACACAGAAACTGGTGTTGTAATACTAAAACCACAGAGTTTACCTTCCCTATAAGGACCTGCTCTGTTCAACTGACTTGTCACACCAGAGTAATATTTACTGTTTACTTCATTACTTGCCTAATACATAAGGTCAAGTATAAACCTAAGAAGGTAATAGGTTAAAATCTCTCTTCCAACGAAAGCAGTGAGAACTTTCATATTCATTTCAACAGAGCCAAGATTTTACTCTGTACATGGCATAACAGTCTACAGGACCTATAAAAGGATGCTCTCTAACACAGTGATATCGACAGGACTCCTAGGATTAGAACAGATACAGAGTCCTCTGTTATGCATTCGTTTCTATAATGCCAGTGACAGAGCTCTTTCATAACCACAATAACTTGGTCATCTCTTTTTTTTTTCCCCTTTGCTTATTTTGTGAATGTTTATAGATGCGGGCAGTTACACAAAAATATATGTTTTGGAATATAACAAAGCTGTTTTCAGTTAATGAAACAGCAAAAACTTACACTTCTGAAAAGGGCACTGTAGTGTCACATTTATTTATTCCCTGGGTAAAGTGTGGCTCCATCACTCTCTTTTTTCTTGTGTTTTTTTTGGTATCCATTCTGTGAAGTAAAGTTGGCTGCATGCTGAGAATACACCCATTAATTTCAAACCAAAGTGAATTTATTCAGTTTATTTATAAATCTGTCAGGATCAAAAACTACGGAGAAAAGAATGATGTAGCTGATGCTACGGTATTATATAGCTTTAGGCAAAACAGAAATCGTAGGATTGCAATCAGATTTGGGGGTGGCTATGCTGTGTCCACAGTTTTTCTTTGTCCCTTTGAGCTTTCCTACAAGCAGATCTCTGCAGAAGTGAAACACTTTATGTTTATCCCTTTTACACAGGGTCCTTGCCACAGTGTCCAGTTTAGCTGTAACTATAGCTGCTTTGTAGACTCCTCAAGGGCCTCAGAGGAGTCTTGGGTTTTTGGCTGCTAGCTCTTCCCTGCAGGTTCTTACAGTTTTCTTCCTCCAGACCTGTTTCTTAGGCTATCGTCTTTGACCAATTGCAATTGCTGCAGAAGGCTTAAATTCATTTTAACAGCTGCAGTTCTCTTCTCCAGGATTAAATGGGGGCTAAGCAATTCATCTTAGAGACTGAAAACAATTAACTCAGAACAAGAGCATTCGAGAGAAAACATGGATCAAAAGAACAAGCAACAAGCACAGCTGGCTCCCCAGGTAATCAGCCAGCTCTCTCTAAACAAGCTACCATGGACAACCAAGTGTTTGCCAGCTCTTGGATCCATGTAATTTCTTACTTTGTCCTTTGAGTCATCCATCATTGTGTCCTACTGAGACGCACCAAATGAAACTGAGTTTCCTCTGCTGGACAGCTGAGCTTTGAGAGATTTGTTCCTTGATTTTCCTTTGCAATGGGTATTTACAATAATTGAATGTGTTGAT
This sequence comes from Dromas ardeola, assembly GCA_013398915.1. NCBI lineage: Eukaryota > Metazoa > Chordata > Aves > Charadriiformes > Dromadidae > Dromas > Dromas ardeola. The sequence continues at coordinate 158,741 of VYZM01018852.1, read as the reverse complement.
AAGTGAGGAAAGTGTCACTTACACTGCCCAGTGGGCCAAGCACATGGTCATGAGCCAACTCATAAAGATTCACAGCAGTTTTCTGGCATATAGGACAGAGTCCCCGAGTTGTCCATGGTTCCACAACATCCTTCACAATCCTCATCTCACATCACAGAAAATTAGAATACGTTACAAAATGCCCGCTGAGGATGGAATTATACCCATCTTCAAGGGTATTAACCTCAGTAGCCTTCCGGACAGGGCCTGTCTTGGTACATTTGAAGTGCACATAGCACATCACATAGATATTAATGCAATACCAATCAATTAATAATGTTTCGAAGTATGTCTCCTTGTGATCTTAGTAGTTCAAGGGCTGCTTCTCAGCAGAGTTCCACTTGGAAAGTTTATCTTTTTGTGCTGCTAACAGCACTAACCAGTCAGTAGCTCTTTTTTGATGTGCTTTTGCTCAGTTTTGCCACTGTGCCCAGCCTGTACCCAGCTCACAGATAACAGCTGTCTCTGCATAGGCCTGCCTTGCTTTATGTGCTTGTGCTTTCTATTCACAGAGGACCAAACACAACATAGCTGTAGCCAAAGTATACTTGTTTTTCTGTGCTCAAGTGATCTGGGCAGTGGGTTATTGCTACCTGAGTGAGAGCAATCCTTTTTAATTTCTGAGATTGGAAGTTTTTTAAGTAATTCCTATATGGGTAAAGGGCTGACTGTATGAAAAAAAGTTCCTTTGGCTTTGGGGAAAGTATTGGATGTATTGAACGGCAGGCAAAAACCCCTCTTGCGCAAATGAGTTAAGAGTTTCCATGATCTTTGTTCCGTGCTCTCAGCCTCAGCACAGGTTTTGCCTTTATGGGATAGTGTTATCTCAAGTCACCACTCGGTTCCGGCCTGAGCTGGCCCCTGGTGACACAGCGGAGGAGGCAGCCTGACGGGTCGGCAGTGATCCCCCGGCTCGGTATCACCTAGCACTCTGTCTCTGGCTTTGTTTATGCCAGCTTAGAGATACCAGCTACATGTTTCCATTCATTACTGCCCCCACTCACTTTGGTAACACTGCCGAGCACTTCAGCTTCTATAGTGCATCCTCTTGAGAGGACAGAAGGGTTTTTTCCCTGTCTGTGTTTCACAGGATTTTGACAAAGGACTAACAAACTGTAGTATTCCAGACAGGAAATACTGGGCATGTAAAGCTGTAACACATCTTGGTGATACCCACATGTCTTTGTGCATAGCTAAAAAAGTTGGAAGTGTTAATAATGAGAAAGGTTTTCACTGTCAGTGCCAGTTTTGTTGCGTAGTTTTTGCGTAGTTTTTCACTCTGACCCAGGGTTTCTTTGCAGACTGGAATTTTTGCAGTGCAGTGTTTCAGAGACAGAGGCTGAAACTCCTCTGTTGCCAGTACCAACTGTGCCCTGACTGTTGCAGGTTAACACAGGCGATGTCTAACACACTTACATGACTAGCATGCTCAGTTTGCTGTCAGGGCTTTTTTAGACCCCATTGATCAAATGAGTACTCAGATGGGTTTAGGCTTAGAGTTAGGTTTACTTTTGGGCTGGAGAACCTAAGGGTCCCTAAACTGGGGTGTGTTTAATATGGAACTTGCCTTCCCTAATCATCACATTCCCCTATTAAGATTGGTACAACTTTTGCTTGCCATTAAGTTAGGACTGTAGCAGGAATCAACTGATTATAAAGGGCTTAAAAGTTCTGTGAAATCCTTGAGAGGTGCCAGACAGCACACGTTACCAAGGAGTTATTTGTGTGCCAAAATCCAGGACTGTTATGTTGAAATTAGGAAATTGGTGTTTTTGCTGTTTTCAGGTGACCTCTGGGATCTGCTTGAGAACTGGAAGTATGAGGAAGCCAGCTACAACCCTTACCAACTTGCAGCTACTGCAACGCTGATGGAGCATTCAGCAGTTTTAGAGTGCTGAGTCTGTGTGTGTTGCCAGCAGCCCTTTTCCAAGAGGATCCTTACAACTGAATCTGGTAGGTATATACCTTGGCCCTCTCTGGGATCTTAAGAAAGATCTTTTCATTAGGTCATGACTTGGCCTTCATTTTGGCATCTTCAGAAAAATGCCATCAAGGATGGTAGAGCATCCGCAGGCTATCCAGGGACGTTCTTCATACTGAGGCAACCCTCAGTGATCCAACGGCTAGTTTGTTTCTGCTTTGTATATGTGTGAAGAGAACCCCACCAGCCATTGGAACACCTGTCTTCTGCTACACCACACTTGTAGTTCAACCCTGAGATCCAGTCAGGATGGACAGGACTTTCCCCCAAATGAGAAGTGATGAACTGAGATTTCTGGAGGATTCTGTGATCTGGAAACTTTAAATTTCATCCCCTTTGTGTCAACACAAAGATTTTTTTTTTTTTTTTCCCAGAAAATGTTCAATTTTTGTTCAAGATTAGGGAGATCAGAAAAGAAGCATTAATTATTCAGTCCTGTTCAAATTTTATTTGTGTGAGTGGCAGTGGGATCCATACCTGAAGCATGGATAATTCAATATTTCAGATACAGCAAATCTGGCAAATGAAGATTTTTGGAGTGTTTACCTGAATTTCATTAGTTTACTGTGATGTTTTGATTTCATGAAGCATAGCTGAGATACCTCTTTATTCATAAATACGTAAATCTGTATATATTGGTAGATGCCTGGCATGTTGAACAGTTGTTTAATAACAGGGTTTTAAAGACATGAATAAACATAATTTTTAAACATGTTTGTTTTTCCTTCCACAGTTGCCTAATGACAGTGTTTGCATTGGTTTAACTGGTTCTGAGCATACACTCTGTGTAAGGTAATACCAGCAAAATACTTCTGTGAGGAGACAGCTGGGGAATGGCTGCACACAGCCAGCAGAGTGGTAAGTTAGTAAAGTCCATCTTTTAAACATACCAGAATTTGCAGGTTGTTTGTGTGATATGTGAACAATGACGTACATGCTTGAAAACTATGAGTTCAGATATCAGACTGGACTCACATCTAAGAATTTCTACTCTGTTGATCCAGCCTTTGAATCTGTTTTGCTTCATTGCTGCTGGGAAGCAGATGTAGAGGGCGTGTTTACACTATCAGATAACTTCTCTGCCTAGTTTACACCTGGTCCCCTGCCTAAATGTTAGTTCATTCCCAAGCTTCCTTTTCCGGTCAACCGGTCTTCTCCAAAACAAAACATAGATTTTTTTTGGGGGGGAGAGTTTCTCCCAGTGCCCGTTTTCAATATACTCCAGAGGTGACACCTGGGTTCCCTTCGCACCGTGCAAACCTCCAGCACGGGTTTTGTACCCTGATCTACCCCTCCAAGCTCTGATGAGGGTACCATCACCTTACTGTACCACACTATTTTAGACACTTTGAGATGATTTCTTCTTCTCCCACTCCATTGTGAGTTGGTGTCCAAAGCAGATGCGCAGTCAGATACTGTGCAATGTGGACGTAGTCAGTATTGGCTTGATATGCAGAGATCACTCTTGGGGATGGGATGTATATAGAAGTGTAGACACAGCCGCTGTTACCTGCATCCATGAGTGTTATCAGGTGTTATTTCAATCTTAGTCAGATTCACATCACAACAACGTTGTCCTAAACATCAACCTTCTTGGAAAATATGGCAGAAAAGATCCACAGCACCTCTTGAAGGCCTACCAGTGTAGATCAACTGGACCGAGTACTGGCAGTGCATGTCAAATTTCATGGGGCAGCTCTAGCTAAATTTGGTGTGGATTTTACGAATTGCTGGGTATGTAAACATCGTGCTGGACCACTTCTGTTTACTCACAATCTGCAGGTGTTCTCCTACATACATGAGATTAGAGGACACTATTACTTCAGCCAGGGGTGGGGACACTACTTCAGACAGGTGCCCACTTTCACTCATAAGGGCCTTCTGTTTGTACTGCAGCAGTGACCAGATGCCTCAAACAAAATCAAGGGCCCATTGAGTTGTTCAAGGGACAGCCAGTGGCACCAAACCACAATGCCCCTTTCCAGACAAACTCTCTGTTGTAAGGGTGCTATTTTAGAAAAACTAAAATATTTGCTGGAGCTCTTGATCAGAAAAATGCCATAGGAAAAAAAAAAAGAAAGTAGGAAAAAAAAATGTATAAGTTGTAATTACAACCTTTTTCATGTTTCACCAGTGAACATACTTTTTTATATCTGGGCCCGTTACTCATGCTCACCTTCTAAAAGGGTGTATTTATTATTCCCATCTTGAGGAGCTAGAAGAGGAATCCTCCTTCCTACAGTAGTACCTAAACCCATCGTATCACCCGAGAGCGTACAGTCAGATACCTCTCTAGAGACTAATTGAATAAAGTGCCAGATCTGGAAGAATGCAGCTGAAATCTGTGCTGACTTGGGCAGTAATTCAAGAAATCAGTCTCATTGTGTTTATATCTGCTCTCTTCCTATTAGGCCCTGAAAGTAATGTGTGAGGACTGGCATAGAAAATACAAATGGGCCATGATTTGAAAAACAAATTGCATAATTCTTTGTAAGATTTGAAGGACGTATTTTAATTTGGCAGTGTAGCTCCAACTTAGAATTAGAGCCATAGCTCTAATGTCATCATATGCACTGATGATTACTTAGGCAAAAAAGAATTGGAAGAACTGGGGAGGAACGAAAATACGGTTTAAGCCAGCTCAAATGGAAATTCTTGCATGGATTGTACTCAGTGTTTTAATGCATCTATAAAAAACAGGAAAGTGAGAAGTATTAAAGTATTAATTAAAGTTTTCAGTGGTGCCCAGTGACAGGACAAGAGGTAATGGGCACAAACTTGAGTATAAGAAGTTGCATCTCAACGTGAGGAGGAACTTCTTTACTTTGAGGGTGGCAGAGCACTGGAACAGGCTGCCCAGAGAGGTGGTGGAGTCTCCATCTCTGGAGACATTCAAAACCCGCCTGGACGCGTTCCTGTGCAACCTGCTCTAAGGTGACCCTGCTCTGGCAGGGGGGTTGGACTAGATGATCTCCAGAGGTCCCTTCCAACCCTATGATTCCGTGATTCTGTGATTCTGCCTACATAAATAATTAGCTAGAATTTAGCGGCAGGGGTGTGGGGGGGAAGCAGTTACTTAGGCTCTGGAGAAAAATCAAGCAGATGCAGTGTCTTGTGTTTGTCTCTCTTCGCCCTCTCACACTTCATAAGATTTTTCTCACTGGTTCGCGTAAAAGCACCCTCCATTCTTACAGTGGCTCCCCCATCAATGCCGCCCTGCTCCCTCGTGCACTGTCTTGAATGCTGGCAGCAAAGCGAGACTCGCTGGAATGATAATCCAGGTGCTGCCTGGATGAGCAGCAATCAGAATCAGCCTTCTGGTCCTGTTTCATTTTCCTGGAAGTGCGCTCCTCTGCCATGTGATGGGGCGGAGGGGTGAGGGAAGGGGATAAGGGAACAGCACATCGCCACCAACGGCAGACCACCACTCAGCTGGGAAAGAAGTTGTGAACTATTGAGTGTTAGAACTTTCTTAATTGCCCAGTTGGCAGATTTTTGCTGTTCCTATTTTATAGAATCATAGAATCATAGAATGGTTCGGGTTGGAAGGGACCTTAAAGATCATCTAGTTCCAACCCCCCTGCCATGGGCAGGGACACCCCCCGCTAGACCAGGCTGCTCAAAGCCCCATCCAGCCTGGCCTTGAACACTCCCAGGGATGGGGCATCCACAACACCCCTGGGCAAGTTTGTTCAAAAATACAGGGTTTGTGATTTAACTATCCAGCGCATGGAACAGGCAATCAGGTATTGCCGCTATTAATTTCTTCTTTGATTGCTTTATCATACACACAACACGTAGTACAGATATATACAGAGGGCAAAATGATGTATGTATGCATATGCATGTAGATAGACATAGCTATGCATATATCTATATCAATGTGAATGTATACATAAACACATAAAAGGATACTGAGATGGAACAAGAAAGAGAAATAAATAAAAGCACCATAAACATCTCTTGGTTTAATTTTGCCCTTCTAAAATTTTCCTTTCTTGTTTTATGCCTTGAGACTGTGATAGAACTTGGGTTGTATCTTTTGGCAGCATTATTCCTAACGAAGGCCAGGCTGAAGAAATACAATAAAAGATTATTCTGGGTAACAGGAAGCAATAATTCACACCAATGTGAAGTTAAAGAAACTTCAGCCAGACTTGCTTCTACAAAATCTTACTTTGTCTTTTTTTCTTTTGTCACCCTGAAAAACAGATAGATTTGGCTAGCAAGCCACAAAGTCTTGTAAAATGTTTAGTGCTGTACTTCTGAAAGCAAAAATGGAGGCATGACCTTCATGAGAATGTCTTATAGGTAAAAAGAAGAATGAAGAGCTGTCCCATCGATCCAGTTGTGCCAACACAGTTGACATTTCATGGAAGTGTTGGTATGATTCTGCACAATGATTTTTCAGGAGATTTCCTTAGTCTTTTTCTGTAGGAAATCACATGAAAACTCTTCTCCACTTAATAAGAATTAAGACTGACTAATTAAAAACTAGTAAGAAAAGGACAGAATTTAGGTTGCCGTTCATTAAGTAAGTTCTGTTGGGCTGAAGTGAGTGATTCTTAAATTATTCTCTTTTGACTTTTGGCAAGTCTTTCATGGCCCTGGGGAGACCAAAAGGCTTGAGAATTCACCCAATTCTCAAGCAGCATCTGGAGAAAAAAAAAAGTCTGAAACAACATCTGGAGGAAAAAACACAACACAGTTCATTTAAGCATTTAGAAATGGAAAGTCTTGTGGGTCAGTTGGGGTTCAAAGTAAGCATCATTTCCTAAATAGGGCTGCAGGAATGATGATTTTCTCTCTCTTCTGGAGTCTAGTTTGCAGGAAAGCCATAGCCCAAAATTCTGTTAGGGCCCAGTAATGAAGAACTGGCTACTCCATGGGCCTGAATAAGCCAAAGAGTGAGGTGACTTCCCAGGCAACTGCCCTACCTGGTGGTCTGTTGGTTCCACTCAGGAAGACAGGAGCTCCACTCCCAGTTGGAGAATGGTGTACAAGGCCCCTTGTGAAGTCTCCTTGCTTTCAGTGAGAAAAATGCCTGGAGACAAACGATCTGACGTCTGATTTAGAAAAATATTTGAATTACCTAAACTTCCTTTTTCCCCCATTTTTCACAAAGCACCCCATTCTTTCCAAATTAATTTTGCATTATTCCAACATATATTTTAACTGAGAAGCAAATTGAAAAATTATCTATTTATATCTGGAGGTTTTTTTTTACAACACAAAGGCTTTCATGTGTTTTCCTTTTTTTGCAGAATCTCTCCCTCACTGCTTGGAAAATGTGGCGGATGCCCAAGTAAGAAGATGGGAATCCTGATGGGGTGTGGAAGGAAGAGCTTTTCAACACAGGCAGACAGAAGACCCAAACCAATGAGATCTGGAAGGGGCTGTCCTGGTATGCCTGACATCTCGTTATGTCCTGTGTGTCTCTCTTGAATACAGTCATGGAAGCTCCATGGAAACACACAGAGAGGATGTCCATAATGATAAACAGGGGGAAGTGGAGAGATAAGGGTGTGGGCTAAATCATCAGCCTGACCTTTGTGAGGTAAGGATGTCAAGTGCTGCCCTTTTGACAGTAGGTAGGGTTGCATAGCGACATAATTTGGGTTCCCATGCAAACAGTAAGCAAAAGCAGCTCTCTTCTTTACTTGAGTGTTAGCCTTGTTACCCTCCCCCTTCCCATAAGAACAGGTGTCTCCCAGCTTGGGCAAGTCTTCCCCTCCTATGGACAATCCTCAGTGTTTTTACATCTTCAAGTACTTTGGCCGGTACGCCAGGCTGCTGTCTCCTCATCCTCGGTTACAAGGTTCTGTACACACACTCTCTTCATGAAACACAACCGTGCTTCTGATAAGCGTGTTCTGAAAGCACGTCTTCTCCTCTCAGTGCACTGCTGTGTGAGGGGAGATGGGGCCCTTGTAGAGCCTGGGTTTTCCTTCCTAATTCCTCTGGTCTGTGGAGGGGAAGGGAGACAGACTGCTATGGAGATTTTCCCTTCTGCCAAAAATGATCCGATAGAGTGCGTGTATGTTATCTTCTTGTAACCATGGAAACAGACAAAAATTAATCAGTCAGATACAACCAGGCTGTCTTCAGTTTCTGGAAAGGCAAAGGGCTCTCTTTCATCCTTGGTCTGGACTAGACAGACCTGCAACTGGCATGGGTCAAAGTTAGGTTTACTGCATGGAATATTTTTACCGTTATACTAGATCCTAAAGTGCACCTAGTTTCAGGAAAGTTTGCCGCTCTTGACTTTCGAATTCCCTTTCTTTTATTTGTTTCTTACAAACACCCATATTTAGCCCTCCTTGGTAATGTATCTGCCTTATTAAAATCACAACCTGTCTATGACATCATTGTAGCATATATCTGGATAGCGCGTTATGAATACACTCCAGGAAGCCTAGAGTGCAATATATGGGAATCGCTATGTTATTTTTGTATTTTATATTAATTTTATATAATTGTAAATAAAAAGCATGTGAAATAAGTTACAAACCTTATGCAAATTTTGCTAGTACCTCCTAAATGTATTCACTTGTAAGCGTTCAGACCACAAATCAGTCTGGACTGTAAAACTGACAGTGTAAGTTCTAACAACTGAAAACTTACATCCGGACAACAAAGTATGCTTTCATATGTTTCAGAGTTCTCATCTTGGCATTATGGTACATAAAAATGTACAGAAAAATCAGTATCCATAACAGGAGGGTTCTGGTCCATGGTAGAAAGTCACAAATTCCATAAAATCACTGCGAAAACCTCAGGCTGTGTGAAGTGTCCAAGCACACACAAGGTTCAAGGAAATTCTTTCAATTTTTTTCTCGCAAGAGTTTCAGAGCTGGAGCTGAGGCTCAGCTGTATCACGGTAAAACTGAAGCAATCTTCGGTTGCTGTGATTCATGGAAACAAGCCCAGGGCTTCCTACGGGCTCCACCTCAGCCAAGAATCTCCAGAGGGCTGAAGGCTGTAGCTATGTCCCGCCTGTTCTGATAGGCTCCTACACAACTTCCAGCTCTATCTCCTCCTCTTTGATAACGTGTGGAAAAGATAGAGTGAGACTGTGTATGTAAGCCTCCGTGCTGGTGCCATCATCAATCATTTTTGACTGCAACTCACAGCTACGATGAATAATGTCTAGAACTAGGTCTACACTTAGGCGGATGCCCAAGGTGAAGGACAGCACACCCTGCTTTATCAATTTGCATATACCAATCAAAAAACATCAGTACCATGTAATGTAAAGTAATTACTTCCTGGAAGAAGCATTAATGGAAATATCTCTGGAAGAATCATGAGCTATATGTGTATATATATTTTTACACACACACACACAGTCTCACGTACACATATATAGTAGATGTTTATATATAAATATGAAAGAATGTATACACATATATGCATATGTACATATATGTATTTGTATATATGGATATGTGTGTATATGTATATATGTCTAAATATTGTGTGTATGTATATGTGTGTGTGTGTGTACATTTACATTTACCGCATATCAGGGAAACTACTGCAGACTACTTCTCGGTGATATCTGTTTCCCTTTCAGTCCTCTCAGCTGGTGTGTTTATATCACAAATTTATCCAAATTTGTGGCACATCAGAAATCTTCCTTACTGCTTCCTCAGTCAAAACTCATAATGTAATTCCTGTTAGAGCCTGGCTGCTTGCAAGGAGTTTCTTGGAAACTCTTCCCTCATGAATGTGAGTTCAGAAAGTGAACTCTAATGAGCCCTTTCCTCCTCAATTAACTCACCATGGAAAGAAGTCTGGTGGTGGCTGCTTTGCCTGCAGTTCTGCAGTTGGAAATGGGGATGAAGGCTGGAAGATGTGCATGTGGTGCTTGGGAAAGCTCTCTTCTGGGGTAGGCAAATGCTCAGGATATCCGTGGAAGGTTATCTTCCTTCTGCAGATAAGCATATTCCTTCTTTCAAATAATCTCTAACTTCTACTACTTATTTTGGGTGTTCTGCTTCCAACAGAAGAGGAAAATAAAAGACTCAGAGAACATTTTTTTGGCAAGACGTGCTGCTGCTAGTTATTAAATGAGTGTGGTTGATTTAGCACTAATGGGCTTTGGAGTCTAGGCAAATGCCACAAAAAAATAAATACTGGATCCCTCTGAAATACAACGAATTTCTTTATTTTGCTGAATTCTGTCTATTCTCAGCACCACAGAAATGGTAAGAAACAGAGAACCACAGAGTCATAGAATGGTTTGGGTTGGAAGGGACCTTTAAGATCATCTAGGTCCAACCCCCCTGCTATGAGCAGAGATACCTCCCACTAGACCAGGTTGCTCAAAGCCCCATCCAGCCTGGTCTTGAACACTTCCAGGGATGGGGCATCCACAGCTTCTCTGGGCAACCTGTGCCAGTGTCTTACCACCCTCAGAGTGAAAAATTTCTTCCTAATATCTAATCTAAATCTACTCTCTTTCAATTTAAAACTGTTACCCCTTATCCTATCGCTCCACTCCCTGATGAAGAGTCCCACCCCACCTTTCCTGCAGGTCCTTTTTAAGTCCTGGAAGGGACTATAAATTCTCCCTGGAGCCCTCTCTTCTCCAGGCTGAACAATCCCAACTCTCTTAGCCTGTCCTCATAGGAGAGGGGCTCCATCCCTCTGATCATCTTTGTGGCCCTCCTCTGGACCCGCTCCAACAGGTCTGTGCCTTTCCTGTGCTGAGGACCCCAGAGCTGGATGCAGTACTCCAGGTGGGGTCTCACCAGAGCGGAGTAGAGGATCGTAATCACCTCCCTTGACCTGCTGGCCACGCTTCTTTTGCTGAGGCCCAGGATACTGTTGGCTTCCTGAGCTGCGAGTGCTCATTGGCAGCTCACGTCCAGTTTTCCATCCACCAGTACCTCCAAGTCCTTCTCCACAGGGCTGCTCTCAATCCACTGATTGCCTAGCCTGTGTCCATGTTTGGGATTATCCCGTCCCAGGTGAAGATCCTCATCCATAGAAAAGGAAAGGCGACTATTTGAAAGAAAGACTTAGCAGTTGGTTGATAATTGATTTTTTATTTTTTGAACTGTCTAAAGAAATGGACAGAGCTGTAAAGGTGTCATGAAATCTTTCCTAGTTTCCTTTTTTTCCTAAATGTCAGGATCAGCTAAAGCTATATCATTCCTGGCAGATGTTGTCCAGTCCTGTGATGAAAGACTTCAGTTGTGGAGAGTCTACAGTCTCCCGAGGCAGATTATTCCAGTATTATCCTTACCAAGAGAATGTTTTCTTTAATGTTTAGCCTTAATTTCCCGCTTTTTTTTTCTTTTTCTCTGACCACACCGGAAGAGTTGATTCCCTGCTCATTTTCAGTAGTGTTTTATGTACTTATGTTAGCAAGCCTTCTGTTGCCTGGAGAAAACATAATCATCTTTTAAAACATGAAGACGCAATGTTGCAGAACAGCAGTTATAACACTCCGTGGATCTGTGAGAAGCTCTGCAGACTGTCATGACCTAGTCTGTTACTCAGCATGGTTGCACAGGCCAGCTGTGGGTCCCGTACTACTCATGAACCACCCGTTGTCCATAGACCACAATTTGGAAACCATTGATATAAATTACTTTTTAAGTGACAACTCCTAGGTGGGACAGCTTATTCCAGGACTGTGCTACTGTTGATATTTGAGGTACATGGTACTTCTTACCATGTACGTTGTAGTGGAGACAGTTACTTTTCTGTAGTTTTCAATCATTTTTGGTTTTCTTCATTGCAGTTAGATGGGAGCCTAACCACTATAGGGCAGGTGAAATGATCAGGTGATTACGCACTTTGAGATTTCTGTAGATCTCCAAAACCAGATTTTGCATTTAAAAGAATGACTATGGAATTAGTTTAGATCAAACCTTACAATAGAAAGCATTTTAATTTTATTTAAACTGATAGCAGAAGCTAAACATTTGGAAACATTGCCTGAGTCAAGAAATAATCCTGATGCCTCACATTTGGTGAATGATGTATCACATATCTGAAATAACACAGTATTTAGAGATAATATTATAACTGAGAAGATATTTAAATGAGTTTGAGTGTACAGTTTTGCCTTACTTTAAACATGGAAGTTCTGTTTGAGTGGGCTCAATCAGTTGCTGAAGATCATCTCTGTTACCATCATACTGTCTTCAGAGCTTCATTTGGATGTTTTATTTTCAACCAGTGAGTTGTTAGGTTAAATTTTGTTGTGCTCTTTCTTTGTGTTCCAAATGCCAACATATTTGGGGTTAACACATGGATATAAACCAGCTGACTGGTCTCAGCTCTCTGCCTCCCTGTTTTCTTAATAAGACTCTGTGGCAGGACAGACATTGAGCCCTCTTTTCTTTGGTTCAGCCACTAGATCTAGAAGGGAACCTTACATTCCTCATTCATTTATTCATTCATTTATTCATCCATCAGCTAACTTTGTGACAATTATTCCTGAACTAGGACTCTTCTAAATATTGAAAGTTTTCCAGAATTCCTGAGAGATCTCAAGACTGCAATACCTTGTGGCTTCTGCCCTTTTAACAACCATTCAACATCTTTCATGCTTACTGTATAGTGAGTCATTTCTGTAAGAGAAATGTGAGCCAAGTATGCTTTAACTGAAGTTGGAAGAATACTGGCCAAGATACAGTGAAAAATAGCATCACATAACATCAAATGAAGCAGAAATTTAAATTCATCTGCTTTTCATGCTTGAATGACTTCTAAAATCATTGAAAACTGTGACTTGTTAAAAGGCAAGGGTCATGTGTCGTAAAGACTCTTGCTCACTTGAATTTAACAGTCAGATTGGAAATCTTTCCTCTTTCCATATTAAATTTTATTAGGAGCATTAGAGTTAATAACTCTTTATGCAGGTTTTGCCCCTCATAGCAAGGATCATTTTCAAATCCAATTCGACTGTGAGGGGTGCAGTATTGTAAAACTGGATGAGGATATAGGTAAAGCTGACTAAACATTGTTAAATCATAAACGTTTAACCAGGAAAAAGCCCGGTGACTCTAAACAGTGTATCTAGAATCACCATAGAATCAACTATGTAGAATCTACTAAAGATGAACACCAGTAATACCAAGTTTGAATCTATTCAGAACACATCCATAGAGTGCTCTAACTCTCATGGCTAAAGAAATTGCTCTCTTGGGTCAGCATGAACAATTTTTTACCTATTTTACAGAGATATTTTTGTGACTAAGTTAAATCTGTCATTTTAAGGTATATCCAGGGGATTTTCAAGGCAGTATTTACACTGTGAGAATGGAAATGTGCTTACTTCAAGGTCTTTTAGTGATGTGGAAATTTGGTGATAGATTTCTGCAAATGTAAGTCTAAATTTACGGTCATCACTTACATTTAATCAGAAGCCTTGCATTATTTGCTGTGGGTTGGGCTTATGTTAGGGTTGATCCTGTCAAATATATTCAATAAAGATCTGGAAAGGTGATGATGTGACAGTTTGCTGATGAGGACAGCTACAAAAAGTTACAGAAGGATCTCACGGTACTAAATTACTGGATGATGAAATGACAGATGAAATTCCATGTAATATAAAGTGACGTACAAGGGAAAAACAATCCTTTTTTTATATATCCAGTGATGAACTTTGAACTGCTATTGCCATGCAAAAATGAGATTCTGGAGTTGTCACAGCCAATTTACATACTCAGAGCAGTAGTCAAACTAGAAAATCCAATCTAGAGATTTTTTAACATGAATTAAGGAACAAAACAGCATCATTATGCCCCAGTACAAATCCATTATGTGCCCTTCTCTTGAATACACTATTTTCTCATTCCTTCACTCTCTCTTAATTCAGTAGATAAAAAGTGATAGTAACAGAACTGAAAAAAAAAGGTACAAAAAGGGATAAGAAATGGTCAAAGATATGGATATTCTACTCTAGAAGAAACACATAAACAGGCTAAGATTCATCAGCCTGGGAACTCCTCAGAGGAGTCTATAAAATCATGAAACTTGAAGAATGGCAATATGAAATGATACCTTTTAACACAATCAGTAGAGGGTATCAAATGAAATTTGTAGAAGCCTGGTTTGAAATTAAAAAAAAAAAAAAAAAGTGCGTATTTCTCCAAATAATGTGATGCTAAGGCTGTACTGCAGGACACTGTAATTAGAAAAAGATGATATGGGTTCAAAAAGCGACTGAATAAACTCCTGTAAGAAAAAAAACCATGGCAATCTATTCAGTACAGAGATACCATCTTTGGCTCAGAAAGTTCATGAGCCATAAATCATTGAAGTCTGGTGAATATTCTGGGGATATATCATTATATACTTATATAATAAGCATATAAATGCATTATATATTGTAATATATATATTGTAATAAATATATATTGTAATATATATAATAATAAGTATTATTATACTTATAATTTATATAATAATAATGCTTATTATTATACTTATATAAATACTTTCTATACTTATATAATAAGTATATAAATACATTGTATACTTACGTCCTTACAATCTGTGCTAGTCATCCACTACTGGCAGCTGATAGAGACATATACTGGGGCTTCATGTCTTAATTCATCTTGGCTGCTTACATGCCTTTATGATCTATCAAGACCTGAAAGGTGACAGTAAGGATGAGAAGAAGCCAGGAATATATGTTAACAGCTATGCTGGCTGCTGGCCTTCATCCATGTGTCATTAAATACCTGTCTCACAGGTATTTATTAATTACCTGTGACATTAAATACCTGTCTCACCTCCTGGAAGTGCCATTTTGAATCAGCTCTGATAATTAGCGTAGAGTGAGTGCCTGCAGTTAATGGGAAAAATCCCAAGCCTTGTGAGAAAAAGACGAACCCTTATGCACCTAAGATCTCTTTAGTGAGCAGTGTTGGATTGAAACATTGTGCTGTTGCCTCAGAGATTCTAGGGACATCTGTTTAGGAATAGTAATACTGATCTAAAAATGTGTGAATAGCCATATTAATCAGGTGAAGAGAATCAGCATCAGGTCTCTAGCATTGCTCCTTTCCTATTTGTGTAAACCAACTTGCCTAAATCTCCCTAGACGACAGTCTCTTCACATCATACTCCTTCATCTCTGTACAGATTTCCTTGCAGTAGTCTTGTTTCAGCCTCCTATAACTCTTCACCCATCTGTTTACCTAGCTTAGTATATTTTGTCACCTCCTGTGTCCTATTTTGTCACCACCTTTCTGCAGTGCTAATAGTGACAACCAACCCGTGCCTAGTCCCATGGGAGGAATATTTTTCCCGCCCCAAGAACCTCTCTAGTGAGCTCTCATTCCCTCTGAGAAAGATCCCTCAGGACTTTTCATGGCCAAGTGAAGACCATATCATCTATCTCTTGAGACCAGGCTGGCCCCAGCCTAGGATTTGAAACCAGGTGTCCCATATCTCAGGCGAATACAAGGAACTACACTGAAATCTACATTCCATTGGGAGCAGCTTTTTTCCTATCCATACAGCTGCTGATCACCCTACCGGGGTAAATGGATCTTTCTGTCATGATGTGGACAGAGATGACATTAAAACTGATACATCCTCATGAAAAGTTACGTGACCCACTGCAATCTCCTAATGCTTGTCCTTTGTTTAATCCATAATTACATTGTGCCACATCCTCCTCATGCGAAAGACAGACATCTCTGCTTCTCCAGTTCTTCCCCTCCTTCAGATTGCTCTTTTAGGCCTGCATTTTAACATCACATCCTCAAGAAGTGATTTTAACAAGGCTTTATCACAGGACACTTATTTTAGTTCCAATGTTTGTTGTCTGTGAAAACCAGCCAAAACCATAGTTGAGTCACACCGTGAAGATATTTATCCTGTAGTACATATATGACTTTATTTTTTCCTTTTCCACTTCTACCTCATTGTTATATGTGATCTTTCATTTTATTATATATGAGTTTGAATTTTAAACTCTTTGAAGTAGGGACTGCTTACAATATTTCCCTCTTTTCAGACACAAAGGAACAGTCCTGGGAATCAATAAATAATACTAAAAGTGTAAGTGACGGTAAGTTGCTGCCTTGAAAAGGGATAGAGAGGAATGTTGCCCTTCATTGGCAATGCTCCTACAGATCATATTCATCAGATGAGTAAAAAGAAGGCTCCAATATCCAGAGCAGTCTTTTTAGCTGCACGACAAAGCAGTACCTTTATTACAGATATCCGCTCAATAGAAGCAATTCACTTAACATGTAAACAGCTTTTTTAAACCAGGAATTCCTTGTTCCTGTTTGGGTGCCTTTTTTCAGCATGTCTGCTTTTTCCGCTGGCTAACAGCGGTTAATGGAGCTGCAAATTGTTATCAGCTTGATATTACTGTAGAGCCAGCTTACACAAATACCTGATAAGCACTGAAACACATTTCAGTGGATGAAAATTCATTGTACAGCATTGTTTCTTTTACTTTAATGTGTTCCAGACCACTTGGACAGCTCACTTAATGAATCCCATTTTGTGGAGGACAGCTACGTTTGAGGGGCTGCCAGCCTGAGATGCTGGTGCTCGCATATTGATGACCCAGGTGAGATCCTTTGGCAGCCAACAGGGCTGTGCTGACTGCCTTATAACGAAGGGAAAATGGACACTGGAGGGATGATGGTTATGACAGGGACGAGGTGTTAAGATGTCCCATGTTTTGTCAGGCTCCTGTGCACTGTGTGGTGAGAAACAGCATTACAGAAAGTGCTTCTCTGGCAGCTGCAGAGGCTGCTGATCTGCTGTTTGGACCGTTATCTATATGTCTTACCCTGCACCAGCATAGTCACATAGCAGCAAATATCTTTTATTTTATGTGTTGAAGTACCACATTATATGTATGGAGTTTTCTTCACATGTCCCAGGTTGGACAGAAGAAAGTTATCTCTGTTTTACTGGTGGGATGCTGAGGTGGAGGCACCTCAACTGTATCCAGTCACCTGAAAATCAGGCTTCAAGGCTTAGCTGGTTTCCCAGCCTCACTATGGAAAGTCACAGGCTTTTCTGAGGACCATCCACCCCATGATAATGTAGACTTTTGCACTTGATGGGATTTACTGTCTTCTGGCTGCGCTTCTCTCCCTGTTGATTTTAGCTAAAGTCAGTTGGGATGAACACGGGGACACTAACAGATCCAAGCACTTTCTTAAGACGTTTAGCCATCCAAAGATGCAGATTAGGTATTTAGGGAGGTTTTAAAAGTATCTTCTGCAAGCCCAGCTCCCAGGAAAATGAGTGCTCCAGCAAGGCCCAGATGAGCTATGGACTGTCCTGCTGTGCCACAAGTCCAGGAGGCTCATCCTCCCTCGCCCATGGAAATGGCCTGTGCGATTATGGGAGGCAGCATTGTTCTGTCTGACCCTGTGCCAGCTTGTCTTAACTTCCTCAAATGATCTCTGAGGGAAAGGGCTGAGGGATTTTCTGCGATTCTGTGATTTCTCTTGGACAGGAGGAGGCAGGTCCACAAGATATTTCTCCAAAGGTGGGAAGAAATTCTTGGGATTTAGGTAGACATTGCTGAATGATGTGGAATGCAATTCTGAAGCTTGTGGTAATCTTGATATGATTTCAGGGTTTCTGAAAAGAGCCAAAAGTTCTGATAGCTTGGGGCTTTTGAAAGTAGTCTGGACAAATTGCTGCAAAAATGGGATTTGGGAAACCAGCCAGCACTGGCAGAGAAAAGAAGTCCTGTTTGCAATCCATGTGACTCTAGGAATAATTCTTTTCTGCCAATTTCAAATAGTTTAGTAGTTTTAATTGCCTTCTATTACTAACTTCTTGTTCATGCACAATGTGTATGATGGCTCAAGTGTTAAACAGTATCAACATTTCACTTCAGATGTAGCTGTTCTCCTGGGGAAGCAACGTGACTCCTGTAGAGCTGTGGGGAAAAATTTTTGAAGGCAAGAAAGAAATTTGGCATATGACTGACATAGGCTTTCCTCCATGGCAGGGTGTCTACCTGACCTTTTTGCCTTTGAAACTTTTCCTTCACTGTTGCTAAAATTAGTCTGTAAATAACCAAAATAAATATGTGTGAAAGTACTGTTAGAATAATATTATTAGGTTGTTTTCTCTTTTTAGAGAGCATGAGATCTTGCAGAGCATCAGATTCTGATGCCATTCCTGGACTACAGGCTTTTCCTCTGAACCACCCTTCATTTTCAGTTGTACAGCAGCTAGCACTAAAAGGACTTACTTTCCCTTTTACCCTCAAACCATATAAATACACGTAAACAGTAATAACTGACCACCAAGGCACTTCAAAGTGGACCTCAGAGATCAACAGAGGTCAGATCCTCTTTAACTCCATGAAAAAATCAGCAGTACCCTTGAAAATTATAAATGGTGGAAAGTGATAGGTATTTATTCCTGAGAACCAACTGTCTGTTTCCAGAGAAGAAATCAACTCATACTTTGTAAGAGGAATACACCACCTCTCTAAATTTAGATTTAAAAGTGGCAGCCTCTCTACTCATGAAAGTGTGCATTCATTGCTAACATACACAGTGGCCATCGGAAAAATTTTCATGTCATTAAGATGGTATTTAATTTACCTCCCTCTTGTAGGTCACTTGGAATTAACATTCAGTAGATTGTTTTTAGGGGAGATGCGGTAGGGACAAACTGAGGATCTCAGTTCAGTAAACTCTGCTTGTCCCTTGCCTGAATAAATTAGGATTATTAAAAAAGCCAGTGTCCTGTAATGGTGGATGCGTAATAAAAATAACAACTAGTATCTAACATTTTACACATTTCACTCATCTGTTCTTCAAGCAACATCAATATGTTATTTATTTGCTGAGATTTGACTCAAACTATTTTTTTAATGACCCTTCACAAACATGCCCTATAGATGGAAGCACCCAGGACCTCAAGGGAGGGTGACCTCACCACAATTTATAAGTGCTGATAAAATTATAATGACATATGAAGTTGGGGCTAGAAAGTTGAAAACTGCTCTAGACATGTTTAACAGTGTGGGTGTTTAGTCAGTGGAGTCAGTGGCATTGGGGATCTTTTAAGAGGAGAGGAGTTGTTTTTCTAAAAGAATTTCTCAGGTTAACAGGTTATGAAGGAACAGATCAGATCGGGTGGTCACAGTGGTCCCTATGATCTATGCTCCACTTTCAAAGCGGGCGAATTTCCAATTAGAAAATTTGTGAACTTTCTGCATGGGGCCTATAGCACTCCTCTGGGGTGTGCTTATAGTCAATGGAGGAAAACAGAATTTTTAGGGCAAAACCCATTTTTTCCCTAAGTAGCTACTGAAAACAGGCCAGCTGACTCTCTGGGGTGCCTTGTTGCTCTCCATTGCTATGACGGGGTTCAGATGAGCAGCTCATCCCACCCATGATTTTTCAGGAGTGCAGAGAGCTTAAAGAAGCAAGCGAAGCTGGGGGGACATGCCTGTGTAGATGTTCTGGCAGGACAAGGCTCTCACTAGTCTTCTCTGGCCACATTTCAAAAGGTTTGACCCCCCCTCTTGACTTTGTCAGAGTGAGCCACGTTCTTGGAGACCCCATCTTGGGCAAGGGACTGCTTTCTCGGTGGGTAGTACTCAGCCATGGGAGCTCAGGTGCTGGGGGCTGAAGCCTTGAGCTGCAGATGTGAAGTCCTTAGGATAATTCCCAGCTTGAGGCCCACCCAGATGTTAACAACCTGGTGAGAAACCTCCTGCCAGGCAGCAGAAGGGAGACAAGATCCTCTGCAGAGAGCAAGACACAGGACGTGGAGCTGGGCACGTCTCTTCACAGGAATGACTTGCGCCCAGAAGAAAGAAATTTGGAGGTGGAGGGATAAAGTGTTTATCTGGAAGGGAGGTTGCCTGCCAGTGAGCATGAGCTGCACTGGTGGGGCTTTTGACACCAAGTTTTGTAGAAAAGCAAGACCAATAACATTTACTACACTTTGGCATTTCAGGAAATCACACTGCAGCTGAATAAAAAAGAACAAGCTTGGCAAGCCAGTCAAGCTTGGGCATATCTGCTGGGGTATTTCTCGGGATGTTTTTTCAAAAATGCTTAAAATGCCAGGACATGTCCCTGCTGGGACACAATTTTCTATACTGGTAGCTCGTTAGCCTGGTTGATGTCGCACTGGGACAATTCACACTCTCTGACAATTCCCAGGTGTGTCTTAGAGTTAGCACAGTCAGGGGACCATTCTCATCCCTATTTTGGGTGTGACGATTCTGTTTTGGAGGGTAAGGGAGGAGGGTGGAGTCTGACTGTCTGACCTCAGCATCAGAGAGAGTTTTAGGCTCAGTGTACAAGTGCAGATGTTGACTGAAAGCCTCTGTTGTCAGGAATGCATTTTTCTAGTCCCTTGAAAATACTTCTGGGTGAAAATCTTGCAGATATCCATGACCATGAATTTGCAGATTCTGGGAGGTGGATTTTAATGTGTAGTATAAATAGCCTGTTCAACAGTTTTGGCTAGAATTTGTGGTGCCTTGGACAGTTTTTCGGCTTTTTAACCCCTGAAAACCTGCTCTCTGAAAGGGTCCTGTTTGATCAGCTTCTAAAGGTGCTTTTTCCTTCCCTGCAGAGACATTCCAGCACATGTGTCCTGCAAGGACACTCAGAGCCATGCGACAGGAAGAGGAATGGTACAAACATGAACTTCTTATAGCACTGTTTCATTTCCTTTCTTTGCTAAATTTTCATTATACTGCTGTTCCCACATATCCTCTCTCCCCTGTGTTCACTGGCCATGATTGGGGAAGATTTATGGGAAGAAATGCCCCTCTTTCAGCTATTAGGAAAATCCATTCTTGCTGTCCCACCTATGTAAATGTACGTATCGGCTGTATGAAAACACAGGACAGGTATGAGGTTTTGCAGTGTTTTAAAGTGGGCTAACTAGACATGCAGCTGGTTTTGAATTAATTCATGGTGTATTTCACAGTGGTTGTAATTAAGTTTGAATGATGCAGTTAATAAATCAACATTTTTTACTTTTTTTTTTTTATTGTAATTATTGGACAAGTTAATCTATTGTAAATTCCTCTAGAATTAGGCATGGGGCATGGCCAAATATGCATTATCTGTGACAAAAGTGATCAGTGTCATGGATTTTGTAAAATGTTTTGTATTGTAAGGCTGACTAACATGCACGATTCAGCAACAGTATCCACCGAGCATGATTTGAACAGGAACTCCTGCAATCCAGAGGCAAAGATGTCAGCATTTCGTTTGAAGACTCTTTTGTATGCGAATAATCTTCCGTCTCCCTCTCTCCCAAACTGGAACAGAAGCAGGGAGGAGCTCATTCTTTACTGGAGAGTCTGTTACCCAGATGTAAGCCATGGCCTTAAAACGTACACCTTCCCACCATACCCTGCTGCTGACATCTGAGCCCGTATCAAAGCTGCACCTTAATCTTTGCAGCTGGTTGCTAATTCATCTCTTCTAGTGTGTGCCATACTTACACATGCCCGGACTTGACTTTTTGTTGCATCTTCAGAAACACCAGGGCTGCAAATCCATATCTGAAATCAGCATGTCAAGATATGAAATATGACATCATGACATGCACCTTGATCTATTCAAAATTCGCTCAAACTCAAAAGATTATTATTTTCCAGGTCCCTGACCACATGCACTTGTTAAACATACTTTATTTTTTTTTATATATATATATATATACGCACACATACACATACACACATATATGAAAATGTGCTTATGTATAAGCAGTACAACAGTTCCCGGAGTAACTGTTGAGCAAGTTATATGACAGAAGGTGCTCTCTATACTGTCTTGAAGGAGAGAAGTGATTTCTGTTCACTCCAAATCAAAATAAACTGATGTGATTTCTCTATTTCTGGAATAGGTGCTTCAAAGTCTCTTATATAACGGTAGATTATATAACTAAATTACAAAACAGGCTTATGTATGTAGAAATCAACATGCAAAGTTAACATTTTTAAAACTAGAATCAAATAAATGCTATTACAAAGCTCAACCTTTTAGCGATTTTTTATCATTTTCCTAGTCACAGCATCCTTTACTTGCCAAGTAAGATGACTAACAGATGTTAAAGGTACCATTTTGAAACCAGCACAGGAAATCTTTTCTTGAACATACCCATTGATACCACGGATTTTCATTTATGAATTTGTGTACAGCTAAGATTGATAGACCATTATAACCCACAGAACTTTGGAGACATCTTATTTCACTGGCAAAATGTGAATTAATTTGCCAACAACATCCCCTTGAATGTCTGACATGCCTTGCCACAATCCTCGGGGTGAGAAGGATCTTGTCTCACAAGAGTGCCTTATTGAAATACCTCCTTCACCTGCTGTACACACATGTCAGTCTAACATAATAAGTTACTGCCCTTTCTCTTGTATCTCAGCAAGAAATTGTTACACAAATTTCCTGTCCTCTGTCTCAGGATCATACATTCTGTTTGCATTACTACAGTTTGCTACAGAGGTTAATGTGGTAAAGTAGTTGTAGAGAGTAATCACAGGAACCCGAAAATGGGCTGGTTAGGGCTAATTAGGAAAGTCATATCTGATACATACACAGAAAGGACCAACCTCAGGGTATCAGGGTCTTGTTTGACAAGACATTCCATTTCTTGTGGATTGTGACACTGTCATGATGTCATTTGGGCACTGAAGCAAAGTGAAATATCAGCAATCAGGAACAATGGGAACAGGATAATGAGCAAGTAGATTAACTTCTAAAAATGTTGCCCTTTTTTTTGTAATCTGTATTTTTTTAATCTTATTGGCTAAATACCTACAAAGCCTTCCAAGTAGGAAGTTATTAAAGTGTTTCTTACCTTAGATGGTATTCATAATAGTAACAACTGTTGTCTATACAAACTTCCCAGTTTTCAGCCTTCCACAGTCGTTGCCTACATGGCTTTCACAACATACTGCATCTGTGGTTTTCCTTTTAAGGGACAGATTTATGAGTTAAGATTATTCAAATTTAACACACATTGCTTCAACAAATGTCTAGTAAAGGAGTTTTGATAATTGATTATATGTTGGCAAGGACATAACCTCAAAGACCTAATAAAAATAGATGCTTCATAGCAGTACAAGTAGGAATAAAAGAGATTAAATAAAACAAAGGAAAATGGAAACTGCATGAAAGAGAATACTACTTCAATCAAGAAGTCATCGTAAGAAAGTGGTCTGTGCTGTCATCAGAAGGCAATGATGGAAATTGCATTGATTCAGTCTTTTACAGCTACAAGAAAGAAAACAAGCAATTGAGAATTTGCTGCAGAGTCACCTTTCTTTGGTAGGAGGTGACTAAGGTTATATTTCTTTCTCTGATTCCTAAGATGCTGTAAGGAAATAGTTTGCTTCTCCATGTACATACATGTTTAGTCTGATTCTAAAGTCCTTCTAAAAACAGATGGACCAGAACTAACCGGGAACACAGAATTACACCCATACTCACATACATGGTAGTGTGTTTGTTTTTTTCAGCATCCATTTTTCAGAAAATATGTAAACCTATAAAGTGGCTGTTGTTTCTTGTATTGCTGTTCAGTCAAAGAATTTGTCACTTATTTAATATGAAAGACAAAAGATTGTGAAATACATGTATAATTGTAGTGGAGTAAAGAGTTTCAGCTAAGAATGATTGACAATTACCCAGCAAAGTTGTTTTTTCTATGAAAATTTAACTTCAACTTTGTGTTTTTCCAGCCATAGAAATATGATACAAGTGGAAAAAAAAGATTTTGACTAAAAGCTATTGTTTTCCTTTTCTTGACTTACAATAGAATTTTCTGACATAAGTACTTTGATCTTTTTTAGTAATTTTCAATGGATAAAGAAAGCACATACACTTTTTAACCAACTGTAGTTCACAAACAATGGCTAGAATGAAAGGAGGCAATAAGTTGTAGAAATAGGAAGACTCCCTCCATTCAATCAAGATAAACCACTTGGCCCAAAACAGTAACAGCTGAGGTTATATTGAATTCCTTCAGGAGTAAGAGTGCTGTGTTAGAAAAGCAGGCATCCTCCTGCATAAAATGTAAATAGTTACATCTGAGCAATTATCAAAGCATCCTTTAATGTTTCTTGAACATTATTTGATGCAGTTAATGGACTTAGTAGCAGTTCAGGTCATCTTCAACTGGCCAGAGGAATCACAGATGTTCCTAGATCATAACTCAGATGAATGTTTCTATGCAATGGCAGTGGGCACATGCTGAATTACAGGAGATTCTGTTATAAATATAAGAAAATACTTTCTACTGTGAGTGTGGTTCCACACTGAAGCAGGGAGGCTGTGGAGTCTCTGTCCTGGGAGATATTCAAAACCCAACGGGACATGGCCCTGAGCACCCTGCCGTAGCTAACCCTGCTTTGAACAGGAGCGTGGACTGGACAACCTCCAGAGCTGCTTCCAGCCTCATCAGCTCCGTGATTCTGGGAAAAACAACAGAGTTTCTGCTCTGTCCACCGCTTGTGTATTATACTGGTTTGGGCTGGGATAGCGTTAATTTTCTTCATGATAGCTCGTATGATATTATGTTTTCGATTTGTGACCAAAACAGTGTTGATGACACACTGATGTTTCCACTATTGCTGAGCAGTGCTTACACACTGTTAAGGCGTTTTCTGTTTCTCACCGCCCCACCAGTGAGTAGGCTGGGTTGCACAAGAACTTGGGAGGGGACACAGCTGGGACAGCTGACCCCAACTGACCAAAGGGATATTCCATAACATATGATGGCATATTCAGCAATAAAAGCTGCAAGGAGGAAGGAGGAAGGAGTTATGTTCAGAGTTGTGGCATTTGTGTTTCCTAGTAACTGTTATGAGTGATGAAGCCCGGCTTTCCTGGAGATGCCTAACATCTGCTTACTGATGGGAAGTTGTGAATGAATTCCTTATTTTGGTTTCCTTGCATGTGCAGTTTTTGCTTTACCCATTAAACTGTCTTTATCTCAACTCATGAGTTTTCTCACTTCTACCCTTCTTATTCTCTCCCCCATCCCACTGGGGTGGGGAGTGAGTGAGCGACTGAGTGGAGCTTAGCTAATGGCTGGGGTTAAACCCTAACAATAGACAAGCCAGTAAGACCTGATGCTGAATTTATTCCTTTATTTCTTTATTATATTTTAATTATTATATTATATATTATATATATTATATTATAACCTTTATTATATTTTCCTTTCCTTTCCTTTCCTTTCCTTTCCTTTCCTTTCCTTTCCTTTCCTTTCCTTTCCTTTCCTTTCCTTTCCTTTGGAGTGGGTTAACTAACATGAACTGTGTTTAAACTTTAATGATTTCCCTGAAAAAATGGGTTCAAGGTTTCAGTAGGGGAAGAGTAACTAATTCAGTTGTAGGTTCTCAGAGAATCCTAAAATCATATGCTTATATTTAAATAAAAGTCTAATCAAAAGCCCAAGAAGCCAGTAAGTACTCTTATATTAATTTCACTTGGCTTTGGTCATGCTTTATACAGAGAAATTGAAGAGTTATAGGATCTCTTTTCCAAAGCTTCCACATTTTTTGTTGGGGACAGTAATTATGTTCTCACCATGACAGTTAAGATAAGGCATGAATACATCAATGCTGCCAAACACTAAATGAAATACACTTGTATTTACTATTGTACCCACATTGAAGGGTTAGAGATATGAGCAAAAAGCAAAGGGAGTCATGGCATTGCATGACATTGCATCAGCTGGAGGCTGTGCTTTCTTCTCACTCACAAGTTCTTTGATCCCCCAAGATAGATTGAGCAAAGTTGCAGATAGTGATGGGAAAATGAACAAACTGCTGATGTGGGTCCCCAAACAGCTGATGGGGCTGCTTTTCCTGCAGAGGTCCAAGATCACTGAATTTGATGCTTAGCTAGTGTCAGCTCAGCTCCTAGCACAACAAGTTTCGGGGATACCACAAGATATCGGGCCCAAAGTCTTCCAATTCTGAAAGCAAGCATACCCAAGGCACTTGGCTCAGATACACAGGCCTATTGTTTTACAGCTGTGCTATTAAAAATAAATCAGCTGCTGTGTAAGCAAGTGCTTTTACTTTATAGATTTTTTAGTAGTTCATTAAAAAACAATTGTTGCTATTTTCTCATATTGGACTAAAACATCTCATCGATTTATGGCAGTTTTGGTGTTGGCCACAAGGAACATCTCATCAGCAGGAGCAGAATTCACAGTTCCGCAACCTTACTGATTCCCAATGAAAGCAACTTTTCAGAGGATTTGAATGTATCCCAAAAATATTCATTGATGTACTGATGAGAAATATTCCTGGCTCAACATCTGCATTAGTGTTTTTACTCTGTGTTTGTTAACTTAGAAGAGAAGAACTTAGCAAATGTGCTGTTGTCTCTTCTAAAAAACAGTGGTGTAGCACAACTCTGCAAGCCCCAGGAAGAAGATATAAAAATATGTGCTAAAGCAGACCTTTACAAGGCAAGACAGTGAAAGTCTTTCATAACGCCACTGTAAAGCATTTTTTCTCATTCTAATCTACTGTTTCCTTCATGGTGATTTTCTGGAAGACTACCCATTCAGCTTAGAGGAAGTCAAGCCCATAAAGTTTGGAGCACCAACTTCATGTTTATAATACAAAACAGGGTAAAGTTTGGTTGCAGATTTGTCTCACCTAATTGTATGCATTTAGAGGAGCTGAGCGTTCATGTCAGAAATCTTCCTCTGCTGATGGTTCACACAGACACATAGGTCTAGAAGCTGATTTACTCCTTAAATGGGCTCCAAGATGTCTCAAAGATAATATTCCTCCCTCTATTTATCCTTTATCCTGGGGTTCCATAGTCAAAACTCTAATTTAGTGTCTTTGAACCAAGAGAAACTCTGACTAACTTGAGTTTTTGAATTTGAATTGAATTCTGTCAATTCCCTTTTCCTCAGTTGGACACATAAGGAAGTGATGCTGGCGGTACTGCACCATTTCAGAATAAGGTGTGTTATATTATATTTGTATTTTGTCTTATAATGGAAAAAAAAATTTGCTGGACAGGAGTTCTGCATGGTTTATATTCTTCTGAAATGCAGATTTTAAAATCCCATACACTGACATGCACACTACTGCGCCGGAAATTTCCATCATAATATCTGTAGAAACAAAGAAATCAGAGATGAAAAAATCCTCTTAGGTTATTTGTTCAACTCCCACTATCATTTAATGTCAGGTCATTTATTCCCTATTGTGTTGTCACACACAGCTCTTGCTGTGAATGACTTGTAATAAAGCTTTCACCAGTTTATCTGGGAGACCGCTCCTTGTTGCTAGTTCTCAGAGATTACTCCACTTACACCCATGCACTCTTAAAGAATTATTCTGTTCTGCCTTTTGTTTTAAGATAGAATGGGTCAAAGTCTTAGATTTCTTTTAGGCGATATAGTATCTTTTGGAGTGGTGAGTTAAAAATGACCCTGTTTTGTGGTTTTGATTTTTTTTTTTTCTTTTTCAGCCCTAGCAAAGAGCTACAGGCATTTTCCATTTAGTGTTTCATCATGCCTGTAGGGTTACTGCAACCTTACCTTGTTGTGGATGGTCTCATCCACGGACTCAGACTTCTCTCCCCAAAAGGCAGATTTCACAGTTCTCCTGTTATGACTGTCTCAAGTCAACAGCACCCACTATACCCTCTGGGCTCACCCAGGACATGTAACTGGTTTACTTAAATGTCATTCTTCCCTTCAGCCATGCAAACTTGCAGTGGACCTACAGGCAGACACAATCAATAGTTTCTTATCTGGGAGGCGGGATTCTGTTCCCAGCTATCCATATTAATTGTATATTTTGTCCTATGACTCCTCACTGTCAAATACGTTAACAGTTTTGTCATCAGCGTCATGCCTGGGAGAACCATGGTCCTCCCTTTTCCAAATGAACATTGTCATCACAGGTCTGCATGGTGTGAAACTTCCCATTTCCTTTCCCTGGATCTTCTGAATGTTTCATTTGACTCAGAAGTGACACTGCTTTGGTGGGAAAGGTGAACATTACCTTTGTAAACACGGGCGACATAGATCTGAATACCTTGAGAACAGCCTGGCTCCACTAGCTGAATACACGAGCTGCATGTGTATGTATATATACCCACATGTATAGAGATTTAGAACTTTAAATCCAATTTTATGTAGGCATCAAACTCAGACTAAAAACTGATCAATCTGGGATGGAAAATAAATTTCTGAGGCTCTCCTCTGTATCCCACTGGTAAGCTCTGTTAAAATGTCATCTCTGGTGAGTCCCAGCCTTATAAGCCTGCTTCTCCCAGTACACCTTGTGGAAAACTAGACTATCACTATACAGTTAAGGCGGCAAAAGCTAGAACCATGCTTGCACCAACAGCTACATGCCATGCCCTTACCTACTGGTCTTGTAAGGCCTTCTTACAGAAGTACTGCACTAATGATGTTTGTATGGCAGCCAAAAGTCAATCAGCCATACGGGTCCCTGTCTGTGTTGTATAAGATCTCATATACAATGACAAGATCTTTTAAGTAGGAGCAGATTTGTCTGAAGCTGGCCCTATTGAAGCGTAAGATACATGGTTGGTACAGTTGTCACAGCCATACATGTATCTGCCCCATCTACACTATAGGCAGGGGTATGCTTAGCCCACACTATAGTATTAAACTTTCTCCTCTGTGGTGCTTTTGAAAGAGCTTATCTAAAGCTGCTGTCTTTCTGTGGGACTGCATCCCACCAGTCTGAGCACCAGTCTACTTTGGGTGGAAAGCAGCCTTTCACAAAGGGTACCAGGAGCCCCTGATCTCTAACTCAGCAATATTGAATTCTTGCAGCTGGGTACTCGAATGCCAGGCATAGCAGTGCTAAGTGTCACTGCACCCAAGTGTGCTTTCAGCCTGGCCCTGAGTGCTATGTGATGTGACCAAGGAATTGTGCAGCAGAACAAGAACCAGGTTCTACACCTCAGCATTACAAACTGCCGTTGTAACCACTGGAGCATCCTTCTTCCTTACACCCACACTGTGTATGAAAGATAAGCAGTCTATTCGATATGGTGCCTGACCACTTACTCATTCCCTTGGTACTGAGTCCACACACATCCTAAAGCAAAGGCAACCTCTCATATTTTGGTATATAGAGTTTAAAAGTCCTGGGAATGGAGAAACTGAGCATCAAATCGTAATGTCTGGTTGACATCTGGTTTCCCCAGCACTTGGCACTAGAATGGCTAAGTTAAAAACAAATCATGTTTACAGTGAACTGAGTGGCACTCACGCTCTGGCTCACAGCAATCTCTTCTGGTATTTTGAATTTATTACATGAGATTAAAATAAATTTCATCCAGCAGAGGCTAAAGCAATTACAACACTCTTGCTTAATCTTTATTTTACTGTAGTTTTCCAGAGCTCTATCCCTACGTTTGTTTTTTTCTAGCGAACAGTTTGGATTCCTTTCCATTATCATAATTTTAGATTGGAGTCAGGGATAAAATGCTGGACAGCTCATCAAATGATTTGTTCCAAAAATAATGTTTGTATCTGTGATGAGTATAATAAAGCCCGTGTGCGTAATTACAAAACATATAATATGTTTTCTACCATCTCTTGCTTTAGCTATGTGTTATCATAACCTCTGTCAGCATATTCACAGCAAACAAATCCTACTATTGAAATCTTGAAATTAAAGTTGTTACTCGTTTTTTACAAGGGTGGATTAAATGGAAATATCAGTGTCTCACCATCATGCCTCAGATAAAACCTAATCTTTCTTCAGATAAAAAAGGACGGATTTCGAGGGGTACACCACAGAAGGAATCAATCCCATGATTATTTTTTTCCTAATTTACTTATCTTTATGCTAAATAGAATATGGAAAACATGATGTTGACTGTGACTAGTTGACTGCATAGTGACTGTAAGCAGAATTTTTATTATATATAGAGGCAAAGGGTTACACTCATAAAATGTATCAGATTAAAACCAACACAGTGTCAAAATACGTTGGCTTCTGGGTGTCCAACCTGATATTCCCTTAGAATGACCCGATTTTCTGAATATAAAATCTCTGTCATATCACTAGTCACTTTTGAAATGTTGGAACAAATAGTTAAGGTATTTTGGGTTGGTGTCAAAATGTGCAGTTCTCATGGAAAGTATTACATGCTCCAGCGTTATATGGTGGGTGTGTTAAGTTTTCCATCCGATCCAGCAGGAGCCTTGCCTTTTTAAAACTTTATGCTCTCAGCTCAAGGGATTTTATGTCATGGAAAACTTTAATGATGGAATGAATGAAGTATTTTATCCTAATATGGCTTTAATTTTCATAGCTTGCCATCTTCTGAGCTTTACCAACACTTTCTGTAACAAGTGTTCAGAAGTTGCACAGGAGCTTGCATATACAAACCCATCTCCCAACTTTGTGTTCTTTTCAACCTCATTTCCTAGTTCTCTTTCTCATAGTTATATACCAGCCTGGGAGGAGAGAAAAAACTGGTTCCTTAGAGCACCCTAAAGAAACAACAAGGACCTCAGCATAACTGAGCTGGATGTAGTGTCCGTTGCTAAACACAGACACCTCGAATGGCTCAGGTAGGGTAATCCTCAAAGTCCCAATCAAGCTAAAGTATTCTTCTGAGCACCTCTCTGAATGGGATGCAGACATCACTACTGACTTCAGATGAATGGGAAGATAAAACAGAGAGAGGACAAAGTCATAAGACAATAAAAATATCCAGTGCATAGGAGTTTGCAATGGATTTTTCAGAGTTTAAAGTTTGTATTAACAATGATTAAAGTTTTGGGCTTTTTTTTTAAAGAATTATTTTATAAGTGCTTTATGGGGCTAGAAGTAGAGCTGCTCTTTCATTTTGTAATCAACACCCATGTCACCAAGAGACAATACACAGCAGCGTGCATAACGCAATTCTATCCTATGGCGTATATGTGGTGAAAAGTTCACCTTTTGAATTCCAAGAGCTGAACCATCTGAAGTGAGTGAATTTTGATACTGAATGGAAATGGATGCTGACTGACATTTTGCAGTGCTTGCATTTTGAATTGTTCAGTGCTTCGAAAAACCTTGTTTTTATTCCAATTATGACTGCCATCAAGCAGCTTAGAAATTCCACTGTAAATTGGGTTGGGCTAGATGACCTTGAAAGGTCCCTTCCAACCCAAACTCTTCTATGATTCTATTTTTTATGAAAGCTAAGTATTCCTTACTGTCTTGGGAGTTCTTAGAGGAAAATGGGTACACTTCTTGTTTAATCTAAACAAATGTGTGAAATCAATTCTGACCACATCACAAATTTGCTTGGAGAAATTCCTGATGGAGCTTGGCTAATGTCTTGTTTCTTTTTTGGCATCTTCTTGTTCATCTTCTACAGATTATTGCAGTTCCTATAACACAAGGGCTGTTTTATGGGGAAACTGTGTGATGCAACATGCCTGGTTCCTTTGCATATGGTGGATTTTTGAGAAACTCTTCATGAGAGATGCCAAAAATCCTCTCTGACCAACACTTTTTTATGTTTTATGAGTCTCATTAGTCTTTGTTTGGCCATCCACTTATGCATTAACATATGGTATCAATAAATACTACAAGTGCTCACAGTTCATGCCATCCTGTGAAGCACACACAAAGGGATGTAAATTACTCCGAGATAAAACTATGGGAATTATCTTTATAGGCAACCAGAACCATCATCATTTGGCCAACTGCTGACAGTTTTCAACTCTAGATGAGTTTTGGCTGGGTTCAGTTCTATTCAGTCGGGGACAAGACCATGTATCCAAGCACATAGCTTTTTGGTTTGGCTTGCAGCAGTTAAAGGCACTTTAGTCCTAGTCAGCCTGCTACTATTTCATGGCTGTATAAGACTCTGCCTAAAAGTAATCTGTTAATTTTTATTTTCATATAAAACATTTAAATCACAGTGCTGGAGCACTGTTTCATCTCAGGACACTGCTGATGCCACACATGGATGTTACCTCGCTAATCCAGTTCTCAGCTGGGTTGGTACTGTCAGAAAGACAGCCCTGGTCTAGCGAGGGCGTTTGGGACTCCAGGTCTGTTGGAGATGGGCAGATGATTTCCATCCAGCAATAAGGGGAGAAAACAATGGGCTCTTGCTTGGCACGTGTGGGCTGTTGGTTCTCAAGCTGAAGATTGAATGAAACTCAAAGTGACAACTGACCATCGTATCATGTCTTTCCCCTGGTTCAACTGTGTAATATAGTAGCAAGACAGTTCGAGGAAGTGGAAATAAATGGCCAGACTATGTGCATGCTACAAAAC
The DNA here is from genome assembly GCA_013398915.1 of Dromas ardeola. Taxonomy (NCBI): domain Eukaryota; kingdom Metazoa; phylum Chordata; class Aves; order Charadriiformes; family Dromadidae; genus Dromas; species Dromas ardeola. The sequence goes on along the minus strand of VYZM01018852.1, from coordinate 126,450 downwards.
TTTAGGTGATGATTAAATCTTGAACTACTCATACTTGCTCATGCTAATGTTATTGAATTCAGCACAGAAACAACAGTCATGGCTACTTTTATCTCAAAATATGGCTGATGGTGGTACTGTCTTTCATATGGTAATTAGGAGCAATCAGATTAATGATGGCAGGAAACTGGATCTCTCTGTCAGGTGAATGCCTTATTCAGTATGTTATCGCACAGGACATTTAGACCAACATGAATGATTTAGGCAACTAATTTCAGGATGAACTTTTAGGCTATTAGTCCACATTTTACCTCGACCCTTTATTTCAGACATGCAGGAAGTCAGACTTCCAGAAATGTTAACTTTCCTCTAGTAAAAGTTTCGTGAACGTTCTTCAGTAAAATTGTCAATTTTCAAAATGAAAATAATCTCTTCAGCTAAAATGTCACTACATCTTTTTTTTTATAAGTAACACTATTCTGTATTCCTGATGGCTCTATGCTTTCTAGCTTCCTTCCTTTATTTTTGTTTTTCTGGGGGAGGGAAGATGTTAAATGAGAATTCATGAAGACCCAAATAGCAACCCAAATTGTATTTTTCTGCAAGTAACTGATTTACCTTCCACTAGCTCTACTAGCCAGCTTTACTAGAACTCAATCTTTGTCACACATTGTTATGTCTTTAGATAACAAAAGATTATCCTTATCATTCAGATGGGACTAATGATAAAGGGAACCAGTGCTACACTAAACTTTACGTATAGGTTTTTGCTGTAGTATAAATAGGCTCAGCAAATCTATAAGTGTTTTGGAGAGGTGGCCAGAAAAGATTTCAAGTTTCTCATGAAAACTCTCAAGAAAACAAAATATTTTCTTATTCTTCCTCATTACAAGACAATTTGAACACTCTTGAGCCAAAAGAGCTTGGAAATTTGCCAAGTATCATATGAACAGATTACAAGATTTTACAAACTGCTGGGGCCTAGTCAGAGCTGTGTAAATGAGCTGCAATAAAGGGACCAAAGGCTTTATCATCCTATCATGCAGCTTTTCTTCGCCTAGTTCCATCTCTGGGACATGTTTACTGGGGATGTTCGTATTACTTTGGCCCAAATCATCAAATCTGTTAAGGTGGTGTAGTACAGTATCAGGAGGTGCGTCAGGCACTGCAAGTCTCAGGACTTCGGCGCTTAAGTGTTGGGGTCTGATGCCACGAGTGGAACTCATATTCTTGTGTCATGTGCACTGAATGAAGGGGTATAGCCTCCCAGGAATATGATTTACAAGAAGCAGGGACCTGAAGGGATATACCTTTGCCAGTTGGTAGGAAATGATGCGGAAATGCCTCTGTCTAAAATTTGGTCTGCCTGCCTGAAGGAGGGATGAAGGAGTCAGAAATGCTCTTCTGGCCTTTGTGTAAAATTCATGTAGTTTAGGAAGAGTAAAATGCTGCAGCTTAGTGGGCACAAGAGAGGATAAAATTGATTTCTGATCCTTCTTCCTGGGTTGTTTATGTTTTGGTGGGGTTTTTGTTGTTTTTGTTTTATTTATTACCTTAAAGACTCATAGAAAAATAGAAAGAGAAGCACTTTAAGGATAAAACCCTCATATCACTCGCTGACCTCTCTGACAAGAATGATAAAAAATCAGATTCATCCCTGCCTTCAAATTGTGTCTTATGTCTTTGTTTTAGCCTAGATCTGGAGCATGCTTCTGAACACTGATTCACAGTGCGGAGCAGTCTTGGATACCACAGCCTGGATCCCTTTTAACTGAAACAAAATAAAAGGTAGTTCTTTAGGAGCATGCCAGATGCTTTTTAGGAGCATAGCATAGCAAAACCCTGGACTTCAGGAGAACAGAATTTGGCCTGTTCAGGCCACCTGCTTAGAAGAATCTCATGGGAGACAGCCCTGGAGAAAGCAGGTGTCCAGGAGAGCTGTTTGATTTTCAAAGATCAGCTCCTCCAAGCTCAAGAAAGGTCCATCTGGCAGTGCAGGAAGTCAAGCAAAGGTGGCAGGAGGCCAACACAGATGAACAAGGAGCTCATGACAAAACTGAGACATAAAAAGAAAGCATATAGGAAGTGGAAGCAGAGACAAGAAAGCTGTGAGGAATACAAAGACCCTGACTGAGCATGCAGAGATGTGATCAGAAAAGCCAAAGCCCACCTCGACCTCAGTCTGGTGAGGGACATGAAAGACAATAAGAAAGGCAGGTACATGAACAGCAAAATAAAAACTAGGGAAAATGTGGGCATGCTGCTGAACATGGCAGGGGACCTGGTGACAAAGGTTGAGCTGCTCAGTGTCCTCTCTGCCTTGGTCTTTACTGGTAAGACTGTCCCTCAGGAATTCCAGGCCCCTGGAACGAGGGAGAAAGGCTGTAGCAAGGAATACACTCTCAGTGGAGGAGGATCATCTTAAGGAACATTTGTAGAAATTGGAGATATATCAGTCTGCGGGACATGATGGGGTGAACCCATGAGTGCTGAGGGAGCTGGTCAATGTTATTGCAAAGCCACTCTCAAGTATATTTGAAATCAAATGTCACTCCTACCTTCAGGAAAGGCAAGAAGGATACAGGGAACCATAGGCTGGTCAGCCTCATCTTGATCCCTGGGAAGGGGATGGAGCAATTAATCTTAGAAACCATTTCCAAACATCATAAGTCAAGAAGGTGGATGGGAGTAGTCAACATGATTTTATGAAGGGGAAATCATGCTTTACCAGGCTGATTGCCTTCTATAATGAGATGGCCAGCTCAGTGAACGTGGACAGAGCAGTGCACGTTGTTTATCCTGGTTTTAGCAAGCCTTTTGACACTGTCTTCCACAGCATCCTTGTAGACTAAGTGAAAAAGTGCAGGTTAGATAAGTGGACAGGGAGGCAGATGGAAAACTGGTCAAATTTCCAGACTCAGAAGATTGTGTTCAATAACGCAGAGTCCAGCTGGAGGCCAATCACTATTAGTGTATTCTAGGGGTTGATACTGAGGCCAGTATTCTTTAACATTTTTACTAATGACTTGGACAATGTGACAAAGTCACCCTCAGCAAGTTTGCTGATGTTAAAAAGCTGGGGACTGATGCACCAGAGGGTTGTGCTGCCATTCAGAGGGCCCTGGGCAGGACAGAGAAATGAGCAGGAGAAAAGCAAAGGAGGCAGTTCAGAATGAGCAAAATGACAGAACACCTAACTCTATTTTACTATAAGATTATGGTCTGGCATGCAGACCTGCAGAAAGCAGCTAGCAGTTTTCCACAATCTCTAGGCTCTCTCAGGCAGAGAAAGTGATTCCACCAAGCTATAGCGACCTTCTCTTGTGACAGCAAATGAAGGAGAAAAAGGCCTTACCTTCCTACTGCCTTCCATTCCCCCCCAAAAAAATAAACCTATGGAAGTCCAGAAGGAACATGCTCCTAGCACAGGGTAGTGACCTGCTGCCCTTCCGTCAAAGTTGGCTATAATTTGTGTGTGAATTCTTCCCTCAGCAATAACTCTTGTTGTCCTTCTGGGAAGAAAATACTCAACAATGAGCTCTGTTGTTCCACAGTTTAGGGTGACTTCAAAAACAAGGGCAATTATTGATGAGGTTGCTCAACAGCTGATGGAGATGTGGCATAGACACTCACCTCTCCTCTGGAGTTTTTCTCTTTTCTCAGTGAACCTTCCCTTTGCAATAGAGAAAGCAGTCTTTGTGGGCAACCTTACTGCTCAGGATATGATGTTCCACATTAGCTGAAATCACCATGGTTTTATGTTTTTATTTGTTTGTACCATAAAGTATATTGTAGAGCAATTGTAAGTTAGCTTTGTCTACGTGGCTGGGGTTGGAGGGGAAGAGCCTTTTTCTTTCTCTGGAACTATGTACCTCTGAGAGCATGGGGCAGGCCCTGGCACTTAGCAGGTTGAGACCAACAAGGATGTGAGACACTTGCATAGTTGGGAGCTGATGGTGGAAGTATTGCAAGATTGACAGTTTTATTGCTGATTATTAAGTGTAACAATAGTGGCAAATTATTATTGCTTTCTGTAAGAGCTTTGATTCTGCTATCAGGCTAATAGCCATCAGAGGCTGAAAGAACATCTTGTCCCAATTAAGTGGTCAATAGGACAGAATACCATGTGAGAGATTTGAAAAAGCCATCAAAACTGCAGGTCAAAGGCACATGGTCAGGAACCAAAAAGGCAGGCAGAGTTTATACTTTTCACACAAGACCCCATCATCCTCAAGAAGAAAGGGAAAAAAAAAGAATATTTGCAGAGAGGGCTGGGAATCATATTACAAGGATAATGTAATCCATTCAGATCTATTGAGTTAGTATTAGAGTCCATGAGAGAAGAGTGAGAAGGACTGAGGGATTCAAGCATCTAATACACCTGGTTAAGAGCTAAGTCACTATTGAAAAGTTAGAAGGGATGGATCACTGAGGAGGTCAGGCTCTTTCTCTCTCGTGACTGTGGAGGGAACAAAGTATGAGTGGGTTCTTGCCCTTGACACCTCGGTTCTGTAAGTAAAATTCCGAAAAAGCTGTTTCAGGCATCGACTCATTCCCAGGCAACAAAAGAGGTGATAAACAGAATCAGCACAAACAGTGCAACACAAGAGTTTTGCACTTACCTTTTGAAGGCATATTTATTTATCACTTATCCTGCTTTAGGGTAGAGGGATAGATAAAAAAAGGTGCCTTCCTGGCTCAAAAGTCTACATGGTCCGAAGTCTCTTGGAGGCCACAGTGTTCTCACAGGTCTAGGATACAAATGGAAGGTATTGCTGGGGTAGCTGTTGTGCCAGGACAGATAGAGTTTAAAAGTAGTTATTTGTGGTGAGAAGTACTTTACTTGTATAATTTATACCATATGCCCCAGTGCCTTGGCTCTGATAGTGCCAAAACCAGATACCTAAGGAACATTGTAAGAGCTGGGGCTACATATACTGTTACTTTCCCATGGAACTTTCCCAGCCTCTGACGATTTGAGGCTCAGGCACTTTCTGAGCCTGACATCATATTTAATATTGTTCAATAGATCTTTGTCCTATGAATCAGTGTAATTACTGTTTGGATCCATGAAAACTTCTAGCACCCACAGCATCCTGTTTCAAATCTTCAACTGGTTAGTTTGATTTGAGGTCCTCTAGTTCATGTTAGAATGAATGAGAAATAGATGGTGTCTATTGATTCATTCCTCAAAAGATAAAAGCCATGGATATTTTTTAAGTATTTCCATTCAGGAAAAGGTAATATTGGCATGATTGTCTTATTAGATTTTTGGTCTTTGAGATTATTCAGTGTATACCCAAACCAGAGAAGTTATAGTTGAGTAGTTGCGGTACCTAATGTACCTTCAGTATATTATGAAAAATTTCATTTTAGTTTTTTCAAAGCAACTTAGTTTTTAAAAAACTTTAGTTTTTTAAAAGGCAACTTAAATTTAATTTTATATGGTTTTTTTTCTGAAAACTTTTCTGCTTGCCTTTTCTATCCAGGTCACATTGAGGACATGAAAATGGTTAAACTGCATATACCAGACACAAACGGGTACATTTTATATGATCAACAGGTAGGAAGATATTTAGTAAAATTTGCTACAGCTGTTAATATGAAAAACATTTTATTAATCTTTTTATTATGACCAGTGTCATTTTGCTGTAAAGTTGTGGGCTTTGTGTGTAAGTCATAGAAAGCTTTGATGTGTTTGGGCTCTTATTGTTGTACAGTATGAGTTCAAGAAAGAGTGGTTCCATTTCAATGATAACGAAGCCAGTTCATATATGAAAGTGGTTGCTACTCTAATCATATTTTGACTGACATATTCCCTTAAATCACTTCCAGATACAGAGATCTTTCTGAAATGAAATAGCTTAGCATCATGATCAGATTTATTACACTTCACTGATTCTGGACCAGATCCTAAACCAGGATTACATTGTGTGGGATCAGGCACTTGGAGGGCCTAGCTTTCTTTTATTTATTTTAGAAAATAGACAGAGTGGAGGAACAGAAGAAAACTCCTCTGAGGTAAAATGTAAGGACACTAAGTCATGGACATTGTATATGCGAACAAATTTATGATGATAGGTTCCTAAAAAAATAATGTCAAACACAGATACTAAACTAACTTTTAATGTAGCTTTGTGGCATTGGTTTCTAAACTTTATCTTTCATCTTATTGTCAAGCAGAATACACTGTTGTAAACCATGACCATGGAAAGCACTTCAGACTTAAAGTGTTGCAAGCATAACTTAATTTGCGACACTTGCATGCTCATGAAAAATATTCATACTTGTCCCTGGCTTCACAAAAAGGATGTCTATATTTGGGTTTTGAGTAAAAGCCATTACTCTCCATAGTGAGTATTTTGTGTGACACAGAGTAAAAATTATCCCAACTTTGAATGCATAAAAATGATGATGTTTTTATGAATGCTGTGCATTGTCTGCTCTTGCCCATTTTCTTAATATTTTAGCTGTTAATGTCAGAGAAAAGGCCCAAATTCCTACCTAATGCACGACCGCAAACTATAATTGCTCAGTCTTGGCGGTAATGTGTCAATGCTAAGAGACTTTACTTTGGTTGAAGATGCTACTTTGTGTTTTGAGGTCTATTATGCAAATGTTTTGATGTAGTGGATCTGCATTTGTATACATAGCCAAAGAAGGGAGATAAATACTGGATGCCCACTTGAACAGATTCCCTTGCAGAGGCGCCAGCTGGTTCAGCTGAGCTCTGGACCTGGTGATGGATGGCGGGATCCCTGCACATTCCTACCTACTCCCATCCACCATGCAGCTCATTGTGCAGCTTCTGGTCAGGCCTGGTAACCACTGTGTACGGGGGACAAATTAAAATAGAGCATTCCCGTCCGCTGTTAGAGTGAGAAGAGCATGAGAAAGACTTGGATGAAATTACTGGATGAAAGACATCTTTTTCAGGTTATGCTGAAGCAGTAAAATAAGAAAGAAAAAGGTTTAACTTCTCTCACTTTACAGAATATTGTGATGAGCTGACGTTAGGCAACTAGACACAGAGATTTATTGAAGCTGCATGACTACAGCAGTGCATAAAAAACTTAATTTCTTGTCCGTCTTCAGATAAATAAAAACTGGGTTTAGGGTTGCAGTAGGAGTGAATGAATAAGATAAGAAAAAGAGGCACCTCTCTTAGCCCTATAAACTTTAACTCTTATTTGAAACCAAGTTTTTTTGCAAATGCTTGAACTTTTTTTTCAGCTACCAGCAGCATAATTGTTAAAATATTTCAAGAAAGCTAATTTCAATGACATTTCTGCATGTATGCCAAAAATCAATTATTATAAATTTATAGTCTCAAAACAAGTAGCTAGCTTAAATCAGCATTAAGTACATTTCAACATTTTATCAAGTCTTAGCCCTAAATAATTCTAATTTCACTCAGCATCATTTTACTAAAACATTGATTTACTTATTATTCATTTTGCTCATGTGATAACAATTTCATATTGCACCAAAGAGTAGGTGTTTGATTATATGTTCAAACCAGACAGCTAAAGTGAATAGTGTCCAGGGTCTCTGTCTACAGCTGTGTTTGATGGTTATTTTCATCTCAGAAACAATGTTTCAGTGAGACCTTTAAATTTGCAGATTTCTGTGGTCTCAAAGTTTATGGAGTATTTTTTTACACAATGAGAATGTAAATGAGGGCGGATAAGAGGGATTAAAGAGAATGCAACTCAAACATTGATGTGGCCAGGACAGATATTACACAGAGTTAAAAATGTCCTTGGAGATGAATGAGATTGTATGGAAATCATATGTGAAATTACAATGACATTTTCCTGAAAAGTAGCAGACTTTTTTAATTTCACTTTTTTTATCTCAATCCCTTGTGGAGAAAAAGTAAAATGGGGAAATAACTTGATAAATAACACCATGCACTCCATGCTACTTAGAAACATGGAAAAATACTCTAACTTCAGATATTATACAAGTTTTCCTCAGAACAATGATTTATAGATGCTCTAAAGTTTTGTATGGAAGGTAACCTTAGTTTCCACCTGATACTACATGAATGAAGATCTTTTTTCATTTTGAATCACTGCTAGCATTATCCAACATACAAAAATTCTAAATGATTTATGCCTGCAAAAGCATAGGTTACTGGGCTCAAGTAAAATGAGCAGAAAGTGATCATAGAATCATAGAACCATTGAATGGTTTGGATTGGAAGAGACCTTAAAGGTCACTTAGTTCTCACACCCCTGCCATGGGCAGGGACACCTCCCAATAGACCAGGCTGCTCAAAGCCCCATCCAGCCTGGCCTTGAACACTTCCAGGGATGGGGCATCCACAACTTCCCTGGGCAACCTGTTCCAGTGCCTCACCACCCTCAGCCTGGTATGTAATCTAAATCTAGCCTCTTCCAGTTTGAAGCCATTTCCCCTCGTTCTTGTCCTTGTAAAAAGTCCCTCTCCAGCTTTCTTATAGGTGCCCTTCAGATACTGGAAAGCTCCTATAAGGTCTCTCTGGAGCCTTCTCTCTTCCCAGCTGAACAACCCCAACTGTCTTGATCTGTCTTCATAGGAAATCCATATGATGATCCATGTGATGATCCATAATGAAATTCTGCAAAGAAAATACTCTTTCAGGAGCTGCTGATTTTGCCTTTTTTAACTTTAATATGTGTATTCAAATGAATTCCATTCTACATTCTGGGCTCTTGACTGGGGGATTTATCCAAAAGACATTATGCAAAACTCCTGCTAGCAATATTATTTTAACTCAGTAGAAGCTAGAAGACTTAGACATGATCTGAATACACTCAGTAAATCATGTTCTTGCAGAAACTTGAGTACAAAAATATCCAATCCCAAATAGCTTTTGTCAGCAGAGGGGTACAAGGGTAGTCAGTTCCGAAAAGACCAGCATATCTCTATGCATTATTAATATATCCCTATTACACCTGGTAAAGTTTCTGCATGAAAAGTTACATGTATAATTTCAGGTATATAAACATGTACTTTCCTAGATTTTAGCTCCTAATTTTGGCATGCATTCTAATCTGGATATCTAAATGATTTCTTGAAAAGTCTGTCCATGCAGGCAGAACAAAAAGGATCTATTCGCTGATCTTCCATGGAATCAGGCATTTTTAGAACATCATTTTGGAGCTTCTCTCTCAGGACAGTGCATCTAGAATGGTTTTTAGATTCTTGTTGGCAGGTCTTGGTGAACTGTGAATCCGTGGACTGTAGCAGCTAACCTTAGGGTGCCAGGAGCTGCACTTTGAAAGTAACACACTGGTCAGAGGCATGATGCTGCTTGCAGTCTCAAGATTTTCAATACAGTTGAATTCTCTGCTTAGTAACCCACCCATCCCCCCCCGCCATGTCTCACTGTCCTAATGACAGGGTAATAGCAAGCTCTTTGCTGTCTTACCTCAGAACTGGTTTTTATGGTTGTGTGATTTAATGTTTGTATGCACTGGGAAGGAAGGAGGTCAGGATTTTTTTTAATGTGTACAGGTTTCTTGAAGTCTTTAGAAACGAAGGTACAAATTGAGCCTTTCTCAGAGCTTTCTGAAGTGCACTCAGACATGCTGAAGATATCAAATCCACTCCACCCAGTTATTTTTATTCACATAGAAAGTAACAATAAACTAACTCCCTGTTATTCTAGGTAGGGGTTTCGTTACAAAGCAACAGGCTCAATGAGACAGACTCAAATTGCATTTCTAAGTACAATCAAAGTTCTAATTTGAGGAAACTGTTCAGGTAATATTTGCAAGTCCAATGCCCACAAAAAACAGCTTTACTTGGCAAGAAGTTTTGGCAAATGGTTTTAATGGAGAGAGGGTAGGGAGCCTTCACCTGAGCAGGGCAGGAAAGCTGCTAGCAAATGCACTCAACAAACAGGAGAGTCTTCCAAGACTCAGGCCTTTGCAAAGGACAAAGGCCACGAAAAAATGACAATTTTTAAAAGGAGGCTAAGGAGGGTTAGGTTGAAAAAATGTAAAAAGAAAAATGTTTAATTGTTCTGCTTTTGTTTAAGCCATCACAAACCTGCCATCTCATTTCTAATGTCTAGTTCTGACACATAATTTTCTATTTATCAATACCTATCAAACACCTATCATCTCAGCATCCAGCACTGGCGTCAGGGTAGATCCTAAGGAAAATTATTAGCCAACTTGAAAGCTTCCAACCCAACCCCTATCCTAGTGTTCTGTAACCTGCAGACTCTGAGGAGTATCCAAGCTCTGTGCTGTCTTCCCTTTTGCAGTTAAAAGAAATTAGTTCTTTTCTCTGGATTTGAAAAAAGTATTTCTGGGCACTGAAACAGAGACTTAATTTTAATTTAGTGTATTCTTTTTTGAATGAAAAAAGGAAAAAAAAAGATGTTTGTGTTTTTCAAAATTTTGCTGAAAATGGGTTTTTGAAAACAAAAAAATGCTTGGAAAAAACCCACTACAAAGTAAAATGAATGGGTTTTGACTCCTCTCTTTCTTTGTTGACTTTTTTCCCCTTTGTCCTCACACCCCTTATTTGCTTCCACCAAAAAGGGAGTGGGGAATTCAAGCAGGTAGATTTTAAAAATGGAATAAAAATGCCAAGCCAAGCTAACCAAGTTAATTCAAATGAACTCTGCTTTCCTTTCTCAGTGGGTTATAGTGCTGCTATATTGTTTTGTCCTCTATTTGGTTTGAGTCCAAGGGTTTTTAGCTTACTTTCATCCTTCTATTTGGCAACTGATTCTCATTCAGACCAAATCCCTTTTGGACAGTAAGATCTGATATAAAGATCAATCTGTTCCACGTCAATACAGAGTGTGGACTATTTCCTTGAGTGGGCTGGACAAGAGTTTTGGAAGGAAAAGAAATCACTTTTTATCCATTCTTTGACCTACTGGTTATGTATACATATACAAACTTCTAAACAAGAGCTTTTCTACCTGCCTCTGGAGAATAGAAAGCGCTCTGATTGGTCACCAACAGAGGTTGATATAGGGCACATTGGATGCTCCACAGTGGAAATAATGATATTTAGATTTTGTTGAAGCTTTCTGGATCCTTGTAAGTTTACCACCATGCAAATCTATATTTTAGCTGTGATTTTTGCAGAAGAGATTAGTTCTCCCAACCATTCTTAGTTGCAATCATAACAACGGGCTTTTAAGAATATACTGGTGACACCCTTAGGTTAAAAAAAAAAGCACGTTAGTGCTAGTGCCTTCTTTCTGTATCCTTTGTAATTTCATGCTCCTCCTCCCTGTCTGAGCTACTTTCACATCATCAGTGAAAGTGTTGTTTAGCCAGTAATATAAGTAAATTACCAAAATAAAAAACAACACAGTTGTAGATCAGCTGGTGAATGACACAAGTGGGAGCTTTCTAGGTACCAGAATCCAAGTGTTTTCCTGAAGGAATTTTAATACAGAAGTTTGCCAGTAATGTACATAAGGCCTTATTACAGGCTGAGAGGCTATCTTGGTTAAGTAGCCATTTAATGCCTTTTCAATCATAGTTCAGGTTCAGAAGCAACTTTAAGTTATTACCAACTGGAAACTGCTTATTGAATGCCCATGGGTCAGATATGTTGGTGGTCTTCTGTTCCTGAGAGAGAAGAGTTCACACCACACACATATATTCCAGGTCATGCATGCACGTACACACACACACACACACACACACACACACACACACACACACCCACCCCTACCTCTAGCTATCAGAGAGGACACTAACCTGATGGCCTTAGTGGAGAGAGGGATTGAGGTTTATCAGGGAATTCTTGCAAGGAAACAGTAACTGTGAAAACAAGAGTGTTAAAATAAGAATGTCCCTGGTGCAAGGGAAAGGAAAGAATATATTCTTTGTTCCTGTGTCAGCTGTCCAAGTTGGTCACTGCTAGCATTTCACTTTCACCCTGAAGAGCAGCTAATTGTTTATGAAATGACCTTGTTATTCCTGCCCTAGTAACCTTGTCTGGAAGGCCACCATGTGCATTTATTATTCTCTGAAGGAAAATGTGCTTTCTGACATCTGTTCTGCATTTGTTTTCCTTTAATTTCCTTTAACTTCCATCACCCCCTCCCCAGATTGCTCATCCGTGCTTCTCTGCACAGGGTGGCATGGGCTGTGTTAGTCCTACAGCCCTGCCTGTCCTCAGCTTTATCTTTTCTGTGTTTCTGCTGTTTTAGGTTGTAGTCTGGTACAAAAGGACAGAGAAGGGTACTGTGAAATTGCCTTCTCCCTCATCCCTCTCCTGTGACAGACTTTACATCCCCTGCGTTATGTATTCCAGTTTAGGATTGTAAGAGTTTATTTTGAGAGTGTATTGTGGACAAAGGCTCCTTCTCTCCTAATCTGCCCTTGGGATTTCATTCTCCTCTTACTCCTAGTGCCAGAGAGTGCAAAAACACTTGCAAACCACAGTCTCTTTCCCACGTCATTTTTCAGCCAGCAATAATGAGCATCTACAGGATCAGTTCCTGAGGTTTTAACAGCATAAAATGACTTTGCAAGAAGTTTAAGTGACCCAAATGTCCACCTCAGTAAAAAAGATTTCCTGTTGGCCATGATTGCTTTCAGCCCTTTCAGATTTCTTCTGATAAGCAGTCTAAGAGAATGGCCTGACTGTTCCCCAAGGAGGCTTTGGCATCTGTGAACGTTTCTTCAGAAATGCCAGTTACATGACTGTCACCATCGCCTGCCCTCTCCCAGCAGCCTGTGCTCCAGCCCTGGCCATCCTCTGCCCTGTGCTAGTGTAAGTCTTTGAACCATCACACAGTGAATCTGATGTGGGAGGGTTTTCAGGGTGGGAGGAGGGGGTGGGAGGAAGGTTTTACAGAAAATCTGGGTCAACAAGTGGTGACACAAGCTCTCGTGATGACATCTGGAAGTGGGTGGTGGGTAAATGGGAACACGCAGCACAGAGAGGCTGGCTTGAGCAGGACTTCCTTGAGCAGGACACAGGCTAAATTTTGGGTTTAGCTCAGTGGGCATAAAGCAAAGCTACAGATTTGAGAGGAAAGGAGAAGATACTTTTATCACTCAATCTTGCTACAAGAGAGAAGTAATGGAAGGTAAAACAGTGCAGGAGGACTTACGTACATTGTGTCTCTCTATTCTGTGAGATTTCCCACAGCCTCATGAATCCAGGTTATCTGCTTGAGATTGTGGTCACACCTGCAGAAATCTTGACTCTTCACTCTAGCCTTTAAGTCTACTTAGCCTCCCAGACATTTTTTTGGGGTTCAGCCTTCCCAAGGTCACTCTAGAGGCATGTCCATGAAACCAAAGGAGGGGTGACGATTTCTCCTGCCTTGTCCACTGAGGAGGGCTGTTATGGGCTCTTAAGCTAGTCTGTCTCTGTCTCCAGTTTTTATGAATCCTCACGGGCAGGCTTCAGAGACAAAGACTGTGTTCACAAGAAGTGAGTAGCATTTCTTCTTTTGCATAGTCAATGAGACAGGTTGTAATAGTAGTCAAATAGCTCTACTTCAGAGCACGTGCATTCAAAATCTGGTCACCCTTAGGAAATAACAAAGAATCTTCCAAATAATTCCAGAATTGTTTCATAGTCTCTTATTTAGGACAGTGTTATACATTTAGCCTTTTGTTGGGAGATTTGTAAAAATGCTACTTCATTTTTGTCATGATTTGGGCTGGTACCTCACACAGGCTATATAAAATGACAATCTTTTTTCTTTTCTTGTTTATTTTGGCTGAGTTCTATTGTTAGTTTCCGTGAAACAGCTATGGGGCTTGGCAATGCAGGGGCAATTGTTATCCTGAGTATCTTAAATGATGCAAGACAGCACCTGTCTGATTTTATATGTTTTTAGTGGTGCCCTGATGATAAATACATAGAAGGTACACAGAGGAAAATATAGCACTCCAGTTTTCCAGACGGGTTCCTTACTGGGAGGATAGACATGGTGTCAAAGGAAAAGAAGTTTGCTGCATCCATCCTGATAGGTGTTTGTGAGACAAATCCTGTGTCTCCCTGAGGTCTCCTCCAGGTTCTTTGGCTTTTTCTGTCTTTGTTTCATTTCATCTTCTGGGCTGTTTACTGCTGCATATGGCATGTTCTCATTTATGTTTGTCAATGCCGAGTTTTATTTACTGCATAGCAGCCTGATTTCAGATGAAACTCAGTTCCTTTTTCTGCTCACTCACTTGATGTAATCAGTGAATGCAGCTTGCATACTGATTTCCATCTGTCTCAGTCATTTATATAGATTAAAACCAGCAGAGGTCCAAGTAATGGTCTTGTGGGGAGGATTCTCCGCAGTGGGGTGGCTTGCTTTACAAGTCCTCAGATTTCACTTTGTTTGTTTGCTTTTTCCAGTCTGTGCATTCACCACTTGCATGTTAATAGATTTGAAGAAGATTGTCCTCCAATATCCCCACAGCCTCATCTGTAACATCAGACAATGTTGCTTGCTCTTTCTCTTCTAAAATTCAGCAATTTGTGTTTCATTAAAAAACATCATCCTTAGTTCTTTTCTTGGCCAGAAATTCTCTTATGGGATTAAAATAAATTAATTGCAAAGAATTCCTAAAACATACCTACAAGATATTTTGTTGCTATACTCCTTGGAGATAATGAGTATTAATGTTAAAATCTCTACACTGTAAACACTTTAACTCTTTGCAAGTCTTGCAGCTGAATGATTCTGTTCATTTCAGTAACAATTCCATTACACCAGTGAATACACTTTCACTTTCAGTGTCACTTTTTTAAGTTCCTGGTGTCAGAGTTCATAGGCTATACTTTCTCCTATTTGCATAGTCTTTATGCTTCAAGTGTCTGCCCTAACATTTTCTGTTAAATATTATATAAAACTTAATTTAGAAGAGCAGGGGAATTATTAGTCCGAGTGTTCTCGCTATCACAGCAACTACTCCCTCCTCCATCAGCAATTCAATAAGAAGAAATGGCTTTGTGCCAATCTAAATTAAAGCTGAAAATTTGGTCCCATCGCTGAAGTGGCAAAACTCTATAATTTCAGAAGAAATTTTGTCATAAATGCATGCTACTGTGTCTTAACTCTGTTGCAGGTGCTTAGAAGAACCAGATATCTAGACGTGTAGGTGTTCGGTTGAAGACCTGTCTTTGATCTGATGATCACCCTTCTCTTTGTCACCATTTCCCATCGATTAAATTGAGTGCGTTAGCACTTTCCTCACGCGGAGCTTAAATATAGTTGTGACCCCTAAGGCAGTAAAGCAGCAGTGTAAAATGGTTGGCAAACACTGGCAAGCTGAGCAGTGCCTGGAACCACAGAGATGTGAGGAAAAAGAAAGATTAAATTTAAGGAAGTTGTATGCTAATAGGGTTGTATGTGTGTGAGAGACATCAGTTCTTAAAACAGCTGTGAAGATGGGTGTTCCCACTGCAGAGGAGAAATATTTGCATCCATAATTCCTTTTTTGCTTTGCCCAAACAGACGTTATAATGTACAGAACAGTATGTGTGTTGCACATACTTAGGGTATAGGGGGGTTAAATAACAAAATGTTAACCCTACCATTGCCACATGAACTAGCCAGAGCCTGTCCTCATTTAAGATGTGCTGCTAGGCATCTTAGTCCGTGGGCAGTAAAACAGAGATTAAAACAGGGCATCTTCAGAGCCTTGCTGGCTTTAGTAGGACATTTTAAGAACCTACCGGTGTGTAAATCTGAGTGCAGCTTTAAGTTTCATCACTGGGACTAAGCATTATTGTGGCAAAAGCAGATAACTTCTTTCCTCTGTGTAGGAATAGATATATGGATATGTTACTTATGCAATATATGGAAAAGTGTACCTGTAAGACACAAATGAATTAGAGATTTTATGCTGGCTGTTGCCTTAAGAGTCCCCCAAGGACACATGGCCCTTTATCAAAATAACCCCCACCAAACAATTTTTGACCATCAACAGGTTATCTGGTTTCCAACAGGAGTTACTAAAAAATAAAAATTTCTTTTAGCATGTGAAAACTCAAACTGGCAGTGTCTGCTCTGAAAAGAATCATCATGATTTATTGCTCTTAGTTAGATCAACTCTTAAGGCATTTCAATAGATCAAGGAAAGGTCTTTCGGCCAATTATCATGTAGCTATTCTTTGAAGGCCTGTTACAGTGTCTATAAATCTGTAAATATCTTTCTTAGTCATTCAGTTAGAGCTGTAATCAGTTATCATACCAGATGAGCTCTGAAGTCAGCAGATCAGTTGCACATTCCCGAGAGGATTTTTTTTTGTCTTATCTTTTCTATTTCTCTGAAAGACATATAAGATTTCACATATTCAAAACATATTCATCTCAGCAACTGCTGTGTCAAATAAACAAAGCTAGGGAAGATAATGAAGTACAGTTTGGTTGATACTTGTCAATCTGGCTTTTCCATGCCTGAAGTCAGCTCCGTATGGATGCAAAGACTTGTTCCTCTTCAGTAAAAAGATCTTTTTGCCTTTATGGACAATATGTTCCAAAGGTTATCAGGAAATGTTGCTGTATTAGTGTGTTTCATTCATTCTCCAGGAGAAACTACACCAAATCTCATAGAGAAGAAATAACTTGCAGAAGTGGCATACTAGCATAAAAATAATGTGGTTTAAATGGAAGCTCCATGAGCACCTGGGAGATATAACTGAGTGTGTGGATAATTTGTAATAACTTACAAACCTATGTTTCATGTTTTATAACCAAAACATTGCTAAAACTATCAATCCAAGTATGGCACCATTCTATTAATCCTGTTTGGTCTTGTGTATAACTCTGGAGAATAACCTTTTCAAGATTCAGACAAAGCAGAGACTACCTAAGAATTGCTAGAATCTCTTCAAAGCATTGAAATAAACGCCTAGACTGTGCAATGTAAGCTTGGAATAATTCAAATAACAAATAAAGTAAATTCCAATACATTCAATAGAATGATGTGGTTGAAAACTTAAAAAATTGCAAATCCTAGTAGCTTAGACACTGGATACTCTCAAAAACCCTCTGTACATCTCAGATGACACCAAAGTGGGGGAAGCAGCTGAAATGCTGGAGGACAGAGCCACTCTTCAGATGGATATAGAGAGGCTGGAGAAATGGGCTGACAGAAACTTCAGGAATTTTATCAGAGACATGAGTGAAGTCCTGCACATGGTACAGAATAAAACTATGAAATGATGCAATCTTGGGCAGGAGTTTTGCAGGAAAGGACCTGGGGATCCTGGTGATCAACAACTTGAACTTGAGGCAGCAGTGTGCCCCTGCTGCAAAGAAGAGCAAACACATAGCAGACTGTACAAGAAAGAATGCAGCCGGCAGGTCAGGAAAATGTTCCCTTGTTTGGTACTCATGAGACCACATTTGTAGTATTGCATTCAGTTTTGGGCTCTCCATTACAAGGATGATATTGACAGACTGGATCGGGTCCCATGGAGGGCCACCAAGAAGGTCATGGAGCCAGACCACGTGATGTACGAGAAGAAGCTGAGACAGCTGGGCTGGCTTCGCCTGGAGGAGAAACAGCTCAGAGGGATCTTACTACTGTCTGCAACTACCTAACGGGAGGGTATAGAGAAGATGGAGTTAGTCTCTTCTCAGACGTAGACAGTGAAAGGATGTGAAGTGATGGACACAAGTTGCAATGGAGAATGTTCTGAGTGCATATAAGGAGAACATTCTTCATTCTTCACAAAAAAGGCCATCAAACACTGGAAGAGGAGTCCAGAGAGGCTGTGGGATCCCCATCATTGCAGATATTCAGACTGAATTAGATATGGCTCTGAACATTGTGCTCAAAACCAAGCCCTGATTTGAACAGAGTATGGTACCATATGATATTCAGAGCTTCTCTTGAACCTAATCCATACTGTGATTTTGTGTTTCTCAGAAGGACTGTGCTGGCCCCTCTTGTAGGAGTGGCCTTCCGTTGTTACCTGTGGTTGCAAACTGTGTGTTGAAGGTGGAATCTTTGAAGGCCTTCCCAGGTTGTTGTCCTACTTTCAGGTACCCACACATCAGTCGGTATCATCAGGTTCTATTCAAAGGAAACATTTTTGGCTTCTTTGGCTCTATGCTCCTAGTCAGTCTCTGAAAATCTACCCTCATGTGCAAAAGACAGAGATAACTTCATGATCCTGGGGCACAAAACACACTTAATTGTAATTCAGACTGCTTGTGCAGTGCTGGGATGGTTAATGTGACAGAGTTTCCAAGCGATGAGTAATTTTAGGCCACTTTTATGGAAAAATAATAATCAGCCCTGATTTTCAGCCTATTGAAGAATTTTAATTATTTCAGATGTTAAAAGCTGGGCTCCTCAAAAATCCCAAACCTTTTGAAAAATCATTGGCCACTTTGAAAAATCCTTCTTTAATCTCCTCTTGGCTTCTTCTGCATAATCGAAAAGGTGGAGAGGGCTTTTTTTCTTTCTTTTTTTTTTTTTCCCTTGTGTTGTCCTTTGTATGCCAGACAAATCACATATTTCTGCGCTAGGTCCCAATTACAAATTTGGACTTCATGAGTAGTGGGATCAACTCCAGAGAAGGAATGGGAGTAGAAGAAGAGACAAATCAGCATGGGAAAATCTCTCCTCCTTTCCATTCTCCAGGGACAGGTTCCAAAAACACATGGCTTTTGGCTGTCAGCTTGCTTTTGGCATCTGTGCTCCAGCTGAGAGCTTGTTTGGCCTTGCATGCTTTGATGCAGTAAGAACACAGCCCACATTTCTGCTGATTAATCATTCGGTCATTCTCTGTCTTAACCATCTATGATCATGAGCTATTTTTCCCCACAAAGATTAGAGATGTCAGTGTTCATCATCTTCATATTCTTCACTCCCTTTGATTATGGCTGAAGGGTCTCATCCAAGCAGGTGCTGAGGGTCCACATCCCCACTGGAGACAGGGAGGGGTGAAGATGTCTGGCCCTACTCAAAATCAAATATTATCCCCCTACCCCTTCAAAGACCATAACAAACCATTGTTTAATTCAGCTCATGAGGAATTACGCTCTGAGTCCAATTTTATCCTAGGAGTAGGAATCCCCATGTCTGTATCTTTAATTTGTGCTTCAGTTTTGGCATTTGGGTGCTGCAACCCACTGCCAGCAGATGGAAAATGTCAACAAAATGCACCTCCTTTGTGACTCATGCACCCTCTGGAGCGTGTCACAAGTAAACCCTCCACAGAAGATTTATGTTAAATAGAGGAAGATTGTGCTGATAAACTGCTTCAGCTTTTTTGATTTCTTCAGAACCATCTCAGTAACTCTCACTACTTGTTTTAGTCACTGTGGTGGAAGCTGCTGTCAGCGTTATGTTAAAACAAAGAAGTTCAAGCTTCCTTCCTGGAAATCACAGCGCGGTCTTCAGGCAATTCCACTTGCAGCCAAATGAATGTTGAGTGCATGTTCAAGTTTTTTCCAATGTAATATCTGATTCATCTGAAGTCACCTAATAATGGGTAAACCCTGACACAGGCAGTAGTATTTTCATAAATGAAAACACCCAATATGTGCCATCTCTTTGGTCCTTTATTCAGAACAATGGCTTTTGTTCTTCAGGAATGGACAGGTTAATTTTTTCTCTCCTATCTTGTCCAAAGTGACTGGTCTAGCTCTTGCAAACTGAGTTAAATCATTCTTCTGAAAAGAAACAGAGCCTGTAAATCTGTAAACAATATAAAAACTACTTAGTACGTCCTGGGTGCAAAGTAGAAAAGCATTTGTGAAAACACTCTGTCCCTCCCAGAGCATCTATAAAGAACTTTGCTTCTAATCATCTGTCATGAGAACAATTATTTTCCCCTTGAGAACAGAAACATGCCCTTCACTAAAGGTCATGCACTTGGAGTCTTTGCTTAATACTTTGCCTAGTTTTGGTCACAATAACCATCACTTCCATGGGAGTATGTTCTTCTTTCCACTTTTTCACACTGAGAGCAAGCTCCTTTCTATGCTGAAGAAGCGGTGATGTAGGAGGGTAGCTGTAAATGTAACCTAGATTAGCTGAAGACCCTGATGGTATAGTATTGTCATTAAACTGGTAGATAAGTAAGGGAGGGGAAAACCTGGCCTTGAGGGGAGATGTGAGGGAGGAGATCAAGAACTGTAGATTCCCCTCTACCTTACATGTGGAATTACACAGGATTTATGCTTTACAGTAATCAGATGGCAAGCCACAAAGATGGCAATTGCTGGCCATCTGTAGAATACCCAACCTAGGCTGAGACATGAGCTCTGAGGAGCATAACGTCTCAATGTGTCTCAGAGACACCATGACTAGTGGATGTTAATACTGCTCATTTTTCTAAAACAGACATTTCTGTGCTGAGTAGGAAGCCCTCGTCGCCTGCTAAAGCTGGGGTGGGAGGAAGCGCTGGAGGAGACAGATCATGTTGCCTTCCCTAAGAACTAGCAATAAAAAGCTAAATTATGAACCTTGTCTCTTTAATCATTCTTTAGTGATTTGTAAGAAATCATCTGAACCAACTTGGAAGGCATAGCAATGGCTATAAAGGCCTTGGCAAGGGTTTGGAAAGATATTTAGTTCTTTCATCTCCCTGAGAGAAAATAAATCTGCCAGGGACATTAAAGTACCAGCTTTAATTTTTAGTTAATATTCTCATGTTTGCTGTCTGTCATATCAGTGAAACAGCAGGAAAAAAGGACCCTTTTTTACATAGCTGTCTTTGGAGAGACTCCCTCAGAGGGCTCCTAAAAGACCAGAGTCAGCATTTTGGGCTTTTGTAGAACCATGAACATGAAAAAGGACCATAACAGAGAAGCTGAACGACACACTGAGGACAGGCTGAGGAGAGGAAAGGAGAAGGAGAGACTGTTACTCAGCTCAAGACATCCACCTTTTTTGCCTCCCATGATTTCTTTACTGTTATTTTTGCAGAAGGGAGGAGGCAGAAAAGTAGCATGAAGGAACACACCTAAAGGAGCCCTCAGAAGGGAAGATTCAGTGAGCAATGTACACGTCTGTATAGTGATGAATTTGCCTTTAAAAGAGTGCTTGTATTTGCCTGTAATAGTATTCAGAAGTGTTTTTCTATCCATTTCAAACAAGCTGTACATAACTATACATATATAAAATACAGACTCTGTGTCTAACTATGCTTGTATTCAGGCACTTGTTACCTATATTTGACTTGATCGGTTTGTGAGCGCTTGTCTGTCTATTTAGGTGTTTATGGCAGTGGTGAGAGTGCGTATTTTAAATCAGGATTCAAATATCTGGAATTAGCTATTTTCTTTGAAAAATAAACTGCTGTTAAAGAATGCATTGAGTCTATTTTTGACAAAGATCAATGTCATCTTTTATAACGTTTGAATAGTTTCCTACTTAATGAATAGCCTACTTTAGACATATTGATGGCATGTTCTTATTCACTCTGTCTGGAATGTAGATCAGTAAAACAATGTATTACGGATATACATTATTTTTATTGATGAACAGAACATAGTTTACTAGCACAGGGTTAATTCTGGATAATTATTACGGAAACTGGGCCTTCTCAGCTCTAGTGTATGAGCTTACAACATTTATCTCGGAGATCTGGTGGATGTGCATGCTGCTTTATTTAAACAAAGGAACCATTACACTCTAATATATCAAGGAACTTCAGAGTAACCGAACTAATGACTTGAGTGATCTGCTTGTGCTCACTGCACTTAATAAAAAGAACCTGAGCTTACCATTGCAGTGGTTTCTAGGGATGTACAGCAGCTGCTACTCTAACTGGAATTACTTAGCCATTTGAAGTAATTACAGGTGATTACAGCATAAGGAGCAGTGAAGGAGCCAAGCCATCTCACATGTACTGTGTCTCAGCCTGATCTCTTCTGCATGCACAGGGAGTAGAGTGTAGGTGGGGATAGAAATGTTTCTTTCATGCTTTTCATAAGACCTTTATAATGCTTTACGACTGAGTAATTTTTTCTACGAAAAAGACAGGTTTTCTATGATTTCCTGTCACATAAAAAATAATCCAAAAATTCCCAAACTATTTAGTTTTGATATTTTCAAAATAAAGCCTGGCTTTCTTTGCTTCATTCACAAGGACTCTGTCAGTATCTTTCAGTGCTCCAAGTCTTGCATTCCCCATGCTGATGGTGCCAAGACATTAGATTAAGCCAGCAAATGTAGGTTGCTGATCAAGGAATCACGGAATTTCAGAGTTGGAAGGGACCTCGGACCTCTAGAGATCATCTAGTCCAACTCCCCTGCCAAAGCAGGATTGCCTGGAGCACATTACTCAGGACTGCATCCAGACAGGTCTTGAAAGTCTCCAGAAACGGGGACTCCACAACCTCCCTGGGCAGCCTGTTCCAGTGCTCTGGCACCCTCACCGTAAACACATTTTTCCTCACATTTGATGGGAACTTCCTATGTTCCAGCTTGTGCCCGTTACCCCTCGTCCTGTTACTGGGAACCACTGAAAAGAGCCTGGCTCCATCCTCCTTAAACCCACCCTTTAGATACTTGTAAACATTAATAAGGTCTCCCCTCAGCCTTCTCTTCTCCAGGCTAAAGAGTCCCAGCTCTCTCAGCCTTTCCTCGTAAGGGAGATGCTCCAATCCCTCAATCATCTTAGTTGCCCTACGCTGGACTCTCTCCAGTAGTTCCCTGTTTCTCTTGAACCAGGGAGCCCAGAACTGGACACAGTATCCCAGTTGTGGCCTCACCAGTGCAGAGTAGAGGGGGAGAATGACCTCCCTTGACCTGCTGGTACCTGATCTCTCAGTTACCTTCTGAAAGAGAGGTTACAGGTTAGGCAGAAATAACAAAAATGGCTAGGGACAATAGCACCTGGGTGAAGGCATGCTTGCAAAGGAGAAGACTAGGCTTCTCTTCTTAAGACTGAATAAACCTGGTTCTATCAGCCCCCTCTCATACATCCTGTGCTCCACTGGTGGCCCTGCAGTGGCTTTGCTCTAATATCTGTCTTGTGCGGGGGACCCCAAAACTGCACACAGTACTCCAGATTTGATCTCATAAGTTTTTCCACCAGGGGAGAATGGCTCTTAGCTGGCCATGGCTCCCACCTGGCCAACTTGAAGCATAGGCAGAATGAACTCATGTCTCCTCAAATCCACTTTGTTCTCTTCAGAATACCCCTAAGGGTCTTCCTTCTTCCTCTTGGCAAGGCTGCAGATAGCCCAACCATTATTATGTCTCTGCACAGCATTGTTTTTTTTTACCAAAACACAGAAAGTGATTCTGCTCTGCTTGGTGGCAGTGAGCCTGGGCTGGAGAACTCTTCCAACATTGGGCATGAAAGGTGTGAGTGCAGAAGGACCTGGAGTTGTTGGGGCAAGTCCAGAGGAGGGCCACAAAGATGATCAGAGGTCTGGAGCACCTCTCCTATGAAGATAGGCTGAGAGATTTGGGTTTGTCCAGCCTAGAGAAGAGAAGGCTCTGGGGAGACCTTATAGCAGCCTTCCAGCACTTAAAGGGGGCCTACAGGAAAAATGGAGAGGGGCTCTTTATCAGGGAATGTAGCAATAGGATGAGGGATAACAGTTTTAAACTGAAAGAGGATATTAGATATTAGGATATTAGGAAGAAATTCTTCACTGTGAGGGTAGTGAGACACTGGCACAGGTTGCCCAGAGAAGCTGTGGATGCCCCATCCCTGGAAGTGTTCAAGGCCAGGCTGGATGGGGCTTTGAGTAACCTGGTCTAGTGGAAGGTGTCCCTGCCCATGGCAGGGGGGTTGGAACTAGGTGATCTTTAAGGTCCATTCCAACCCAAACTATTCTGTGATTCTATGAAGAACAAGAACTCAGGCTGTGATTTGCAGCAGAGAATATATCTGGAAACATGGTACTGAAAAGAGTTAACTATAAAGACAGTAATGCATAGGAATATGTTAGTCAGGAAATCTGTAGTTATTTCTTTCCTGGAGATATTTAAGTGCAATTTAGAGTGCTGCTGCTCAGTGGTGCTCCAGAGATCACATATGGACTTTCAGATCCACGCTGGTTTTGTCTTTCAGTGCTTCAATGAAGGAGGATATCTATCTCAGCATAGAAACATGGAGGTGTTTGATTTTTTCCTAATAGTAAATTATGAAAATGTACTTTGAAATATATCCTAGGGTGTACATGTGATTTTACTTTATCAGAAACCTCCAACCCTTATGTTGTTTTTTTTTCCTAGCCCTGAGGAAAGCATCTGCTGCTGTTGTGAAAGAGTGTGGTGGCTTAGAGGAGAGATGGATGATCATCCTTCATTTAGAGTAGCATTCAGAGATGCAAAGTCCCACAGTATTTTCAGCTACAGAGTATGACAGTCTTAGGTGTTTTGGCTTTTTTTTTATTTCATACTTTAGGTAGAAGAAACAACACAAATCCTCATTGTATTGCTAGATGGACTTTACAGTTCTCTACAACTCATTTCAAAATATCTTCTCCAGCCATAATTTAAACATCCCATTAGAGAGCAAATAAAGACTCATGAACTGGGAAAAGCACTGTAAAAACAAGCAGAAAATACATAGTGTTATAAAGGAACAAGATACTCCTATTAGACTCTCATAAATAATGAAGAAACACAAATTCATTTGAGGGAGGAATCTATGAAATTTCCTAGATTACCTTGGTCCTCAATGTGGAATTACCATTTACACTTCAGATAATGTTCAGATTTCAACACTGTAGTATTGATACACATTTGACAGAAGTTTCTCTGTTAGTGGCATGGAACAAGTCTCACTTGATAGGATATATATTTCCCTTTTGATGCCTGTCAATGACTATTATTTCTGGAATTCAAGGTTTTTAGGCATGGTTGTGGTTAGATATATGTTCTCCTCTTTACCATCAGGTAATGCCTGTGTTCCTGCAAACTTTTCCTACAAGAAGCTTGATGTGACTTCAGCAGTTCGGCACTTTATTCTCTGCTTCTCGTTTTTACTGGTTATTTCTTTTCTGCAAGTATCTAGCTTTTCTGCAAGTATCTAGCTTTTCTGCTTGGCAGGGAAAATCTTCAAAATGAGGACAAAGACTAACCAGTCATAGGGAGCTGCCACTATCTAGAGATCTAGTCAATAGCTCTGGGAGCTGCAGTAGTATCACAGACATGACTGGTTGCGTGGGCAGAAGGTGGGCTCCATGTGCATCACCGTGTGATGTGGACACTGTGGGCAGATGTGTAATCTCCATGCCCGCTAGGCCAGCAATGAAATATGAAGTAGATGATTTCAAACCTTGATAGGACTGGCCTTAAAATACCACAAGGAATGTCCAATCTGGAAGCATACCACTCTACAATATCATTAAAATTTTGTGACAGTTTTGTTGGAAATAGAAGGGTTTTAAAGACGTGTAAGTATTTTACAGATTTGACAGAAGAAGTGAGAGAGAATGAGAAATTTCTAGCAGGTAGCCAGAGCATTTTACTGTTTCTATCCAGTCAATAGTTCTCAGGGATTTGGCAATGACCTTGAATTGCTACTAACAGCCCATCTATATCCAAAATAAACAGAGCTTAGGAGAAGCACAGGAACTGAGAAGAGACAAGACAATGTAGTAACTGCCAGCATATTCCTAGAAAAGGCAGCTTGTTCAGACTCTGGAGAGGCCCAGTTAAAAGTGACTTTTCCATTGTGTTATGAACCATGCAGTTGCCTAGATCCAGGGCAACAAAATAATCCAGCACAATGGGTGCGGTTTTATTGAGATTGCGTTCTATGTGTATTTACAAAGACGTCTCTGTTATTTCTTTAAGAACTGAGACCCATGTGGCCTCTGCAGTTATCTTATTGTAAACTGTACAAGGAATTGTGTTTATTAAAGCAACCTCACAGTCAACAGTTGTTTTAGCAATTCCACAAGGATCTTCCATTTTCATCAGTAGTCTGAGCACTTGAAGTGCAGCAAGCTGATTTTAAGTCTTCTTAGTTTTGCTAATGGTATGTGTGAGTACTACCTCCGTTACAGAGTATGAATGGGCCACTCTTTACTCACTGAGTCGAAGGGCCATTTTTATTTACATAGACTGCTCTGGATGCCAGTTCATGACATATGTCTTTCTTCCTCCTCATTCATATGACTCTTTATCTAGTACTAATGTCCAAATATACCCTCCGTTGACGGGGTGACCAGCCATGTGCTGGTCTCCTTACAAAACGCACTGCTTAATGTTTTATGATCGCCTGGATCTGGGATATAGACTATCTCTGTCCCCCTGAAGAACTCATTATTCATCATCCGTTATTACTGTGGCTGCAAAGTTAGAGGTGTCACATCTGCTAAGGAAGGACACTAGATATAACTGTACCTTCTGTTTTTCTTTGAGTGATTAATGAAATTTGCAAGGGCAATCTTTTTTTTTTCACTGTGGGCATGACACTGATGAGTATAAAGTGTGACAATTATTTTCAGGAGTTCTTATTCCTTGTTTGAATACCTTCTACATCTTTTTACAATAGTATATAAACATTCAAGCAAATTAAGGAGGTATTTATTAGCACTTCCACTATGTAGCAGGAAACAAAGACACAGACTGGAAGTGCATTCAGCATTTGTTATACGGTAGAACAGATGGGTCTGCTCATCTATATGTAGATCTTTAAGTTAGATGCTCAATCCAAGCTATTCATCCAGGATCTCACCATACTCACTGGAGGAGGTGAGTACTTCCAGAAAGTGAAGCATCTTACCCCAAGACAGGTGTTTAAGGTAGGTAGACACAATGTATTTTTTATTACAAACACTTTTACAAGAGATGCCAACTCTGTACTTTGCTAGAATATCAGAAAATGTCTCTGCTCCTTTGAGAGAGACTCTGTCTCAGAGCGGGAATAAAAGTATACCAAATATACCTACTTTAAAGAACATTGAGTAGTAATATTTTCCTGTAAAGAAGATAAGCCTGAAATCAGTTTACACACAATCTAGGGATACTATTAACAGGCTAATGTGTTCTTCATCCATTAAAGGTACATTGGGATAGTATAGACAGTGCAAGAGAATCCCTGTTCGTTGACTGCATAGTGCTCTGATATATTCAGCTAGTCTTTTGCACGCAGAGTGTGTAATATACAGTGATTTCTGCTCCATGCCAAGTCTTCTTGTCTATTAATGATGGTGCCTGACAGGACTTTAAACCCTTCTTATTAGTGATCAAAATACTTTGTGATTGTTCCAAGATTTCTTTGTACCTTGAGACCGTCCTGCCCGCCACATAAATGTTTGAGGTCTTACCCATGAATGAAAAACACTTCTGAAAGTGTTTGTCTGTTTATCTGGATGACTAGACAGTTCTCACCATCACGAGACCCCTTACTATAAAATGACAATACTATTTTTCTTCCTTCCCTGTCATCATATTGCAGGATTTGAATTTAGTGCTTTTTGAGCCTGATTGTCTGAGGAAAGGAAGTTAATACTTCCATGAGGTCATTTCTCACCCCAAAGAATATTTGAGCCTGTTGGGCCACTTCAACCCAGATTGAAAGGTGGGTAGAAATCTCAAAGATCTTGATCATCTGAGAAAAGATGGCTGGCTAGAGGAGAAAAATACCCAAATAAGAGTTCAATTTGGTTCTAGGAAAGGCAAGTTTTAGATACCAAAGAACAAATTCTGAGATGCTCTTTTGTAGCATAGTTATAGGACATCTCACTGAAGCAGTAAGAAAGGTCACAGTTTCCTTTCTTACATCCTTGCAGTTGATAGTTTCCTGTTTTCCTTCAGCATAGGTCACATTGCCTATTATTGTTGGCTGTGATTCTTCACTGACTGGCTGATACACACTAAAGGCTGCCTTTTAACCTACAATGCTCAACTACTGATCAATTGTCTGAGCATAAACTTAGACCAACAAGGCATCACATTTCATGAGCTGTGCGGTGTACTTGGCCGCATCAGGGCTGAACTGTTGGGGCAATGTAGACAGAAGTCAATTCTAGTGTCAAATTTGGAGTCAGATGTTTCTCCCTTTAACCTACATCCTAATTTTGTACTGTTGCATTTGACTCAAAAGATGACACGCTATTTTGGTAGGCTGCCCACAGTATAAGAAATAGAGGCCTCTTTGAAGATCTGCCCCTTCTCCCCAGACCTGTTTTGGTTAATAAGAGATTTACCAGAAAATACGTTTTTGAGATAAAAAATATTCATAAATGCAGAGGCAATTTGTAAATAGCTTCAGGAAGAAATAAAAGCAGAAGGGGAGAAAACATCAAGATACATTTTGCAATTTTCAAAATGGAACATTTTAACTTCTTATGTTAAAAAGATGTTTCCTTTTATGAAATTACCTCAGTTAAGAAAAAATGGTAATTTTAAACATCCAGAAAGCAAAGCAGAACACTTAGTTTTCAGCTAAACATTTTGGTTTAGAATAATTTTTAAATTCTTATATATTCTTATTTTTCCACGTAAACTGAGTTAAAATTTCACGATGCCCGAGGCTCTACTATTCTGATGACAGATATGTACTCAAGGTGGAAGCCAATTTAGGAAATCTATACAGACATTTTTTAAGAAATAAAGGACAACATGCGCAAACAAGAGAGGGCATGATGAAATTGTCACATATGCTAGCAAATTGCGCTCTTCAGGGAAAAACTTGCTACAGTAAACGGAAAAGATGAAGTATTTGTGTACATATTTTTAAATCCCTTATGCCCTTCAGAATGCAGTGGTTAGCATCGAGTTAGTGCCAGTGGCCACATTGCACGTCTGACTACATATGTGAAGTATTTTAATTAATCTGTTACAAGGTAAATAGCTTAGTTATGCATTTAACTATTTGTAGTTGGATTTGTATTTTACTGCATAAAGCATATGCAACTGAGAGGAATATATTGCTTTTGAAGGAAAAAGTATGAACTGGGTAGGGGCTGTTGTCACTGAATTAATGAAGGTGAATTTATAACTTCTGCAAGCAGCATACTGAGCATTTGTGAAGATGAAGGGAAGAAAATAACTTCTCTTGAACTTAAGGGTACATATCAATCATGTCAATTCACATAATGATACATTAAACCCATCTATCTCTGAAATAATGCATTTTGACTATGAGAGATTCTACCAATTAATGACTGTATTTGCAATTTTAGAAGGTCTCATTGGAAATACGTCAAACTGTGAAGTGCTGAGCAAAGTTGTCATCCATTGGGGGTCATTATAAGAGGGTCATGCGTCCCTTGAGCTTACACACATAGGGTCAAGCTATACCCTAGCGGTTCGAAAGGGTCTTAAAGGAAAAGGCTTGGGGGCGGCTGCAGAGCTTGCATACCTCATTTTAGTGCACAAGACTGATGTGCTGTGCCATAACACCATTGCCTGACTGGCATGTTGGGTCCCTTCCACTAGAGAATACTAGCGTAATAGTTATACTCATCTCTTCTACTAATAAACTAAACAGCGCCAAAGCGTGAGCACTGGCACTGGAACCACTCCAGGCTGATTAACTGTTAGAAGGATGTCTGGCACTAGTGCAGGTTTGGCTTGATCAGATTTGGCCAGGATCAGTTAGCACTTACTCAGTTCTTGCGGTCAGGAGTTAGCAAGAACCAGGGACCATTCCCAGTAGATATTCTGGGTGCAACTGGCCTATTTTGAAGGACAACAGTTTAATAATATAAAGAAGAACTTTTGTGTAAGGTGGCCTCAATTCTAGAGAACTGTTTTGAAAACATTTGCTTTAACTGCATGATGTTAGCCAGACTGAAGAGGTCTTTTTCATCTATAATAAGTGACACAGAAAATTTGAAGTGTTATAAGAAAAATATCTACAGTGGATCATAGATCATTATTACTTGTGTAAAGTTATCCCAGATAGTCCCCTAGGGAGATTATCTTCTGCACTGAAGCAATATGGATGGCTTTTCCAAACCCCTTCATTTTTTAATGTTAATAAACTCTTTAATACTGTAATTCTGGTTAACCTCATAATCCACATAAATTTCCATTTCTGCTTTGGCCTTGCCAAACTTTTTGCCTTGATGAAGTCTGTGGCAATGAGTTCCAGGTTGTACATTAAAATGGTTGACAGGGTCAAACAAGTTAAGAGATACAGGAGGGAAAACATTTGCTTGTAATGCACTTATCCTCCCTATCAGAAGGGACTTAGTCTGTTGCCTGCCATTTTTTTAGTATTTTTATTTTCTCCTTCTTTTGCTGTCATGCATTTGGCCCTCCCTAGGGACTGAAACAAACCTACCCATGAACATAACTGTTCCCTAAAGTGCATGGTTGTCTTGTCAACCTCATTATTTACCCTGTAATATTGTTTTTCACTTCCCACCAACTGGCTGTGAGCAACTTCAGATGTCTCTGGGGCAGTAAATAAACAAAGCCAGCTAAGTATGAAAAGTCTTCACTTCTCTGAGTCCCCAGAAAAAAAGGGGCGGGGGGGGAGGGGGCGGAAGGAGAAGGGGAAGAAGGCTATTGTTTGTAACAGCTGCCAGTAAACAGCTGGGTTTGCAATGTAATATTCCGTGCCAGCTCCCAATTTATTTTTTAGTTATTGCTTGGTTTTCCAGAATGTTTTTATATTATCAGTTTTCATCTTTGTTTTCAACTTCAAGAGATTTTGATACTGAGTGTCAGAGGAGTCATAGTCCCTGAGAGGGGCTGTACTGCAGTTGTCCCTTATGGAAGAGCTTTCATTTGCCTACGTATGTAACGTGTAGGGTGTCATCTCTATCACTTTTCTGAGGAGCCTTGCAACTCCATCCAGTTCTTTACTGCACATGACTGTGCTGAATCCTTTGCCGTCAGCAGGGCAGGTGGCAGGTTGTGCTCGGTGCCGTGGATTGACTTGGGATTCTGCTCATCCTGAGCGCTGGCTGGAAGAATTGCTTTTTTCACTGAAATAAACTGACCAAAACCCAAATTAGAAAACCATTTCTAATTTTTTGTTGACATGACTCTGGTTTTCGCAATAAATAGTCAGCTTTGGAGTTCTCAGCAAGGAAGGTTTTTCATTTAATAAATTAAAAGTCAGTTCATTGTCAACTTTATGTTATGACTGTTAAAAACAGTAGATGAAAATGAAATTTCCCCAAAATAGTAGAAAAAATGTTCCTAGGAAAACAGCTCCTCATTTTGACTTTCGCATTTGGAAGACCTGTCTCTGAGACTATTTGAGCATTTCCCTATCTCTTCTCTCTCCCTCATGCTTGACCCATCTATGAAATAGATTTGGAGTGTGTATCTTGAGGAAAAAGCATTAAAGGGTTAAAGGGCCCCTTTTGCAGGTCTCTGTAGCCTTGCAATATGGTATTGCTAGTGCTAGTAACGGGCCATAAGCTTTGTACTGAGCTTTGTGAGGCCTCAGGACAGAGGCTTGTCAGGTCTGCTCTGGCCAAACTTTCTTGATCTGCCTCTAGCTTTGTTTGACTTGGTTCAGCCGTGACAGCAATTTGTCTAGTTGGCCAGGTGTCTATATTTAACTTTTCTAAATTTTTATCTTGGTGTGGTACAACTATGGTTTTATATAGTTGTAGTGGTTTTATATAGGTAGCAGTTACAAGAAGTTTTTCTAGGTAGAATGAGACACGATGACACAGTGTAGAGAAGTACAGGCCTGGTACAACAGGAGAGACCTTGAGAAGTGGAGACACTGCAGACCTGCAGTGTGACAAAACTGGTTACAGGGGTAACATAGAAAAAACTGGTTACAGGGTTAACGCAGAGAGCAAATATTATCTAACATATGTAAATGACACTGTATGTAATAAATGTGGATGTAACCTTGAGCAGCAGACCAATGAAGAAAGAGAAAGCTAGAAATGTGTGTTAGAAAACATATATAAATGACACTAAAGTGAAGCAAATAAAGAAAAAAAGTGTTAAAAATTAAGAAAGAAGCAGATCAGAAGAGGAAACACTCTACATGAACATTTATTCCTCCTGGTGAAGGACTCCAGGACTACTCCCTGCAACAGCCCACTACTGCCAACGTCAGCATGAAACCAGTCACCTTAGCATGCAGAGGAGCAGGTGGGCAGAGCACCAGGAAAAGGGGTAGGAACTAAGAAGTTTGTACATCATGATTTTAATTGCATTATTACTGTTATTTTTCTATATATATATAAAAAAATAAAAAAGCTGTGCCTCCCCTTCAACACTAAACAAAATTTTGAATGTAACAGGAGATACACAGCCAAATCTAATTCGCATGATCAAGAGTGCAGGTGGTGTTCCTTGGACACTTCAGGCACAGAGGGGAGGGCTACAGCATGGTAGTGTCATGGTACGCAGTGCTCAGACCTCTTCATGGGTGGAGCTTTTCAAGTCCAAGCACAAGAGTAGAAAGTGTTACATATTGCACAGACAGCTTCCAGCAGAGATGGATTATAATTGGAGATGGACCGTGAATTATCATCACAATACAGGTGAAATACCAGCAGGGTGTCTCTAGGGGACAAGTATCAACTGGCAGAGAGGCAGTTCAAATCCTTGACGAATAAATTGATTTTGTATATCACAGAGATATTCTAGGAGAGGAATTTGGGTACGATAACTACAAATAACAATAATTTTTGTAATTTTTGTTCCTTCTGAGTAAGTTTATAATGCCATTTATTGGAGACGGAAAATAGGCATCCCAGCTGGGAATAGAAAGCAGAACAACTCAGCATGTTTAAGAAGAGTGGAATCTAATTTAAAGTGAAATCTTGCTCACCCCATCACAGCGGACTTTGGTTTCCAAGAACGGGCATCATCTCACATAAATCTCTGCTCTCTGGAAGGCAGGTTTCCATGCCGAGCTGGTAATATGGAGTCCTTCCTTAACTGGGGAGGTTTATCCTTCCCATGCTGAGAAACACAGTGTATAGGAGAAGAGGGTTAAACAGTCCTCTGAAGCTGCGTATCTTTCTTGATGCAGCCTGGAGAAAGCCAAGGAGCCAACTTCAGCTGGGAGCCTCAGCCACACTTCATCTGAGATGAATCCATGACAGTACGTATAGTTTGCGTTGGCTATTCAGTTAACATGCTGCCTGAAGTGACTTTCTAGCTGAAAAACTCTGTTAACATGCAAAGATTTGAACACTTCACCTTCTGAGTGGAGTACAGAACATTATTAATTATAAAGAAATGGAGGCGCTAAGAAGGGTGCAATGGGACCTTTGCTCTGCGTCCCCTCTGTGCTCTAATCAGTTGACATCAGATTCTCTGTGTTTATTTAGGGTTGAGTTTTATTTTTTGTATGTAATTATGTTCAAAGTAAGTCACAGAAATCTGAGCAGAGAGGTTGCTTGCGCTAACATCACATAATAGCTGCTGAGTGGCTCTCTTGATCTCCTGTGATGACATGAAAGGAAAGCCAAACAAACACCCAGCAGACATGTTGTCTTTGCTTGTGTGAAGAAGAGATAGCAAATCTTAGGGAAACATGTTGCTTATTATTATCAATAATGAAGGCTGCCATATTATACATTAAACAGTCTTGGTGCTGATACTTAAAACCAAAGACCCTTAATGAATTCTGCACAGGGGACTATGGTGACAACTAAATGCTAATGACACATTTATGGATTGTGTATATGAAGAAAACAAACAGCCACCATATCTTTGGTTTTCCAGTGGTAGGTGAGTAGAAGATGAAGAGACACAAGTCTGCAGCTTTTTACTGTGCATGAAGCTTCAAGAGCTGAATTATTTTTCAGGTTTTAATTTGTGATGATGTAGTTAAGTGCATTATTTTGTAGATTTCTGGTTATCATAGAATCATAGGATGATCTGGGTTGGAAAGGACCTTAAAGACTGTCTAGTTCCAACCCCCCTGCCATAGGCAGGGACCCCTCCCACTAGACCAGGCTGCTCAAAGCCCCATCCAGCCTGGCCTTGGACACTTCCAGGGATGGGACATCCACAACACTGATGTTCTTAAAATCCATTTACACTAAAATTCTCCACATTTTTAGGTACCATTGTCTCATTGTAGCTGAAAGCATATACATTTTCCTTCATATATGGAATTTCATTTCTCTGCTGAGCCAGCGGTAACCAGTATAAATGTATGCAATAAAAATAAATGTATTCACAATTTGAACACAGTCACTTTTCCTTTTCTACGGACCATCTGTTATAATATTGAAGGCTGTTGCTGTGTCTCAACTCAACCTTCTCTTGACTGTTAAAGTCCAAAGAGACTATACCTAGCAAGTGACTGGAGTTTATGGATCCCTTTCTGAAAGTCATACAGTCAACAAAGGGGGTCACAGGGCAAGTACAACATATGCCAGTCATTCTTATTCTTAGAATCATAGAATCATAGAATTGTCTAGGCTGGAAGAGATCTTTCAGATCATACAGTCCAACCATCAACCTAACACTGACAAAAACCACCACTAAACCATATTGCTAATCACTATGTCTACCCCTCTTTTAAATACCTCCAGGAATGACAATTACATCACTTCCCTGGGCAGCCTATTCCAATGCTTGATAACCCTTTCAGTGAAGAAATTGTTCCTAATATCTAATCTAAACCTCCCATGGTGCCACTTGAGGCCATTTCCTCTTGTCCTATCACTTGTTACTTGGGTGAAGTGACCAAACCCTCACCTCGCTACAACCTCCTTTCAGGTAGTTGTAGAGAGCTATAAGGTCTCCCCTCAGCCTCCTTGTCTCTAGGCTAAACAACCCCAGCTCCCTCAGCTGCTCCTCATAAGACTTGTTCACTGGACCCCTCATCAGCTTCGTTGCCCTTCTCTGGACATGGTCCAATAGACACTAGAAATATCTTTCTTGTGGTGATGGGCCCAAAACTGGACACAGTACTCAAGGTGGGGCCTCACCAGTGCTGAGTACAGGGGGACGATCACTTCTGTAGTCCCACTGGCCACACTGTTCCTGATACAGGCCAGGATGGTGTTGGCCTTCTTGGCCACCCGGGAACACTGCTGTCTCATATTCAGGCAGCAGTCGACCAACACGCCCAGGTCCTTTTCTGCCATGACGACCTCTAGAAGCCTAGATGCTATGAAGCAGTAATACTGTCTATACTCTGGCCTCATCTCTGCAGACATTAACTCCTGATAAAGTGAAAGGTGAGACACTACAGCTACTTTCTTCTCTCAGAGTGTCTTTGTGCAGTTATCTACAAATTTACTGTCCAGCCCCTTCAGCATAAGTGAATTATTTCCGTACTCTGTCTAATACTGACTAACAATAATCCCACATCTGAACTTTCTCACGATTCTTCCAAGATGCAAATTTTTTTTCTAGTTCAAGAACTCCATCTAAATTTAGCTTTTTCAAAAGGAAGAGTGGATTCAGTTGGCTAAATATGGGCATCAATTACCATTTAAGTCTTTTAGGATATCCAGCATCTTGACCTGAGCCTGGTGATGTAATACAAAACTTAGAGAAGATCCAGACCTTCCTGGAACAACATCTAAAGGCCAGGTGAGATATCTTGTAGTGCCATGTTAGGCATGGTGGAAACTTGTTCCTCTCTGTAGAAACCAGATAGTTAGGGTTCAGCTCTAAACAAAGCCACCTAAATTTAGGGGACTACCTATAGCTGTCTGTGAGGACAAGGTGTGCCAAGCCAAACGCTGATGCCTATTCAACATGATCAATGGAGGCTAACAACAACTCACATTAGCATCTGCATTGCCTGAACATGGGCTCCAAGTGGCCTTTGAGACTTCATCTGAAATATCCAGAGGGGATGGTAAGTATGACATAGGACCTATAGGAGATCCATGGCTTTCTGGACTGGCAGCTGAAAATCAGGAAGGATGCTCTGAGCATCTCATGTTTAGGCAGCAGAATCAAGCTCAAATTTCTTGAGATCTCAAATAAATTGTAAAATGGTTTCTCACTGAGATAGTTAAGGAGTATAATCTTGATATGATGATGACTTAACTCATTTTTATCTCAGTACTAGAGATGCACACAACACTTGGCCTCTAAATGAGTAGTCAGACTGTGAAATGAGATCACCAAGATGCTTTTTTTTGAGTATATTTTCATCTTTTACATTGTCATCTTTAGCTCACAGAAATAATAGAGGATACAAGGAAAAGAGGGAGGGCAAAAGTGACAAAGAACTGCTAAGCTTTGAGCAACCTGGTCTAGTGGAAGGTGTGCCTGCCTGTGGCAGGAGGGTTGGAACTAGATGATCTTTAAGGTCCCTTGCAACGTAAACCATTCTATGATTATATGATAAATGTGAGTTTAAATTTTATTGCATGTTTAATACCTCAAATAAAATTGCTGTGGTTAGAAATGTTTAGAAACTCCTCCTTCCAGTGAAGACTTGCTTGTTGTACCTTTAGTAGTATATGGTTATATTCTGATCTTACTTTACATGGTATCTATTCTGTGTTTTATTTCTATTGGTTTTGTAAAATAGCCTTATAAAAGATACAAAACCCTGTATACTTTAAGGAAAATCCTGGCTTTATTTAAGTCTGTAGAAGTTCATTGATCATTCTTTTTCTTGGACCTGAGACCTCATTGATGAATGCTCAGAAAATAGGTAAAATGGTTTTGCTAACATAACTGTAAAACAGCACAGCAGAAAAACATATATATAATATAAACAATGAAATATATATATTATCTTATATATAGGGGACTGGGACACCTCTCTTATGAAGAAAGACTGAGGGAATTGGGTCTATTTAGTCTGGAAAAGAGACGGCTGAGGGGGGACCTTATTAATGCTTACAAAT